>JAQOOD010000008.1:22960961-23359525 GCA_029633175.1 Citrus glauca
AAAAAGTTCATTTGTTTAGATTAGTATATGAAAATTAACTATTTAGAATGCTATATTTGTTTATTTAATTATTTTTATTTTATATTATTATCGGATAAGATATAATCTGGTGTTAATGTAATTATATTTTAACTTATTTATTTACTAGTAAGTACTAATGCCATATTTACAAGTTTTATTTTTTAATTAAATAAATAATTTTTATTTTTTTGAGGATTCGCGGATTTTTACAGATTTACAGAAATAGATCCATATTTAATCCATCAATTGTAGAATATCAAATTTTCAATCCAATCCAATCCACCAATCCACAAAACAGATTTTTTACTGATCAGATTTCTATGGATCAAACAGATTGAGCTTATCGGATTGAATTCTGACCAGCCCTACTAAAAGTAAGCACAAAGGGGCCTTAAGTGCATATTTGGTAAGATTTATTTAATAGTTAAAAGTTTTAAGTTAAACTCATAATTTTTATTTTTATTTTAGTATTTTGAGTAAAGCTCTTGAAGATTAAATAAGCTAGGTTATCTCTACAAGCAAATGCTCAATTTTTGTGCTTTTAGGAGTAGAAGTTGTAGAGCTTTCTTAAAGAGTTAAATTGTTTAAATGACTTTTAATTTATTTCACAATCTTCTTTCATTCCTTTCATAACATACCTTTAAAAACTTATCTATTAAAGTAAGGAAAATTCTATAATGCCATAGTGAAAATTACGACATTAATACCATGATAGACATAAATATTGTAAATTACACATACAATTAGTAAATCTAAAGTAAAACTAGTAAATTCAAACGAGATTATTAATTATTTAAAAAATTAACATTGTTTCTATAGAATTTTAGTGAAAAATATTTTATTAATTTACAAAAAAATATTTTCTTTAATGAAACAAAAAAATTACTCATTAATTAAAAACAAATTTATACTAAAAAACGTGGAATAAGTTTTATTGAATTGATTACTATAAATTCTATATTTATTCTAGGGCATTTGTATACTTTTTTTCCCCCATTTTCTATAATGATATCTATTTATTACACATGTTAATTAAGCGCAATTATTTATCATGATGTGGATCAAGTAAAAGCAAAATAAAAAAATTCTTATATTGCTAAACACATATATGATATATCAATACAATTTTGAGTATTATGCATACTTTATATAGTTTCAAACTTTTTACTTCTATTTAGAGACTATTTAAAGTTGTTACTGTTAGCCTATATGGTTATAGATATTAATTTTGATGATAACAAATCACATATGTTGATTAAACATAAATTTATGAATTGTGCTTTTATTTTAAGAAAATGATGTTTTGGAATTAAAGTATTTTGGACTAAAATGAAAGTATTTTAAACCTTTGATATTATTTTAAAATTTCAGATTTTGGACCTATTTGAAACTATTTAAATATTTTAGGTCATTTTATAATTTCACATAGCTTAGGTGAAATCATAATTTTAAAAAGTTTTGGGATTGACAAAGCATTATTTAAGAATTCTGAAATTTGACATATTTGAAAGCTTTCATAACATTTTAGGCCATAATATAATTTTATAAAGTTTTAGGGTCAAACTATAAATTTAGAAAATATTTTACTGTAGCAGTTACTGTAGCAAGCGGCTAACCAGATATGGTAAACGACAATCCAAATTTTGGGCAATAAGCTTTTGGAGTGTAAACGGCTATCCGGATTTCAAAAGTGGCTAACTGGATATGAAAAGCGGCATGCCGGATATTCTGAAATTCAAATTTTTGCCTTAACGGTAACATACAAGCGTCTAACCGGATTTCATAAATAGTAAGCCGCTTATGACTAAAAAGTGCATAATGGCTAGTTTTTGAGTTCAAACTATATAAACTCAAAACCAATTCATTTTTGGTAACCTTGGCAAGCAAAAACAAGTGCATACAATATACATTGAGCTTCAATTTTATAAATCATCATTTGTTAAATCATTTTTATTCTTCAATTTGAATATGCACTCTTAAAGAGAGTTTCATTGTTGTAGTTTTCATTTCTCATCAAATTATGAGTGTACAAGTGTAAGAAACATTTGGAGTGAAGAAATTAGAGAGATAATCTCTTATTACAAAGGTTCATAACCCTTCGTAGTGGTAAAATTGTCGAAAAACATATCCAAGACCCTCGTGAAACTAGTAAAGATTCAATTTTAGAGAATACAGAAGAGTTTTCGAACCTTTTAACCATGAAGAAATAACCAACTCTCCTCTTGTACCCTCATTTCCTCAAGCATTAATCAAATGAAAGAAATCAAACCACAATCCAGAAATTTATGAAGTTTTTAAACAAGTAAAGATCAACATTCCTTTGTTGGATGCCATTAAACAAATACCTTCTTATGCTAAATTTCTGAAAGATCTGTGCACGGTGAAAAGGAAATATAAAGTGAAAAAGAAAGCTTTTTTAGCAGAATAGGTATGTTCCACTCTCTCAACCAATAGTGTTTTGAAATATAAGGATTCTGATTGTCCAACTATCTCTTTCATTATTTGGGATCATAAAATTGGGCATGGTTTACTTGATCTTGGTGCTAGTGTTAATTTGCTTCCTTACTTAGTATACCAACAACTCAATCTCGGTGAATTAAAACCAACTTCTAATACTCTTTTACTTGCTGATAGATCGATTAAGGTTTCAAAAGGAATAATTGAAGATGTATTAGACCAAGTCGATAAATTCATATATCCTGTGGATTTTATTAATTTGGAAATGGAACCAATTGTTAATGAATGCAAACAAATTCCTGTTATATTGGGTCGACCATTTTTAGCTACTGCTAATTCTTTGATTAATTGTACGAATGGATTAATGAAATTATCTTTCGGCAACATGACATTGGGACTTAATGTGTTCAATATGTGTATACAACCTCACCACCAAGAAGATGATGATAATGAGAATGAGAAGATTGATCTCATCAAGCTAATCATTGAGGAACACTTTCGAAATGAGAATTCTATAAAATCTGTGGAAATTTGTTATGCTTTTGGGCTCGTAAGTCCTAACATTTATATTATTTCCTACTTCTTGTTTTGTTAAGGAATAATTATATGTTTCTATTAGTTAGTTCGTTAATTAGTCTTCTATTTTCTGTGCGTAAATTGTTTAGGAATAGGATTAGTTACAAATCTATATAAGGAATCTTTTATAAGTTCAATAGAATAACAATTATTGCCTTTAAACTCCCGCTTCTCCTCTCCCTTCTCATACTGTTCTTCTCTCTGCTCTTGCTTGGATCCATTCTTTTACTTTCTAAAAATTTCTTTTTTGTTAGTAGTAGCCTATCAATGTTTTATTTCGTTTTTTCCTCTCAAAAGGCAGCCTATCAATGTTATTGAACCGTAACATTGATTTCATGCTAAATTCAACAATACATTTCTCATAACAACACAAATTAATTTCAAGCCTCTTCGTATCAATCAAACTAATTAATTGGGATATTTCAAATTTCTCGATTCTACTCAGAACAATAGTTGCCCATTCTCTAAAATTATCCAGCTTAACAAATGCCCCACCATGACATTTTCTCAAACAAATGTTTAACTAAAAAATAATCACTACCACTCTTAGTAACATAATACAAAAATTACTTTATCATTTTTTACTTTTGCTATGTAAACAGTAACGAAGTCATAAATACTCTCATTTTCCCTTCTAAGTATAAACTATTACCATTTACTAAATGAATATTACGATAGTATAAACACCACCAACATAGTTCTGCTATGTCTATGTAACATAAAATTAATCATAATTAATCTCTTTTGACTGGGTCAAATTTCACGAATTAGACAAATTAATACTTACCCACCACCCTTGCTTTTTCCTGACAATTATAATCTCCATCTTTCCAAAAACCATCATGCACAAGCTAGATCAGTAACTACATCTCCAATTTGAGAGTTTAAACAGTTTTTCACCCATATAAAGAACTTTTTAAGGGTGTCAAAGCTAAGGATGATAATTTTTACCACTTCCGCCCGTTTTTGACATTCAGTTTCACACGTGGGCACTGAAAATAGTCCCACCATCCAAATTCAATTACCTATGACCAGTCAGCAATGGTCACACTTCCTTTTGTTACCTAACGCAAACTGAAATGCTAGGTTTTCACTCATTTCTTCAACCTTACACATGCCCTGCATATGACAATTATCTTGTCAAATCATGGTTTGTTACTAACAGTATTTTGTAACATAACAAGGCCCTATGGTATTTTTCTAATATATACTCTATTTTTGTTGTCTTAATTAATTACCTCCTATTCTCAAATGATGATGATCATGATGATTACCTTCTAGTTAAACAAGTGCTATATTAATGATCTATTATTTAACAAGAATTCGGTTAACTTGGCACAAATGGAATAGGAATTGATTAATTAATCAAAATTTTAATTTCTGTTGAGTATATATATAAATCGAAATCCTTTCTTACATTAAGGAGAAGGGCATACTGGTGGCAAACTAGATTATGATAAGATTACACAACAAGGATACGAGACGAACTTTTTTATATTTATGTTGACTGATGTCGCATCTTTGTTGGAACGCTTCAACACGATTTCTAAGTTTATGGCACTAATATCAATTAATAAATGGTAATATTAGTGAAAATTTAAGTAATAAATGTATTGAACCCTAAATTAATTATTCGTGTAGTATCCATGTTACGTTACTTATTTATTCATATCATATTTATATCATGTTGACTTATTTTTAAGAATAATATTGAAATATTTGTTATTTTTTAAAATATTTGATATTCTTTCATTAAATGTATTAGGTACTAGTATGATTTATAAAAGGGATGTATCCATATCTTGATATTTTAACACAATTAATAAAGGAGTCGTATTCATATTTACCTAAATTTGAAACAACACCAAGAAAACACAACAATAAACGATACTACTCCATGATTTAACATCTTAGAGGATAGTTTCACATGCATATGGTTGCTTGAATGTGTTGCATGCCCTATATATTGTTCTAGTTTATTTATTTTATTTGTTTTTTTATTCTTTGAATAAGTCTTGCTAGCTTTAAATAAGTTAGAGTCCAAGCTATTTAGTTAGCTAATTTGTTGGTACGTTCCTAGAGTTTTGGAAAGAAGTTGAATTCTTTATTATTTAAATTATGGAATAATACTTAAAAAATTTATTCTGATTTGAAAGTAAAAACTACTTATAGTTTTGGAGGTTCGGGCTCCCCAAAACGAACTTGATAAATTTTATTAGGTACTTTCTTTCCCTATTATAGAATAAGAACTAAGAAAGCTAATTGTCACGGAGTGAGTATTTTGCCTAGCTAACTCGTGCGGCACTTAGACAACTTTGCCGAATGTTGCTAAGTAAGCCTAGAGCAATGGAGCTGAATGAGAAACTTGTATTGCATAAAGAGAGATTATAATGCTTGAGTTGCTTACAAAGCTTATTGTTGTGTTTGTTGGATGCAAATGTCTAATGCCATCCCATATTTATAGGGGAGGCTTGCCAAGCTCTAGAGATTCTAGAGAATTCTACCACTTCCTGTCTACTTACATATGCTGGAATTGTATAGAGAATTCTAGAGTATTTACAAGTGCATGTGCTAAAGTTGCCTAGAATGTTCCGGAATTGGGCCAAGCTAGCACTCTTAGCCTTGTGTTGGCTCTTAAACCTGAAATTGTGGGCAATTGGGCTAGCGAATTGGGCAGTCCGTAACATCCTCCCCCACTTAAGCGCACGGCGTCCTCGTCGCGCTCTCGTGCTTGAAATTCTGGATGTGCTCAGTGAATTGCCATAAGTCATCTTCACGTTCCCAAGTAGCTTCGCTCTCGGGGAGGTTTTTCCACTTTACCAAGTACTCGCTATGTGCTGGCACGCTCCTCCTCGAAACCACTCGGTCCGTAATGATGTAGTCCACATCTTTGTCGAACGCGGTGACAATAGCAGTTAGCGCGTGCCTCGATTCTCTACGACTTGGGTCTCCCATGTGTTCGTGATATGGCTTGAGAAGGCTCACATGGAAGACTGGATGGATCTTGAGTCTTGGCGGTAGTTGAAGTTGATACGAGACGGTGCCCACACGTCGAACAAATTGAAAGGGTCCCTCATAGCGCCTCACTAATCACTTGTGGACTTTCCGCAACGTCTTGAATTGTTGGGGTAGGAGCTTGATCATGACTTGATCACCTTCCTTGTACTCAACATGTCGTCTCTTTGTATCCGCCCATTTCTTCATTTTCCTCGCGGCTTTATCGAGGTAGGTTCGCGTGATGTTCACTTCCTTATGCCATTTGTGAGTGAGCTTATGTGCCGTGGGGCTTTTCCCTCCATAAGTTGAGGCTATGGCACTGGGGTTATGGGCTGGAATCCCATGATGATCTTGAATGGACTCTTACCTGTAACCTCACTTCCTTGTAGGTTATAAAAAAATTGGGCGATGTTGAGTAGCTTCGCCCAATCTCGTTGATGAGCACTCACATAATGCCTCAAGTACATCTCGAGGAGGCCATTAATGCACTCGGTCTGCCCATCCGTTTGTAGGTGGACGCTTGTTGAGAACTTGAGATCGGTCCCCAACATCTTGAAGAGCTCCGTCCAAAAACACCTGGTGAACCGAGGGTCTCGGTTGCTCACAATGCTCTTCGGGACTCCCCAAAGCTTCACAATATGCTTGACGAATAGGCAGGCTGTCTCGTCCACTTTGCAATCGATGGGTGTGGCAATGAATGTGGCGTACTTTCTATATCGGTCGCCAACGACCATGATGCTTTTGCAACCTTCGGACTTGGGCAGTGATGTGATAAAGTCCATGGAGACACTTTCCCATGTCCTTATTGCTAGTGGTAGCGGCTTTAACAATCCCGTTGGAAGTTGATGATCCACTTTGTCTTGTTGGCACACAAGACAAGTTCGCACATATGCCTCGATGTCGTCCCTTATGTGCGGCCAAAAATATGAGGCTTAGACTAGTGCGGTAGTGCGCTCGATTCCTGGGTGACTAGCCCACTTGGAGTTGTGGCACTCCTTGATAACTTTCTTTCGTAAGTTTCCCCACCTTGGCACGAACAACCGATCTCCCTTAGTGAGAAGGATGCCTTCCTCTTGCCAAAAGCTCCTTGCCTTTCCCTTGAACACTTTCTCCAGCAAATCCTTTACTAGCGGATCTTGTTGGAGGCTTTCCTTGATGTGTGAGACAAGGTCGGACTTCGGTTGACTCATGATAAGTGTCGCCAATTCTGCCTTACGGCTGAGAGCGTTCGCACCGACATTGGCTTTCCCCTGTTTGTACTCGAGCCGATAGTCGAATTCCACCAGGAAATCTTGCCACCATGCTTGTTTCGGACTTAACTTCTTCTAAGTTTGGAAGTAGCTTGTTGCCATGTTGTCTATTATGATCGTGAAGTGTGAGCCAAGCAGGTAATGTCGCCATACTCTTAGGCAATGGATGATGGCTATCATCTTTTTTTTTTGCACCGTGTAGCGGCATTCCGTATTGTTTAGCTTTCAACTCTCGAATGTTATCGGGTGGCCTTTTTTCATAAGGACTCCTCCTGTGGCAAAATCCAAGGCATCCATTTGGACTTCAAAGGGTTTAGTGTGGTCCGAAAGGGCGAAGATAGGTTCTTCTGAAATTGCCTTCTTCAACTCCTCAATTGCACATTGGCACTTTTCGGACCAATGCCACGTTCTGTTTTTCTTGAGCATATCCATCAAGGGTGCCGCCTTGGCCGCATAGCTCTTGATGAAGTGACGGTAATAGTTTACTAGCCCAAAGAATGAGCGAAGTTTGGACACTTTTGAGGGAGGTTACCATTCGAGGATGGCCTTTACTTTCGCATTCTCCATCATGGTCTTCCCACTCGCAATCTTGTGGCCAAGAAGCGCCACTTCTTATTGTGCAAACGAGCACTTCTCTAACTTGAGGAAGAGCTCGTTATCTTGAAATACTTGGAGGACTTGTCGTAAGTGTTGGGCATGATCCTCAAGCATGGTGCTATACACCACTATGTCGTCTAAGTACACGACCACGAAACGGTCGAGGAATGGTTGGAGCACCTTGTTCATGAGTGTGTAAAATGTGGCGGGTGCATTAGTAAGGCCAAAAGGCATTACAAGGAATTCGAAAGACCCGTACCTTGTTGTGCACGCCGTCTTTGGTTCGTCTCCCTTGGCGATGTGCACTTTGCCAAGCTGGTCGAATAAGTCCGCGATCAATGGAATCGGATACTTGCTCTTGATGGTGATCTTGTTGAGCGCTCTATAGTCGATGCACATCCGCAACGATCCATCATTTTTCTTTTAAAAGAGGACCGGTGCACCAAATGAGGCTTTTAAGGGGCGAATGTATCCTGCGTCCAGCAAGTCTTTGAGCCAGTTCCGTAACTCCTTAAGTTTGGGTGGCGCCATGCGGTAGGGCACCAAGGCTGGTGGCTTCGCGCCTTATTCCAGTTCGATCGCATGATCTACCTTTCGTCGAGGTGGGAGCTTTTTCAGAAGTTCTGGAGGCATTACATCCTTGTATTCATTGAGGACGACTTGAATTTATGGAGGGACTTGGCTTGGTAAGGTTCCGCTACTTCCTTCCTCGTTTAGTTCCTGAATGAAGACCAAGAAGCTTAGGTCCTTCTTGAAAGCCCTTTTGAATTGCATGGCAGAGAATATCTTCTCTTTAGACTTGCTTCACTCCATGGGTACCATGCATGCTTTGCTCCCATAGAGGATGCTTAGGGAGTTTGTAGTGGGCAGTGGGAAGGCATGGACTTGGTTGAAGAATTCAATGTCGAGGATCATCTTGAAGTCATTCATGGGCACGATGGAGAAATCAAGCTTTCCACTCCACGTACCGAGTGTTAAGTGCTCGCCTTGTGCAATTTCCACAATTGGCTTGACGGGTGAGTTTACTGCCTTCATTGTACCTCCTTCCTTGGTGGCCTCTATAGACACAAAGTTGTGCGTCGCTCCCGTGTCTAGCAGCGCACGAACGAACTGGCCATTTATCTTCGTGCTTACATGCATAAGCCCTTTATTGATGAGTGTGGGCTGTTAGTAATTGAGTGTGCAGAGGCATTGGAGAGAACCCATGCTGAGTTGGGGTTCTTCCGTAGACATTGTGGGGTTGCTCTTAAATTGGGCAATAAGAGCGTTGAGCGACTTCTTCTCCAGACAGTTGCGTACCCAGTGAGGGCCGTTGCATATGAAGCATGGGCTTCGCGGCTTTGGTGCCTTCTTCTTGCCCTCCGACTTTCCTTGCCCACTCTTGTTGCTAGGTGGCTTTTTCTGCTCCCAATCTTTGTGGTTGTTGCCCTTGTCCTTGCTACTCTCTCCCCCACCTTTGCCTTGGTTGTCCTTTTTGTCCTTGGATTGGGTAGAGTTTTCAGTGAGCGATTCCGCAATGGCAATGGTGTCGTTAAGTGTTTGAACGCCACGCCTATCAAGCTCGGTCTTGGCCCAATCCTTGAGGCCATCTTGGAAGTAGAAAAGATAATCCTTGTCAGACATGTCGCTTATCTCCAACATAAGGGTAGTGAACTCGTTGATGTAGTCCCGAATGCTACCCGATTGCTTGAGGCGACGTAAGCACGCTCGCGCTTTCTTCTCCGCATTGCTTAGGGTGGACTGCTTTCGGAGTTCTTGCTTGAAGTCGGCCCAAGTGTCAATGGTGCAGATGCCCTTGCCTATCTCGCCATGCTTGCGATGCCACCATAGTTGTGCAGTACCTCTAAGATAGGTAGGTGCAGTGTCCACTTTCGATGCCTCGTCTCGTACACTCACGGCATCAAAGTATTGATCAAGCCCAAAGAGGAAATTGTCCACGATGGTGGCATTTCATGTGCCATCATATGTGTCGGGCTTTGGCACGTCAATGCGGCGCGCATCACTCGAGTTTGCGGAAGCTAGACTTGCAGAGAGTGTGCGCTTGTGCCATGCCTACTCCGAGCGGACTTCATCCACTTCCGCATGGACAGCGCATAGTTCGTCATGAACAAAACTACAAAGTTTGAGCAACTCATCATGAAAAGAGCGGAACTCACCTTGGAGAGTGTTCGCTTGCTCTTGGATGAGAGCCTTTGTTGCCACCGTGAACTTGGCGTATTCTCCCTCGAGACCATCCACTTGCCGCGAGTCTTGCCTTGGGCGCGCTCTCCCTCACGGCTGTGGCTTGGTTCCGGTGGAACATCCACACCAATAACACCCTCTTGTGCTACGTTCGAAGGGTTGGCCATTGCTCGTGAGCTAACTTGCGTGCGTGCAAACCTGGCTCTGATACCACTTGTCACGGGGTGAGTTTTTTGCGCAGCTAACCCATGTGGCACTTAGACAACTTTGCCGAATGTTGCTAAGGAAGCCTAGAGCTTCTCGAACTAGAGAAGAGAGCAATAGAGCCGAATGAGAAACTTGTATCATACAAAGAGAGATTTTAATGCTTGAGTTGCTTACAAAGCTTGTTGTTGTGTTTGTTGGATCCAAATGTCTAATACCATCCCATATTTATAGGGGAGGCTTGACAAGCTCTAGAGATTCTAGAGAACTCTACCACTTCCTAGCTACTTACATGTGCTGGAATTGTATAGAGAATTCTAGAGTATTTACAAGCTCATGTGCTAGAGTTTCCTAGAATGTTCCGAAATTGGGTCAAGCTAGCACTCTTGGCCTTGTGTTGGCTCTTTAGCCCGAAATTATGGGCAATTGGGCTAGCGAATTGGGCAGTCCGTAACATAATACTATCTTGGATATACCAAATTGGTGTCAGAGGTCGCCTACGGATCAACCAGTAGAATAACTCGAGAAGGCCATGGAAAATATTACTGGCCAAGGAGATCTCTTACAACAATTAATACAAGCTCATTGTAAGAGTAGAGTAGATTTTTAACCAGCAAATGAGTCAATAGGGAACTCCAATGCTCAAATGCAAAATCAAAATAAGGGAAAAGAATCTACTGCCCTAAAGGCACACCAAGTGTTTGATAGAGTATCAATGAAATCATCAAAGTCAGTCTCTACGGTTTTATTTGCCAAAAACTGTAAAAATTGATTTCCTTCATTATGAAGGAAAATGAGACCCAACCATATGGCAATGCAACGTGTTCTTTTGACATCTTTTCATTAGGAAGGAGAAGCTCATCTGTGATACCAATTCCCATGACAAGAGATGTCAATTGTCTCTTGGGAATATTTTAAGAAAGCACTAAATTCGTGGTATGGAACTAATCAATGCATGGATTTCTTTATCGAACTAACTCGATCGCAGCAAACAGGTTAAATACAAGATTACCAAGAAATGTTTGAAAAACTTTTGGCTAAGACAGGGCTGATGGATCAAGCTAGACTAGTCAACTATTTTGTTGGAGGTCTTCGGGAACCTATTCGAACTGATTGTAGAGCCAACAAGCCAAATAATCTGTCCTCTGCTCTAGACTAGCAAGGTTATTTGAAGCCAAAGATTTTGCCCACCACAAGAATATACAACTTGTCCTTCTTACTACACTAACACCACGCATCAATAATCTAGAACTCTTATCAAAAGAATGACCATGAAAGAGTTAAATAAAACCCGCGCAAGGGCTTGTGTTTCGAATGTAATGAGAAATTTGTCCCAAGGCATATTTGTAAGGAGTTATTTTTTATACAAGCTATGTTGGCAGAGAGCAATGATGATGTGGTTAATAGAGGAAGAAGGAATTATAGAGGAACAATAACTTAAGCAGCTAGAAGTTTCCTTTCACAGGATAGTTGGATTGTGAACACCTGGTACAATGCGAGTTTTTGGTACTCTTACATATAAAGTTATGATAGTGCTTATTGATTTTGACAGTTTGCATAAGTTTGTAACTAAGTAGATGGCTAAGAGAGCAGGATTTCAACACAGCTCCAATGGATTTATAGATGTCATGATAGCATCTGCTGTAAGTTTGGTGGTCCTAGGTAAGTGCACCTAAACTCAACTCAAATTACAAGTTTATCCAATTCCAGTAGATTTATATTTACTATCAATTGAGGGCTATTGAGTGGGATTTTTCTAATTTGTTTATAAAGTTAGAAAGAAGATTATCTTGCGAGGCTTAACAAGTGCAGAAAATCAGGTCATAAATAGCCATGAATTTAAACATACAGCCAAAAAGAAGATAATTTTTCTAGAAATAATTCCTCCTATTCAACCAACCATTCACACGCAGATACAATAGTTCCTATAAAAATATAAAGATGTGCTGAAAGAAACTAAGAGACCATGTCTATCCTGATCGTGTAATCACTAGATTCCAGTGTAATTAGAAAAAAAAGACCTATCTCAGTTCATCTTCACTTACAGATGTAGAGATAAGAAGATGGTGGTTGAAATGATAATTTCTAGAATTATTCACTGTAATAATAAATCTTACTCATCTTCAGTCATCTCAATTAAGAAGAATAATGGTTCATAGAGAATGCGTGTTGACTATAGAGCCTTAAATCAAATGACTGTCAAAGATGGTTCATAGAGAATGTGTGTTTGACTATAAATCCTTAAATCAAAAGATAAGTTTTCAATTTTAGTAATTTATGAACTACTAAATGAGTTGCAAGGTGCATAAGTATTCTCAAAGTTGGATCTACATTCTGGGTGCTATCAGATCCGTATAAGATTAAAGGATGTACAGAATACTACTTTTAGGTCTTATCATGGTTTTATCATGGTAAACAAAAAATTTTCAATGATACCATTCGGCCTCAACAATGCTCCTTCTACCTTCCAGACTCTCATGAATGAGGTATTCAGACCATTATTAGGAAAATTTATCTTAGTTTTCTTCAATGACATCTTAACTTTTAATAAATCATGGTTTGAACAAATGAAATATTTAGAAACTGTGTTTTTCATTTTACAACTTCATAAGCTATATGTGTAAATTGGAGAAGTGTGCATTTGGCCAAAAGGAAGTTAAGTACCTAGGCTACCTGATCACAAATACAAGTGTTACCATTGACCTTGAGAAAATTAAAGCAATGCTCAACTGGCCCCAACCTTAATTAAACTCTAAAACCTCTTCACAGATTCATGGGATTAACAGGGTATTACCACAAATTCATCCAAAAATAAATAAAACAATTGTCCTTCTTACCATGTTGAAGAAAGACTCTTTTTAGTAGCGTGATCTGGATTTGGCAGCATTCGCAAAAATGAAAGAGGTGATGATATATGCCTCTATACTACTCTTATCATATTTCTCAAGATTATTCACCATAAATTGTGACATTTCAGGAGCAAGAATTAGTGCTATGTTTATGCAAGATAGGCCTATTGCTTTTTACAGTCATGACCTTCGAGGGAAGCACCGTTTGCTTTCTATATATAAAAAGGAGATTTTGGCTCTAGATTTTAGCTATCCAAAAATGGGTCCTTACCACCTGGGAAGACAAATTGTGGTGCAAACTGATCATCAAAGCTTGAAGCATTTATGGACTAAAAGAAATCACAACTCTTGCTCAATATAAGTGGCTTTAAAAGTTAATGGGGTTTAATTTTGCAATGGAGTGCAAGAGTGGAAGAAAAAAATACTATAGCCGTTGCTTTATCAAAGAAGCATAAATAGAATAAAGCTGGTGAAATTTATACAATATCTCAACCATTGCCTAATTGGATTAAAGTAATAATAGTAGAAGTGCAATTGAACACCATGTAGCAAAATCTAGTGAAGTTAGTCAAAGACGGTGAGAAGATGGGTCTTTGGAAGCTACAACATGACATTTTATTCTTCAAAGGTAAGATCTACCTTGCAATACATTCCCCTTTTATTCATACTATAATGGAACAATCTCATGGTGGCACAGATGAATGATTCATTAAAACTTTACAGCGGATTTGATTTAACTTGTTTTTGACAGACATGAGGCAAGGAATAAAAAAATTCATTAAAAATTGTGATGTTTTCCAATGACATAAGGTGGAGTAACTTGCAATAGCTGGCTTCTACAACCACTTCCCTTACTAGAACAAATATGGGAGGATATATCTATGGACTTCATCCACCACTTGCCACTTTCTAGTGGTAAATCAACTATTTTTGTCATTTTGGACATGTTATCCAAATATGCACATTTCGTTGCCATCACACATACTTACTTTACCATTAGAGTGGCAAGAATTTTCTTTGATCATGTCTTCAAGTTGCATGAAATGCCTTATTCAATTGTGTGAGACAGAGATCCTAATTTACAAGTACGTTTTGGCAAGAATTATTTTGACTCAATGGCACAACATTCAACTTTAGTTCCAAATATCAACCTCAAAATGATGGAAAAAATGAAGTGGTGAATCGAACTCTAATTATATATCTAGGGTGTTTCACAAGTTCTCAACCTAAAGAATGGACAAAGTGGCTTGCTTCAGCTGAATATCATTAAAACACAAGCTGGTACTCAATGATCAAAAGATCGCCTTTTGAAGTAGTTTATGGACGACCTCTTCCTACACTCTTTATGTTCCTAGAATAACTAAGGTTGCAGCTATAGAGGAAGAACTTAAAGATACAGATAGAATTGTGAAGGAAGCCAAGAACAAGATCAGTGAAGCTCAATAAAAAATGAAACAGATTTACGATTCTAAGCTTCAATAAAAAGAGTTTTCAGTTGGTGAAATGGTGTACTTAAAGCTACAGCCTCATCCATAACTATTTTGGCTTTAAGAAGAAAAATGAAGCTTTCGACCAGCTACTTTGGGCCTTTTAAGATTCTGTAGAGAATACATGTTATATCCCGCGTTTCACTTCTTAAGAAGAGTATGGGCAAAGAATGGATGATCCTAAACCCATAAGTTGTTCTCGACCGCAGAGTTCAAAAGAAGAAGCACCAAATATTAATTCATTGGCAGGGCTTGTCACCTGCAGAGGCAACATGGGAGGAACGTGACTTCATCAAAAATCAATTCCCTGATCTTAGCCTTGACGACAAGGCTATAAATTAAGGGAGGAAGAGTTCTTACATGTTCTATGTTTTGTTCTGGTTTAGTTATTTTATTTGTTTTTTTATTGGCACGTGCCTAGAATTTTGGAACGACAGTTGTATTCCTCATTGTTTAAGCTATAGAATTATAATTCACAGAGATTTACTCCGATTTGAAAGTAAAAACTATTTATGGTTTTGGAGGTTCAGGCTCCCTCAAACAAAACCTGATAAATTTTATTAAGAAAGTTCTTTCCTTGTTGGACAATAGACAAAATTAAGAAAGCTAATACTAGCTCGTATACTAGAATGTTATTAAATAATGCTATCTGTAAAGGACTTTACTCCGACTATTCAACGAAAGATATAATCATCATAAAAAGACTCGAGAAGAAAATTAAAAGATGATCATGATAGGAAATAGATAAAACATCTTATGATC
This sequence comes from Citrus glauca, assembly GCA_029633175.1. Taxonomy (NCBI): domain Eukaryota; kingdom Viridiplantae; phylum Streptophyta; class Magnoliopsida; order Sapindales; family Rutaceae; genus Citrus; species Citrus glauca. The sequence goes on from JAQOOD010000008.1 coordinate 22,976,343, forward strand.
AGCCTGCAAAAAAAGTGGAACAACTCTAAGCTTGGAGTTGAATTTTCTCGACAGGTATTGATCAGCATATAATATATAGATATTTTACCCTTAATTAAATAATTGTTAGTTATATATATTTGTTATTTTTAATTAATTGAGTTGTTTTATTGAATAGGGAATTAATTAGAGATTATGGATGAAAAGTGCATAAAGAATAACAACTAGACAATATTGAAGATCAAGTCAATTTGTGGAAGCAGTTAAGCAAATATGTATGAAATTCAATCCGAAGAAGCCGAGGCTAATAAATTGAATTCTCCATGCTAGTGCAAACAAAGAAGAAATTGAAAGCTAAAGTGGCCTGCGCGTGAGAAGCAATTGAATGGCATTACAAAAAGAATGCAAATTTCAAGTGAGCTCCACGTGCATGGGCTAAAGTCGGTTGTGCTTGGCTTGTTTTAAATCCTTTTGATTTGAGGATTTTAGAGGGTGTTACAATATAAAAGCCGAACTTTGGCTTTTGCAAGGGAGGAGCCACCAGGGGAGAGCAGACGCAAGGCTGGAAGAGAGCAATCGGCAGCAACATTTCAATATTTCTCATGGCTGGTTTTATCTCTTTTATTGCTCTTAATTCAAGTATGTCTAGCTAATTTTTTTATACTGAGGTTAAGGATGAAACCCTATTTAATGAAATAATTATCTTTTTATTTAATTAATTCCCTATATATGTTCTTTGATGATTATGGTTTTTATTTCACATGATTAGATGGATGTTAATAAAATCTTTTTATCAATTCTATCATGCATTATTGATTGTTAGGATTAATATTCAATTAATTCTATGCTTGGATTTATAAAATTGTGCATGGGCTCAAAGTCGATTGTGCTTGGCTTGTTTTAAATCCTTTTGATTTGAGGATTTTGGAGGGTGTTACAATATAAAAGCTGAACTTTGGCTTTTTCAAGGGCGGAGCCGCCACGGGAGAGCAGACGCAAAGCTGGAAGAGAGCAATCGGCAGCAACAGTTCAATATTTCTCATTGCTGGTTTTATCTCTTTTATTACTCTTAATTCAAGTATGTCTAGCTAATTTTCCTATAATGAGGTTAAGGATGAAACCCTATTTAATGAAATAATTATATTTTTATTTAATTAATTCCCTATATATGTTCTTTGATGATTATGGTTTTTATTTCACATGATTAAATGAACGTTGATAAATTCTTTTCATGAATTCTATCATGTATTATTAATTGTTAGAATTAATATTCAATTAATTCTATGCTTGGATTTATAAAGTTGTGCATGCGCTCAAAGTCGGTTGTGCTTGGCTTGTTTTAAATCCTTTTGATTTGAGGATTTTGGAGGGTGTTACAGTATAAAAGCCGAACTTTGGCTTTTGCAAGGGAGAAGCCGCCAGGGGAGAGCAAACGCAAGGCTGGAAGAGAGCAATCGGTAGCAACAGTTCAATATTTCTCATGGCTGGTTTTATCTCTTTTATTGCTCTTAATTCAAGTATGTCTAGCTAATTTTCTTATACTAAGGTTAATGATGAAATTACTAGTTGAATAATGGTGGATTTTGAAACCTTGGTAATTCTTATCTTATTGAATTCTCTTTTATTTTAATTGTTTCCTTAGTTTAATTGGTTTAATTTTCTTAGGAACTCAATTTGGTCAACTAGGTTAGAATTAATATTAATTTTAGATTTAAATTAGACTTTTCAATTTATAACAATCCCTGTGGGATCGAGCTCATTACCACTACTCTATTTCTAGATTCATGTGCTTGTGAGTATATTAAAATTTTCACAACAAGTTATAATTTAGGTTGTCTTTTATTTTTTTAATTAAAAAACTTTTATTTGTCTTTAAATTTATTTTTTGATTTCTTTTATTTTTAAAATTCGTTTATTCTCATTAATGTTGGTTTATTTTATTTTATTTTTCTTTCTTTCTTTGTCTAGTTAGTTTATGAGTGTTTGGGAACGTGATTCAACAAATCGTTTGGTTAAAATAGAGTCGAAAATTGATAGTAGTCAAACTAGTTCTTTAGAAGTGATGGATGACCCAAATAGACTATTGCCAATACTTCCACCAGCACAAGCAGAGAAAACCCTTAGAGAATATTTTTCACCACTTGCAGCCAACCAACCATCTTATATTGTGTTGCCACAAACCACAACAACACACTTTGAACTCAAGCCCTCTGTCATTCAACTTTTACGATCTTTCCATGGGTTAGAGAGAGAGAATCCATATTTGCACATTAAGGAATTTCTCGACATATGCTCTACATTTCGTTTTCAAAATTTTAATGATGAGTCAATTAGGCTTCGTATGTTCTCTTTCTCGTTAAAAAACTAAGCGAAAACTTGGTTGAATTCACTTCCTCTTAGGTCTATTACTACGTGGGATGAATTGAGTAATAAGTTCCTCACCAAGTTTTTTCCTATGTCTAAAAAAAATGCCCTTAGGAGAGAGATAAGTGCTTTTTATCAGAGAGAGGGTGAGTAATTTTATGAGTGTTGGGAAAGATTCAATGATTTACTCCTCAAGTGTCCCCACCATGATTTTGAGAAATGGAGACTTATATAATGCTTTTATAATGGTTTAACCATGTCGAATCGTTAGATGGTAGAGTCTATAAATGGTGGGAGATTTTTGAACTTACATGAAGGGGCTGCATGGGATTTCTTTAATTAACTTTCTGATAATTCTCAATAATGGGATTTTTCAAATCAAAGGAAAAAATTATCTCAAATTTCTAGAAAATGGTCTATACGAAGTTAAGGATGAATTTGATGTGAAAGCCACTCTAGCTATGCTGTCTAGGAAAGTAGATGCCTTATCTCTTAATCAATCAATGAATCATCATCCTAGTATAGCTAATGAGGTTTGTGCTATTTGTTCTAACTTGTCTCATACAATATAGAATTGTATATCCTTACCAATCTATCCAGAGGCTTATTCTAAGCAAGTACATGCCTTACAGTCGTATGAAAAATCTTTCAATAGTCCATATTCATCCACATGTAATTCTAATTGGAGGAATCACCCTAATTTTTCTTGGAAACAAAATCAACCTTTGTCAAACCAATGAGGACCACAGTTTAACATGCCCAATCAACAATTTGGCCCTCTTAACCAAGTATATCCTTTTGCCCAACAACTCATGTCTCAATTTGTTGCACCCTAACAAAGAAAACTTTCGTTAGAGGATACACTTCAAAGTTCCACTCAGTCAACCAAACAAGCTTTTCAGTCAACATCAATTGGGTCAATTAGCAACTACTGTAGCAGAGAGAGAAAAAGGAAAATTCCCAAGTCAACCAATTCCTAATCCCAAAGGAATGCATGAAGTTGGATCGAGTTCAAGTCATCAGCATGAAGAAGCAAAATCTGTTATGACCTTGAGAAGAGGAAAATTATTTGACAACAAGGTGGAGGTTCAAACAAGAAAGACATTTGAGCCTGCTTCTTCATATCTAGTTCCATCACAAGACTCATCACCAAATGATCCTGAAGAGAGTGGCCCGCCAGCTTACATTCCCAAAGCTCCTTTCCCTCAAAGGTTAATAAAGGTAAAAAAAGGGACTTCAACAAGTGAGATTATGAAAATCTTCAAACAGGTAAGCATAAACATCCCTTTACTTGCTGCAATTAAGCAAGTTCCTTTATGTGCCAAGTTTTTGAAAGATTTATGCACCAAAAAGAGAAATTTGCATATAACCAAAAAGACATTTTTAACTGAACAAACTACCAATTTACTTCAATGTAAAATGCCACTAAAGTTTAAGGATCTAGGTTCCCCTACTATCTCATGTGTTATAGGGAACTAATGTTTTGATGAAACATTATTGGATTTGGGTGCTAGTGTTAATCTCTTGCCTTATTCAGTTTACATGCAACTTGGATTAGGTGAGTTAAAGCCAACTTCTATTATTTTGCAACTTGCTGATAGGTCAATAAAAATACCTTGTGGTATTATAGAGGATGTGTTGATACAGATTGATAAATTTTATTATCTTGTTGATTTTATTGTTATTGATACTCAGCATGTACATGATCCTAGGAAACACACTCCAGTTATTCTAGGTTGTTCTTTCTTAGCTACAGCTGATCTCATATTAGTTGCAGGACTAGAAACATGCAATTGTCTTTTGGTAACATGACCATGGAATTAAACATTTTTAATGTTCCTAAGTAGGCACAAGAAGATGATGAAGTCGTTGAAGTAGATATGATAGAAGCATCAATTGATAACTCACTTATTTCCAACCACTATGACAATCCATTAATACCATGCACAATTGTCTCTGATTTCTCTGTTGATGTTGATAGTGGTATTGAAAAAGTGAATGTTTTACTTGATTCGACTCTTATCATAGATATAATGAAGTGGAAAGAAAAGATTGAGCCACTTCCTTTTGAAGAGAAAAGTGAACTATTCAAGTCGGAGTTATTTCTTAAAAAAGTGCAACATAGGTCACATTCTGACATGAAAAAGGTGGTAAGATCTAAAGTGCTTAAATTATTAGATTTTTATACTACTTCAGATAACTCTCAGGATAGCTTGGACCAGAAGAGATCAAAGCAATGCGATATTGACGAGTTTCATTACCATTATCTTTTTATGGATAAAATGCTCCAGTGCTTAATCAATTATGCTTTCTGGTATTTTCTGTATAATTGCTTTGATTTTCACCAAATTTTTATCGATCCTGGTTAATTTGTTGTTTACATTGATTTGTTAGTTAGTAAGATTTTTTTATTTCATTATTTATATTTCTTCTAACGTTTTCTTTTTGGTTGTCATTTTTTAAGCTTTCCCAGCCTATCCAGGTGTGTTCTCTCCAACTTTCTTTTTATGATTTATGTTTTTTTTATTATTATTTCTTTTCTCATTTGTTTGCATGCATATCGTTTGTTTATGAAACATTGAGGACAATGTTCCGAACAAGTTTGGGGGTGGGAATAGTGTACGCTTTGTTTGTTAAAAAAACCAAAAAATCAAAAAATAAAAATTGTGTTCTTTTTTGTTTTTACGTGAAAAGCCAATGATAAGAACTTGATTGACAATGAATATGGTTTTTAGATAGAGTTGAATATTGTCTTAGTTTATACTTGATTTTTTTTTGTTAATTCCTCTTGATTGAGATTCTTTAAACATGAGCACTAACATCAATTCTTTCATAATTTTGACTTGAAATTTGAGATTGACGCAGCCTGAGTTGAGAATTTTAGATAGAATAAATGACTGTTTGTCTTGATTCTTATCTCCATAATACAAAATATTATACACAGGCGCCATAGTTAAAAATAGCTACCTATAACCCTTAAGAGTGAAGCCATCCTTGAGTTATATGGGCTTATGTACCACAAGTATGTAGAGAATAATCTACCATGAGAAGGCTGCTACCTTAAGGGGTAGAGTGAAAGCTCCTGACTATGGTTTAAAAAAAGAAAAAAAAAGAAAAGAAAAAAAAGAAGAGAAAAAGAAACAAAAAATCTAGTGCATGTGCTAAAAAAAAATTAAAAGGAAATGCTCATAAAAGCCTGTGAAATTTTTTTTTGGAGATTAAGATGATAAGATTAGTTTGACCTAATCTTTTCTTTCTTTGGAGTGAAGGCTGTTAATATTGAAGATTTTATGAATGAATTTGATTAAATTGATTTCACACACACACACTATAAGAATCGAAAGAGAGATGAGATTGATTATTGAATTAAAGTTAGAACTTTGCCAATATTTAAAATTTTCTTTGAGCTATATAATTTTTGCAATCTTTGAGGCTATTTTTCATGTTTTATTTAAAGTTTTTTTTGTTCTTTTAATTTAATTTAATTTTTTAAAATTATATTTGTGGGTATCATCACTGAAGCCCTCACGAGACTACAACTCGTCCACTAGGGCCGCCTAGGGGTTTAAAGGCTTGTTGCATACGCTAAATACAATTGCGATTACTTGCGAAAGTGGTTTAATTAGGATTTACTTTTTGTGTTGTGATTCTCATTTTTGTTTTAAGTTTTAGTTTTGCTCGAGGACTAGCAAAAACTAAGTTTGGGGGTATTTGATAAGCATAAAATATATACATATTTTACCCTTAATTAAATAATTGTTAGTTATATTTATTTGTTATTTTTAATTAGTTGAATTTTTTTATTGATTAGGGAATTAATTAGAGATTATGGATGAAAGTGCATAAAAAATAACAACTAGACAACATTGAAGATCAAAGTCAATTTGTGGAAGCAGTTAAGCAAATATGTATGAAATTTAATCCGAATAAGTCGAGACCAATAAATTGGATTCTCCATGCTAGTACAAACAAAGAAGAAATTTAAAGCTAAAGTGGCCTATACGTGAGAAGCAATTGCATGGCATTAGAAAAAGAATGCAAATTTTAACTGGGCTCCACGTGCATGGGCTCAAAGTCGGTTGTGCTTGGCTTGTTTTAAATCCTTTTGATGGGTGTTACAATATAAAAGCCGAACTTTGGCTTTTGCAAGGGAGGAGCCGCAGGGGAGAGCAGACGCAAGGCTGGAAGAGAGCAATCGGCAGCAACAGTTCAATATTTCTCATGGCTGGTTTTATCTCTTTTATTGCTCTTAATTCAAGTATGTCTAGCTAATTTTCTTATATTAAGGTTAATGATGAAACCCTATTCAATGAAATAATTATCTTTTATTTAATTAATTCCCTATATATGTTCTTTGATGATTATGGTTTTTATTTCACATGATTAATTGGATGTCAATAAAATCTTTTCATCAATTCTGTCATGCATTATTGATTGTTAGGATGAATATTCGATTAATTCTATGCTTGGATTTATAAAGTTTATACATGATTGTCTTTGATTTTATGTATTTCATTAAATTGTTTACATAGAGTGCTTAGGGAAACTTTGACTCTTTGTTTTTCAATATGTCTACATGGGATGCTTAGATATCATACTAGTAAGTGGAAAAAGAACCTACATAAGATTAATTTTATTTGGGCTTAATTGTTATATCCATGAGATGACATAGATTGATTTGAAGTTGTCACTCTAAAATTGAGGATTAATTAATCATTAGATAATTACTAGTTGAATAGTGGTAGATTCTGAAACCTTGGTAATTCTTATCTTATTGAATTCTCCTTTATTTTAATTGTTTCCTTAGTTTAATTGGTTTAATTTTCTTAGAAACTCAATTTGGTCAATTAGGTTAGAATTAATATTAATTTTAGATTTAAATTAGACTTTCAATTTATAACAATCCCTGTGGGATCGACCTCGTTACCAATACTTTATTTCTAAATTCGTACGCTTGCGAGTACATTAAAATTTTCACAATAAGTATATATTACGAGAAAAAGATATTCAATTCTCTAGGAGTCACCCTGGTGAATGGCAGAGAACTTTAGTAATTAACTCTAGCTACTTACTCATTATGATTTCCATATATTCCTCGATCGCCAACTATAATTCGCCTTTTACATGCAGTGACAGACCAAGTAGTGACCACAGCCGCTGAACTAAAATTTCCTCCTAGATTCAATTACATATTTAACATATGTAATTAATTTTAATGTTAATTATATTTATTTAAGCCCCTGTAATTTCTTTCATAAAGGTCTAAATTAAACTCTCTCCTATTATAAAAGTCCAAAATTACTTTCTTTTTATAATTAAAAGAGTTGCTGGGTTTGCATTTAATTATTAATTTTTTTACTCTCTAGAATCCTTATTTTAACCTGAAATATAAAAATTCCTAAAGCTGACGTGAATCCAACTGGTTTCACATTTATAAGTCTCCTAGATTGAAGAAACAAAAACAGATCCTCTTGCAATTAGTTCCAAAAAGTATTCTTAATTCCTAATCTTTTATTCATAATTATCATTACAATTGGTTATTTATATTAGTAATATCATGCAATTCATAAGTTTGTTGCTCATTTATATAGTAAAAATTATCATTATTCATCATCATCAGTTTGTTTTGTTCTGATTTGTGTATATTGTATAATTTTTTCTTATCTAATGATAGAATAAAAAAATTTCAGTTAATGTGTGAATGAATGAGAATTTGAAGAAAGTCCTTATTAAAACCTTATATTCAAGTCTTATATTTTTGTTTCTATTAAAGTTATTAAAATTTAGGCTTGTTGTGCGTTGTGAAAATTTTAATATACTCGCAAGCGCACGAATCAGAAATAAAGTAATGGTAACGAGGTCGATCCCACAGGGATTGTTATAAATTGACAAGTCTAATTTAAATATAAAATTAATATTAATTCTAACCTAGTTGACCAAATTGAGTTTTAAGAGAAATTAAACTAAGAAAACAATTAAAGCAAATGAGAAATCAATAAGACAAAAATTACCAAGGTTTCAGAATCCACCACTACTCAACTACTAATTATCTAATTATTAATTAATCTCCAATTTTAGAGTGACAACTCGAAATCAATCTATGCCATCTCATAGATATAACAATTAAACCCAAGTAATTAAATCTAATGTAGGTTCTTTTTTTGCTTGATAATATGACATCTAAGAATCTAATGTAAACATAATGAATAATAAAGAGTCAAAGTTTCTTAAGCACTTTGTGTAAATAATTTAATAAAAGACATAGAATCAAAGATAGTCATGTATAAATTTTATAAATCCAAGTATATATTTAATCAAATATTAATCTTAACAATCAATAATGCATGATAGAATTGATAAAAAGATTTTAATAACATTCAATTAATCATGTGAAATAAAAACCACAATATTAAAGAACATATATAGGGAATTAAATAAATAAAATGATAATTATTTCATTGAATAAGATTTCATCTTTAACCTCAGTACAAAAAGATTAACCAAACATACTTGAATTGGAGAAACAAAACAAATAAAAACAGCCATGGAGAAGTCGAATTGTTGCTGCTCTCGCTATTCTTCTTCTTTGCCCAGCCTTGCGTCTGCCTTTTTTCCCATTTCGTCCTCTGGCGGCCCTCCTTTTATAATGCTAGATGACCGAATTCTTCTCCAACAATTCTAAAAAAAATCAATTCTAATTGAAATCCTTTTTCAATTTAACGCCACCAAAAGCCATTAATTCTAACTTTTGAAAGTCAATTGCGGGCCCATTTAAATTGCTTTCCACTTTTGCAATGTCATGCACGTGCACTCCAATTGCCAATTTAAAAAATTAAATCTTTTAATTATTCAACATTTCTCAATTGGATTAATTGCTTTGATTTTTTCCACTCGATTCTATCAATTCTTGACTGTATTTTTTGTCTTCCAATTTTAATCTTAATTCCTTCTCAATTTGAACTTCTTCATGCCCTTTTTATCCACAATCTCCAATTAATTTCCTATTCAATAAAATAATACATTTAATTAAAAATAAGAAATAAAATAACTAGCAAATATATAATAAAGGATAAAATATATATATATATATATATGTATATATATATAAATTATGCTCATCAAATACCCCCAAATTTAGATTTTGTTAGTCTTTAAGCAAAACTAAAACTAAGAAAAAAATAAAAATAACGAAACAAAAAGTAAATCCTAACTAAACCACTTTCGCAGATAATCGAGATTACATTTAGTGTATGCAACAAGCCTTTTAACCCCTAGGCGGCTCTAGTGGACGAGTTATAGTCTCATGAGGCCTTCAGTGATGATACCTACGAACATCATTTTTTTAAAAAATAAAAATAAAAATAAAATTAAAAGAACAACAAGCTTTAAACAAAACATGAAGATAGCCTCAAAGATTACATAAATTATATAGCTCAAAGAAAATTTCAAATATTAAGTTCTAACTTTAATTCAATAATCAATTTCATCTCTCTTTCAATTCTTGTAGTGTGTGTGTGAAATCAATTCAATCAAATCCATTCCCAAAATCTTCAAATTCAATAGCCTTCGCCACAAACAAAGAAAAGAGTAGGTCAAACATAGAATCATGACAAACAGTCATTTACTCCGTCTAAAAATCTCAACCCAGGCTGCGTTAATCTCAAATTTCAAGTCAAAATTATGAAAGAATTGATATTAGTGCTTTTATTTTAAAGAATCTCAATCAAGAGGAACTAACACAAGAATTAAGTATAAACGAAGACAATATTCAATTCTTTCTAAGAATCATATTCATTGTCAATCAAGTTCTTATCATTGGGTTTTCAAATAAAAAATTAAAAAAATACAATTTTTTGAATTTTGACTTTTTGGGTTTTTTTCTTAACAAACAAATCAAACCCTATTCCCACCCCCAAACTTATTTGGAACATTGTCCTCAATGTTTCACAAACAAAAGATATGCATGTAAATAATTGAAAGAAGAAGAAGAAGTAGAATAATAATAATAATAATAAACATAAATAATAATAAAAAGTTGGAGAGAATACACCTGCATGGGCTAGGAAAACTTAAAAAAATTGACATCTAAAAAGAAAATGTTAGAAGAAATATAAATAATGAAATAAAAAAATCCTACTAACTAACAAATTAATGTAAACAACAAATCAACCAGGATAAATAAGAATTGGTGAAAATTAAAGCAATTATACAGAAAATTCCAAAAAGCATAATTGATTAAGCATTGGAGCATTTTATTCATAAAAGGATGATGGTAATGAAACTCCTCAATATCGCACTGCTTTGCTCTCTTCTGTTCTAAGCTTTCCTGAGAGTTATCTGAAATAGTATAAAAGTCTAATAATTTAAGCACTTTTGATCTTACCACATTTTTCATGTCAGAATGTGACTTATGTTGCACTTTTTTAGGAAGTATCTCCAACTTGAATGGTTCACTTTTCTCTTCAGGATGAAGTGGCTCAATCTTTTCTTTCCACTTAATTAGATCTATGATAAGAGTCGAATCAAGTAAAGCATTAGCTTCTTCAATACCACTATCAACATCAACAGAGAAATAAGAGTTAGTTGTGCATGGTATTAATGGATTGTCACAGTGGTTAGAAATAAGTGAGTCATCAATTGATGCTTCTATCATATCTACTTCAACGACTTCATCATCTTTTTGTGCCTGCTTGGGAACATTAAAAATGTTTAATTCCATGGTCATGTTACCAAAAGATAATTCCATGTTTCCAGTCCTGCATCTAATATGAGCATCAGCTATAGCTAAGAAAGGATGACCTAGAATAACTGGAGTATATTTCTTAGGATCATGTACATGCTGAGTATCAATAACAATAAAATCAACAGGATAATAAAATTTTTCAATCTGTATCAATGCATCCTCTATAATACCACGAGGTATTTTTATTGACTTATCAGCAAGTTGCAAAATAATAGAAGTTGGCTTTAACTCACCTAATCCAAGTTGCATGTAAATTGAATAAGACAAGAGATTAACACTAGCACCCAAATCCAATAATGTTTCATCAAAACATTAGTTCCCCATAACACATGAGATAGTAGGGGAACTTGGATCCTTAAACTTTAATGGCATTTTATATTGAAGTAAATTGGTAGTTTGTTCAGTTAAAAATGCCTTTATAGTTATATGCAAATTTCACTTTTTAGTGCATAAATCTTTCAAAAACTTGGCGTAGAAAGGAACTTGCTTAATTGCATCAAGTAAAGGGATGTTTATACTTAACTGTTTGAAGATTTCCATAATCTCACCTGTTGAAGTCCCTTTCTTTACCTTTGTTAACCTTTGAGGAAAAGGAGCCTTAGGAATGTAAGTTAGCATGCCACTTTCTTTTGGATCATTTGGTGATGGATCTTGTGATGGAGCTAGATCTGAAGAAGCAGGCTCAGGTGTCTTCCTTACTGGAGCCTCCACCTATTGTCAAATAATTTTCCTCTTCTCAAGGTCTTAACAGATTTTGCTTCTTCATGCTGATGGCTTGAGCTTGATCCAAGTTTGTGCACTCCTTTGGGATTAAGAACTAGTTGACTTGGAAAATTTCCTTTTTCTCTCTCAGCTACAGTAGTTGCTAATTGACCCAATTGATGTTCAATCTTTAGAATAGCTTGAGTGTTTGACTGAAATGCATGTTGGCTTAACTGAATGAAACTTTGAAATGTATCCTCTAAAAAAGGTTTTCTTTGTCAGGGTGCAACAAATTGAGACATAATTTATTGGGCATGAGGATATACTTGGTTAGGAGGGACAAATTGTTGATTGGGCAAGCTAAAATGTTGTCCTCCTTGGTTTGACAAATGTTGATTTTGTTTCCAAGAAAAATTACGGTGATTCTTCCAATTAGGATTATATGTGGGTGAATATGGATTATTTGAGGTTTTCTCATATGATTATAAGGTATGTACCTGCTCAGAATAAGCCTCTTGATAGGCTGGTAATGATAGACAATTTTGTGCTGTATGAGATGCGTTAGAACAAAGATCACAAACCTCATTCGCTACACTAGGATGATGATTCATTGATTGGTTTAGAGCTAAGACATCTACTTTTCTAGAAAGTGTAACTAGAGTGAATTTCACATCAAAATCATCCTTAACTTCATATAACCCCTTTCTAGAAACTTGACATGATTTTTCCCTTTGATTTGAAAAATCCCATTGTTGAGAATTCTCCGAAAGTGAATTAAAGAAATCACATGCGGCCCCTTCATGTAAGTTCAAAAATCTCCCACCATTCATAGACTCTACTAAATGACGATTTGACATGGTTTAACCGTTATAAAAGCATTGTACAATTCTCCATTTTTTAAAACCATGGTGGGGACACTTGAGGAGTAAATCATTGAATCTTTCCCAATACTCAAAAAATTTCTCACATTCTCTTTGATAAAAATCACTTATCTCTCTCCTAAGGGCATTTGTTTTAGACATAGGAAAAAACTTGGTGAGGAACTTGTTACTTAATTCATCCCATATAATAATAGACCCAGCAAGAAGTGAATTTAACCAAGCTTTAGCTTTGTCTTTTAATAAGAAAGGGAACGTACGAAGCCTAATTGACTCATCATTAAAATTTTGAGAAAGAAATGTAGAGCATATGTCAAGAAATTCCTTAATGTGTAAATATGGATCCTCTCTCTCTAACCCATGGAAAGATGATAAAAGTTGAATGACAAAGGGCTTAAGTTCAAAGTGTGTTGCTATAGTTTGTGGCAACACAATACAAAATGGTTGGTTGGCTGCAAGTGGTGAAAAATACTTTCTAAGGGTTTTCTTTGCCTGTACTGGTGGAAGTATTAGCAATAGTCTATTGGGTCATCCATCACTTCTAAAGAACTAACTTGACTACTATTAATTTTTGACTCTCTTTTAACAAACGATTTGTTGTATTACGTTCCCAAACACTCATAGTCTAGCTAGACAAGGAAAGAAAAAAAAATAATACAATAAAATAAACCAACAATAATGAGAATAAACAAAATGTAAAAAAAAGAAATGAAACAACCAGACATTGAATTTAAAGACAAATAAAGTTTTTTTGTGTTTTTTAATTAAAAATAAAAAATAAAAGACAAGCTAAATTATAACTAGTGAAAGAATCAAATTAACCTGGATTAAACTGACTTTCTAGCACAATCCCCGGCAACGGCGCCAAAAACTTGTTGTGAAAATTTTAATATACTCGCAAGCGTACAAATCTAGAAATAGAGTAGTGGTAACGAGGTCGATCCCACAGGAATTGTTAAAAATTGACAAGTCTTAAGTTAAATCTAAAATTAATGTTAATTCTAACCTAGTTTACCAAATTGAGTGTTCAAATAAATTAAACTAACTAAAAAATTAAAGCAAATGAGAAATCAATAAAACAAAAATTACCAAGGTTTTAGAATCCACCACTATTCAAGTAGTAATTATCTAACTATTAATTAATCCCCAATTTTAGAGTGACGACTTAAAATCAATTTATGTCATCTCATAAATATAATAATTAGGTCCAAGTAATTAAATCTAATATAGGTTCTTTTTCTACTTGATAATATGACATCTAAGAATCTCATGTAAACATATTGAATAACAAAGTCAAAGTTTTCTAAGCACTCTATGTAAACAATTTAATGAAAGACATAGAATCAAAGATAATCACATATAAACTTTATAAATCCAAACATAGATTTAATTGTGTAACATATGCACTTTGATTTTTCCTAATTAAGTGTATGTTTTAATTTTTCCTCCTTGATATTAATTTTAAAACTGTCACAACACTAAATCGGGATAAATTGAGCGTGATTAAAAGCTCGGGTAGTCAGATTTTATTTTCGTCACGAATCCGGTATTAGCTTAATTGTATTAAGCTTAAGTGCAAAAAAAAAAGAAAAAGAAGAAGAAGCCAGTTTCTATAAATGGAAAGTGGGAAGCTGGTTTCCAAAAAAGGAAAAAGAGAGGGGCACATGAGAGAGAGAGAGAGACAGATAATTGGCCCGGTTTGACCCGCGAATCTGACTCGACCTGGGACCTTGACCCAGACAGATCTCACGATTCCGGCCACCTCACTGGCTGAGCTTGGTACCGTTCTGAAGCTTGGAAGCCAGCTGTCATAACCCAATCGTCCTCATTGCTGGAAAACGACTGCAAAGCTGCCGTTTGAAGCTCAAAAATTCACGGCCAAAAACCCATCACTATCGCCGTCGATTTCGCCGGAGTTTGGGCACACCTCTAGCTAGGTTTTGCTCCTCATGTCACCGGCATCATTTTTTGACCAACCTTGTCACCTGAAACGGCCGGATCGTCGACGATCGACCACTTGGAAAGCTCGCAGCTTTGGAAGCTTGATCCGCCGCCACCACCGAGCGTGGTAACCCACGACCATCACCGCCGGACTCACCGAGGTCTAAACTATCAGACCTAAGCTTCTTGTCGTCATTGACTAAAGTCCGGTCATCGTTGACCGGCAGGGGCAATTCGATAAATTCGTAAAACTTTAGGGTGAGTTTATAATTTGTGGAATCAATGGATAATTTGGTAATTTTAGATTAGGATAGTGAGGTAATTTGAGATTTCAAGGGTAATTCAGTAATTTAGGTCGTTAAGGACATTTTGGTATTTTACGCTCCGAGGGTAATTTTGTAATTTCTAACATTATGGTAATTTCGTGATCTAAATTGAGGACAATTTAGTAATTGAAGATTCTAAGGATAATTTTGGTAAAATAATGATATTGTGGGCATTTTGGTAATTTGGGCTTGTAGGGGTATTTTGGTAATTTTGTGCATGCGGGAATAGTTTATTGTGGATAGATATTCATTTCGAGAATTATTATGTAAAATTTGTTGTATTTCAAATTTATAGAGAATGATTATGTCGTTTCTTTGATTAGGAGGATCCGCGAACGAGAATCAACCTGCAGACGTTGTTGATACTGAGTCTGGAGTTTATCACTGTGAGTGGAATATACAAAATATTCTTTCATAGTATATTCTAATTTTACAGTGTAGTGCAATGCAACTTGTTTTGATAAATGAATATTTAATGCTTTGATTTATTGATTTTCTAGAAAAATTGATTTTTATCTGTGTAGATATTTATTGTTATTAAGAATGAGTTTGATTAATGATTTTATTATCGTTTTTGAATAAATGCATGATATTAGAATTGAGTGGATTTAAGATATGTTGAATAAAAAGAAAATGAGATTTCAGATATTACTATATGTTTATGTACACGTGTATAAATATTGTTTGGAAAATCATTGGACAGTACCCTTCCCTTCCAGATACAGAGATACAGATAATACGAGATGAATACAGAGATACAAATGAGATGAGATAGAGGCCTTTGGGGCCCGTTTGAACACACATAGAGGCTTTGGGCTGTGTGTTTAGGCGCTTTTGCCTTTTGGGGGCTTATGCATGCATTATGATGATTACAAAGATGCAGATGTTGAGATACATGAGATATGAGATGAGATTTCCTTATCTATCCATTGTAGCTCTGAGGGATGATGATTCCTTGATTGCCCGTAAGTCGAGGTCCGGATATGATGAGATCATTCCCCTGGGTACTTGTTTGATGATAGTTTTTATTATTTAGTATTTGATATTATAAGTATTATGATTTCATTGATTTTATGCAGATTTATGCAATATAGTTATTTTAGTGAATGATTTGAATTGAATATGTTTATATAAGTTCTTATGATATTTTGATGAAATTGATTTGAGAAAGATTAAATCACTTAAATTTATTTTTCAAAAATTACTATCCACTCACTGAGCTCACTGAGTTTTATACTCACCCCGTTTTTATTATATGTTCCCCCCACAGGGGATTTGCAGGTACATCAGTCGACCCTGTAACGATAATTAGATTTGAAATTGTGGCCACATGATGGTGTTAGGAGTCGTAGATTTAATATTTTGATATTTGGGATATTGCAAATTATATTTATTTGCTATATTTTGTAATTAAGGATAACTATTGTATTTTAATATTAGAATGATTTGGGTGATATTTGGTATGTTGACTTGAGAAGTTGGTTATGAAGAATGGATGGAGTATTGTTTTGTAAATTGCAGGCTTTGGGATACTTTATTTATAGGGGAAATTCTGTCGAATTTTTCATAGAATTCTTAGATATAATAATTATTATCAATTCGATTATGCGAGTTTAGATAGACTTACCCTGGGGTGCGGGACGGGTCATTTCAAATTGAATATTAATCCTAACAACCAATAATGCATGACATAATTGATAAAAAGATTTTAATAACATTCAATTAATCATGTGAAATGAAAACCATAATATTAAAGAACATATATAGGGAATTAAATAAATAAAAAGATAATTATTTCATTGAATATGGTTTCATATTTAACCTCAGTATAAAAAAATTAGCTAGACATACTTGAATTGGGAGAGACAAAACAAATAAAAATAGCCATAGAGAAGCCGAATTGTTGCTGCTCTCACTATTCTTCTTCTCTGCCCAACCTTTAGTCTACCTTTTATCCCCCTTCGTCCTCTGGCAGCCCTCCTTTTATAATGCTAGTTGACTGAATTCTTCTCCAACAATTCTAAAAAAATCCTTTTTCAATTCTAATTGAAATTCTTTCCAATTTAATAGCACCAAAAGCCATTAATTCTAACTTTTGAAAGTCAATTATGGGCCTATTTAAATTGCTTTCCACTTTTGCAATGCCATGCACGTGCACTACAATTTCCAATTGCCAATTGAAAAAATTAAATCTTTTAATTATTCAATATTTCTCAATTGGATTAATTGCTTTGATTTGTTCCACTCGGTTCTATCAATTCTTGACTGTATTTTTGTCTTCTAATTTTAATCTTTATTCCTTCTCAATTTGAACTTCTTCACGCCCTTTTTATTCACAATCTCCAATTAATTTCCTATTCAATAAATTAATACAATTAATTAAAAATGAGAAATAAAAATAACTAGCAAATATATAATAAAGGATAAAATATGTATGTAAATTATGCTCATCATTATGCATCAACAGAACTTATTATGCTCGTCATTGCGATCTTATAAGCTTTATAAAATCCAAAAAAACATTTATATATAATTATGACCACATGTAGATGTTCTATATAAAGTTATAATACATTTTAAATATATTATGTATATAATGAATGATAAAAATTAAAAACATTACCTTCTTGTAATTCTATATGAAACTTTTGCTCCTTAATATCTTCTTGGAGGTTGTAGATGAGATTGGCAAAAAGTTTAGATTGCAACCAATTTTCAGTGCATATCAATGCCTCAACTATAGCCGGGGTTAAAGAACTCCTATACTCATCAATAATACGACGCCCTGTGCTAAAGGCAGACTCAGATGCCACTGTGGAAACAAGAACAGTGAGGACATCCCTTGCAATTTTCTCCATAATTGGATACCTCGATCCATTCACCTTTCACCAAAGCAAAACATTAAGTTTAAGATTGTTGAGATCTTCAACTGGGTCCTTCAAGTACCTTTCCGCCTCAGCAACTTGAAAAGTGTCAGCACCTTCGCCACCAGGAACATCCACCAAATTAGCCTCAGTTGTAAAACGTTGAGAAGAACTTGTACCTCCATAACTGCCACTAAGACCACTCTCACTATACATCGATGGTGTGGAACTAGCGGAGAATGCACTATATGCATCATAAAACTCATTCAACAAGTCCTTCACTGCTTTGGTCATTTGTTCAACCATCAAACTATCATTACAAAAAATGATCTCAAAAATAGGTTTAGCAAAATACCATTTTCACTCATGGAACAAGAATAGAGGCAACAATCAACATTTTGTTTATCTTTCCTGTGGACTTCCAATACTTATCAAAATTTTCTCTCATACTATAAGCCATAGAGGACACTCAAGGATCCGTACTTTCTTGTAGTGCAGTCAATGCACTCTCAATTTAGCCAATAGCATTATAACAAAAATTAAAAATCATATGGATTGTATTATAAAATTATAAATCCAATTGAAAGCTATGCAGTTATAAACTAGAAGTTCATTGATAATGTTTATGTTATAGCATGATTGCCTTGGTCACCCAAGATCAACGATGATGTGTAGAATCATTAAGAATTCTCATGGGCACCTATTAAAGAACCAGAAGATTTTATTGTCTAATGAAATTAGTTGGACCACTTGCTCACTAGGTAAATTTATAGGACATCCCCTTGTAAGAATCTCTAAAGAATTTAAGGAGATATATGTGGGTAATTTATCCATTAAGTGGATCATTTCGTTACTGTGGCCCAAAATGATGAATTCAAAACCTAGGTTGATTAAACGACAACATTTGAATGGGTTTAATTAGCTCAAGGTGTCACGAGCTAAGCATGTGATTCACTTAAAGTCCAAAACGACAAAGGATGAAAGTGTTTTGGGGGAAGCATTAGTGATTCATGTGAGTACAAATGTAAGAAGAGCATCAAGTTAGTTAAGAAGCTGTTATCCACGTGACAACATGCTGTGCAATCTGGAATTCATATCAGCTTATATATAACCTGATTAGCAGAGCATGATAAGCACGAGTTTACAAAGAGCATTCTAGATAGTTTTGAGAGAGGAATAATGTCATCTTATTCCTTGTAACTCTTTCTATTATTGCTCTATAATCTTCACAAGATCATCAATAAATCTCATTTTAGTGGCTTCTCTTGTGGATGTAAATTGTGTATTCTTGCACAATCGAACCACCTAAATCTTTCTCTGTTTTCAGTTTTGTTATGCTATGATCATAGCATGTTCCCATACCAAAGCATCATTAACACTCAAGGCTTCTCATTTGGGTGTAAGCATCTTTTTCTGATCTTGATTGTGATCTTGGGCAGTGATTATGTTTCTAAGCAAACTTAAAGCATTCTAATCACTACAGTTACTTTATAGTTTTGATTGATACATCTACACGACGGTCACACATTTGTTTATTGTCCATATATAATATTGCATATGCCAAACTACTTACCTAAATTATAAGATTAAGGACATAGTTTTCAAATTATCCTATCAAATTGTACATCTTGATAATGTTGGTTAGTTTTCTTCTAAAGTATTTGATGACTATTGCATATCTATTGGAATCAATGTAGAACATCCAGCTAAATTCACAAAATCGATTAGCAGAAACATTGATTAAACAACTTTTGTAATTGTATAAACTATACTATTAAGTACCAAAATTATTAATATCTATAGTGGTCATGTTATTTTACAAGCTATAGCTAGTCTTAAACCTTCTTTTTATCGTCAATATTCTTTGTTACAACTTGTGCTTGTTCATCAGCTTGATATCCCTATCTATGCACTCTCGATTGTGCTGTGTACATTCCTATATCACCCCTTACGATGCACAAAGGTAGAGCCTCAACATCGTTTGGGGATCTATGTTGGGTTTATCTCACCTTCAATTATTAGATATTTGGAACCCTTGATAACTTATCTTTTTACTGCATGTTTTGTAGATTATCATTTTGATGAGATAATTTTTCAGTCATTGGGGGAATAAAAAGTACCTCCTAAAGTGAGATGTGAACTTTCTCTGAACATTTTCACTATATATCATTTAGATTCCTATACCGATTAGAGTGAAATTAAAGTTACAGTAAATTATAAATCAATTGCCAGATGCATCTACAGATACATTGAAAGTAACAAAGTCACATATCCCAGTTACTAATACAACTAGCGTGGATGATTATTCCTGCTGGACAATCAAGTGTATAGGCAGTTAATAATTTATCTATTCCACATCAAAAGCATGACAAACCACTTGGTTCTAAAGATATTATTTCATAAAAAAGAGAATGAAAAATCATGATCCCAATAAAGATAATACTGGAGTAATGAATATTCCTATATTACTTGAATCATCAGTTCTAGATGAACTGATAGTCCTAGTAGAGACAAAAGCTCGAGGAGTGATGTAAGTCCCTCAAGATACATTTGTCCCCAAACAGGCATAAAATCCAAAAATGAGAAAAAATCTACAAATTATGTTTACGCAAAGAAAATGTAGGATCGTATTAAAGTTCGGCATTGTATTCTCACTCACAATATTACTGAAGTTACAAATGATTTTGAGCCAAAAACTATTGATGGATGCATGATTGACCTTAAAAGAAGAAGCTTTCAAGTAGCATTGATGTCTCTTGCCAGATGTGAAGTATTTGTACTTGTAGCCCAGATACTTGAAGATGTCAAACCTAGTGGATATAATTGGGTACTCTTAAGGAAACATAATGAATATAATTAGGGATGACAATTAGTCAGGTTGGGCTTAAGCTTGGCCAATCCTAAGCCAGATCTGATCACAAAAATAAAATCTCGACTTGACCTGATCACAAAAATAAAATCCTAAACATGAGAAAAAGCCCCATCATCTGACCCAACCTCATTCGGGTCAAGCTTGAGACCAGTTTTTGTCCAAGCCCAAATTCTATAACTTTTTTAAAGTTTTTTTTATATGTAAGTAATTTAAAATTAAAAAAATGGACATAATATATTAAAATTTAACATGAACATAAAAATTACTCAATATCTCAACTAAATAATTATGTAAATAATAAAATAATTATAATCTAAACTCATGTTTTATAAAGTTATACAAATAAAATTATTTTTTTAATTTTGAATTCTAATTGGGTTTGGTCAAGCCAATTGGGACCCGAACCATGACCTAAATTTAATTGAGCCATGATTTTTAGGCCTGAGCTTGACTCGAAACCCTAAAATTCAGGTCAAAGCTCGAAAAATTTAGATTGGGTCAATCGGGGCAAAATTCAAGTCGGGTCTTTTTGCCATTCTTAAATATAATAAAATCATAAGATATAAAGTGAGGCTAGTCACACAAGGTTTCTCACAAAGATCTAATATTGATAATGAGGATACATATTCTCTAGTGATGGATACCATTACCTTTTGATTTTTAATCAGTTTGGTAGTCGCAAGAAAACTTAATATGCATCTCATGGATGCAGTGACTGCAAATTTATGTGGTTGCTTGATTCTAATATTTATACGAAAATACTTGAAGGATTTAAAATGCATAAAGAATATAGATCAAGTTATTGTAGTTTGTATTCAATCAAGCTACAACAATCCTTACTTAGATTAGAACAATATGAGCGCATATGATATAATTGTTCGAGTAAATATTTAATAAACAAATGATACATAAATGATCTTATTTGTCTATGCATACTTATTAGAAAATTTGAATTTGGATTTGCTATTTTAGTAGCTTATGTCAATGAGATGAATTTCATTACAACTCCTTAAGAGTTCTTTTAGAAATGATGAATATTTAAAAAGAGAATTTAAAATGAAAGATTTAGGGAAAATAAAATATTGTCTCGACCTTTGGATTGAACATAACATTAATGGAGTACTTATCTAATAATTTGCCTATATTGAGAAAATCTTAAAGGACTTCAACATGGATAATGCCCATTTGTTAAGTAATCCTATGATAGTCGGATCCCTTGATCCTAAAAAGGATCTGTTCCACCCTAAAGAAGATGATGAATAGATATTGGCTCTAGCAGAACCATATATGAATGCTATAGGTGTGTTACTGTATTTAGCTCAATGTAGTAGTGTAGACATGATATTCTTAGTGAGCTTATTGGCAAGATTTAGCTTTGCACTAGCTTAGAGACACTAGAATGGCATTAAAGATGTTCTTTGTTATCGTCAAGGAATGATAGGCTTGAGGTTATTTTATTTAAACGAGACAACAAAAAAAAAACTAAGTCTTGTTGGTTATGCAACTGCAGATTATCTGTTTATCCTCATAAAGCTTGTTCACATATAGGATATGCTTTTATAGATAATAATAAAAAAATTTCATGGCTATCTACACAACAAACTTTTGTTGCCACCTCTTCTAATCACTACTACAATATCTTATCCATCATATTCGAAGAACATGTAATCTAAAATTTGTTATAGACATTCTAACAGTAATATTTGAATTCAATGCAGCTTGTATTGCACAAAGCATAAGAGGATACCTCAAAGGAGATAGCACCAAACACATCTCACCAAAGTTCTTCTATGCTCATGAACTCCAACGGAGCAAGAAAATTGATATCAAACAAACAAACTCCATGGATAATTTAGCAAATCTTTTTACCAAAGCTTTGCCCACCTTAACATTTGAGAAGTTAGTCAATATCATCGGCAAGCATCAACTCGGTAGATTATCAAATTGACCTTTGTCTATTTTATTAAAGGGAGTATAAATATCTAAAAGAATTTGCAAAACCTAGACACATCTATGTTGTACTCTTTTTTCCTATGATTAGTTTTTTCCAACTAGGCATTTATTGGTTAAGGTTTTAATGAGATAGTTATTATAGCATGTCCAACGCCATTTTATGATTATCTTAAAGTGGTGGACATCTAAGGTGGATTGTTGTCTAACAGCAAATTTACTACCAACTTAATGTAGTTCATTTATGGATGAAATTTAACGAGCCTATGGTTCATTCATTTTACAAATAAAAGCTTATGGAAATTTTCACTTTAAATAGTTATGAGATTGTAAGTGATAGGCACATCACATTCTCATTATCTCTTTATTCAATACAAAAAAAGAATTAAGAGTCATTAATATTCCCTCTTGAATTTACTTTCTTATTAATTGTTATTACCTTATTTATTCCAAGACTATTATTATAATTATTGTCATTATTTTTTTAAATTTCTTTATTATCTCATTAGTCAATCCCCTTGTAGATAGATTATCCAGCTAAATTATCTAACTCTATCACTGATGCATGTATCTTTATTAGTCATTTATTTCTATGCACACAAATCAAAAGATGAATCTATCTATCTATATATATATATATATATAAAGTTGGGACTACAAGAGATGATGTGCCATCACCATTTCTCATCTTCTCATATTCTCTATTATCTAATAAATTAGTTGAAATTAAAAAATACTTACATTACAAAATATTAAAAATAGAAAATAATTATTAGATTATAAATGATTACATGTCTTTTTCTCTTTCTATTTAAATTCAAAAATATGTAACCATTAATAATAATTAATTATAAGTCTTGAAATATTCATTTATTTTATTTTACCAACAATTAAATTTTAGTGGCTTAAAATACATCAATTAATTAATATAAATAGGAGGAGAGGTTCTTTCATCTTCTCTCAATAAATACCACTAGGGCTTAAATTTTAATAATTTTAATGTCTCTTCCTCTTTCTATTTAAATCAAACAATATGTAATCATTAATAATAATTAATTATAAGTCTTTTGAAGCATTCATTTATTTTATTATGCTAGCCATTAAACTTTAGTGGCTTAAAATATATCAATTAATTAACATAGGAAGAGCGGTTCTTTCATCTTCCTTCAACAATATCACAAGGGCCTAATTTAATGCCATAATCCCATATTTAATTATGCAACCTTTCATTTAGTATCTTTTGGCTTCTTCAAATTTTATTATGCTAGTAATTAAACTTTAGTGGCTTAAAATACATTAATTAATTAACATAGGAAGAGACGTTCTTTCATCTTCCCTCAACAATGCCAATAGGGCCTAATTCTTTTTATTCTAATTTAAGTTTCATTTGCTTGTATATATATAAAGCTGGGACTACAAAAGTTGATGTGGCATCACCATTCCTCATCTTTTTATATTCTCTATTATCTAAAATATTTAAAATATTGGTGGATATTCTTTATACATGTCTCTTCCTCAAATATCTAAAATACTAGAAAATAGAACCGCTCTTTAGGCAGCTTTAAAAAAAATTAGTATTATTTTTTTACTTGATGAAACTGATAAAAAATATGAATTATTTTTTTTAAGATGAGGCAACCTTGTAAAACTACTATTATTTATGACAATTAATTTTTTTGTTAATTTTAAAAAATATATATTAATGTGCATAGTATAAGTGTACTGACCTTATACATTTTGTAGTTGTTGATAAGTTCCAAATTATATTCAACTTGCTACTCTATTAGAACTTTTATATCTATTTTTTTTTTCAGCCAACTCCAACAATCTCAATATCACTGACACCACATAAACTTCCGACAACATCTGTAATATTGTGGAAAAATAATATAAACATGTTAAAATATAAGGATCAATAATTTCTAATATACAATTAAATATTAACGAACATTAATAATTAGAAAAAATAGCTAAGGGGATTGTGTTATCATTCACACATATGTCAATCAAATTCAGATATATAAATTGGAATCTATTGATCGGAATCATAACAGTTTCTTCTTTTAACCTTTTAAGCGAAGTTATAATTAAGAAAATAATCTTATATTGATTTGAAAGTGGTTTGTACTCGCCCGTAGTTGAAACAACTTTCAAATTCTTGACATTGTACAAAGAATCTTCACTCAACATGTATCTAAACCTTGTCACTAAATTTTTCCTGATTGTTGCATGCATTAGATTTTTTTACAAAAAAAAATGCTACATTAAGTGTAAAACAACTAGGAAAAAAATTAAAGAAAACAACAGGAGAAAGAATTTTTTATACAACATGTTCATCAATAAAAATCATGTTCACACTAATCAATTTTTCATGCTTCTTGTTATTAATAGACTCCCACATCCTATAAAGCCTAACCCTAATTATCCAACTATCTTTATCATTGTTCAACTCATGAAGAAAAAAGTACTCCATGAAGCACACAATACTAAAAATTCAAATAAGTCAGAAAAATAAGAACACACGAATATTTCTAAAGAAGATATTGGTTAAATAATAAAAGAAATCCAAACATAACAAATCTTAAATACTTATTGTTTATAGAATTTGAATAAGCCAAAAGACACTAAACAAAGGTTACATAATTAAATATAAGATTATTGCATTAAAATTAGGCCCTAGTGGCATTGGTGAGGAAAGATGAAGGAACATTCATTTCTATATTAATTGGTTGATGTATTTTAAGCCACTAAATTTTAGTTTTTTCTTAGGAAAATAAATGAATTTTTTAAGACTTATAATTAATTATTATTAATGGTTGCATATTGTTGAATTGAAATAGAAAGAGGAAGAGAAGTGTAATCTTTTGTAATATAATAATAATTTTTTATTTTTAATATTTTATAATGTAATTATTTTTTAATCTCAACCAATATATTATATAATAGAGAATATAAAAAGATGAGAAATAATGATGCCACAAAATTTAAATGCTTAATGTTTATAAAGTTTGAAGAAGTCAAAAGACACTAACCAAAATGTTGCATAATTAAATATGGGATTATGATATTAAAGTTAGGCCTTAATGGCATTGTTGAGGGAAGATGAAGGAACCTTCCTTCCTATATTAATTAATTAATATATTTTAAACCTCTAAAGTTTGTTTGTTGTCATAATAAAATAAATGAATATTTGAAGACTTATAATTAATTATTATTAATTGTTACTTATTGTTGAATTTAAATAGAAAGAGGAAGAGACATATAATTTTTTGTAATTTAATAATTATTTTTAATTTATAATATTTTGCAATGTAATTATTTTTTAATCTCAACTAATATATTAGGTAATAGAGAATTCAGGAAAATGAGAAATAGTAATGCCACATTGCCTCTTGTAATCCCAGCTTTATATATATACTAGAAAATAGAACTGCACTTCTCGCGGCTTTAAAAAAAAATTAGTATTATCATTTTTTCTTACTTTACACTTGATGAAATTTATAAAAAATATTAATTAATTTCTTTTAAGATGAGGTAGCCTTATAAAAAAAACTATTAGCCAGCAATACAAATAAAAACAGCAACGCAAGATAAAGAATAAAATGAGAGAATATATTATAGAGTGATTTTATTCATTCCAATTGTGTGTGTACAAAAAAAAAAAGATGAGCTTTCCTTTTATAGTTACATAATCACTCTATGATATTAATAAAAAATTACGGATCATAATTCCTTGTGAGATAGTGGGAGTTATAGGGAAGCTAAAGGTTGCTAATGGAGATAGTGGAGAGACTAAGAGATATATGTTATGAACATCTATATTTATTTTAATAAATTCATAACACTCCACCTTGGATGTTCATTACAAAAAATATGCCTCAATAAAATCTTTACATAATTGTTATTGTATAATAACAATAAAATTAATTATGAGAAAATGAAAAGTCAAATCCAAAAGAAAATTTCTCTATTTATTAGATAATAGAGAATATACAAAGATGAGAAATGGTGATGCCACATCACCTCCTCAAGTCTCAGCTTTATATATATATAGATATAGATATATATAGATTTTAGATAATAGAAAATATAAAAAGATGAGGTTGGGGGAAAATAAAAGAACATCTCTTCTTAATTAGTTGATGTATTTTAAGCCACTATAATTTATTTGCTAGCATAATAAAATTTGAAGAAGCTAAAAGGCACTCAACAAGAGGTTGCATAATTAAAAAGGAGATTGTGACATTAAAATTAAGTCCTAATGGCATTGTTGAGGGAAAATGAAATAACCTTTCTTCCTACGTTAATTAATTGATGTATTTTAAGCCACTAAAATTTAATTTTTGGCATAATAAAATAAATGAATGTTTCAAAAGACTTATAATTAATTATTATTAATGGTTACTTATTGTTGGATTTAAATAGAAAGAGGAAGAAACATGTACAAAGAATATCTACAAATATTTTAGATTTAGATATTTTAGATAATAGAAAATATAAAAAGATGAGCAATGGTAATGCCACATCACCTCTTCTAATCCTAGCTTTATATATATACTAGGAAATAGAACCGCGTTTCACGCAGCTTTGAAAAAATAATTTATTATTATCTTTTTTTATTTTACACTTAATGAAATTGATAAAAAATATGAATTGATTTTTTTTAAGATGAGGCAGTCTTATAAGTTAATGTTATTTATGAAAGTTAATTATTTGTTTGTTAACTTTAAATATATATATATATATATATTAATGTGTATAGTTAAGTATACAAACTTTATGCATTTTTTAGTTGTTGATAAGTTCCAAATTATATTCAACTTGCTAATCTTTTAGAACTTTTATATCTCTTTTTTTCTAACCAGCTCTAAGAATCTCAATATCACCCACACCACATAAACTTCCGACAACATCTATAATATTATGGAAAAATAATATAAACATGTTAAAACATATTTCTAATATACACTTAAAGATTAACAAACATTAATAATTAAAAAATACAGCATTTTTATTATCATTCACAGGTATATCAACCAATAAAAGTTACAAAAGTTGAATGCAGTAGAAGTATCCAATGTGGTTGTCAGAAACTGAGTGGTTTAAACAAAAAAAAAAAGCTATTAGCCAGCAACAGAAATAAAGAAGTAACACAAGATAAAGAATAAAATGAGATAATATATTATAGAGTGATTTTATTCATTCCAATTGTTTGCGTACAAAACAAAAAGATGAGCTCTTCTTTTATAGTTATATAATCACTCCATGAAATTGATGAAAAATTATGGATCATAATTCATTGTGAGATAGTGGGAGTTATAAAGAAGCTAAATGTTGCTAATGGAAGATAGTTGGGAGATTAAGAGATATATGTTATGAACATTTATGTTTATTTTAATAAATTTACAGCACTTCCTCTTGGATGTTCATTATAAAGAATATGCCTCATTAAAACCTTTACATAATTGTTATTGTGTAATAACAATCAAATTAATTATGAGAAGATTGACACGACTTAAAAGTGTTTGATTTACTCTCAAGTATAAGAGTGGCTAGTTATAATATATCTTGGTGAGTCCGAGATCGATCCATAGAGAAAACATTTAATTTTTTTATTTTATTTTATCTAAAATTTAAAAATAAAACTTAAATATAAACAACTTAATTTAAATAAAAATATGAAATTGAATTAGTTAGGGTTGTGGATTCACTCTTACTAGTAAATAAAGCTTAATAAATTCTTTTTGCCATTTTTTAGATTTATTGCCCAAAAGATTAATTATATATATTATTATTATTTTCCCTTTAATTTTAGATGGATTAAGTACTTATTGTGCCAAAATTTAATTTGTGTATAATAAGTCAAAATATCATTTTACCATACTTTATATTTAGATAAAGAATTTATTGTGCCAAACTCCCTTGTTTGTCTACAATAAATCAAAATCTCATAATATAAAACATGTATAAAATTAAATAGAAAATAATTTAATTTATAAAATTAAAAATAGAATTTCATTAAATCATATTTATTTCCTAAGAGTTTCACCTTCCCCTAACTATTAATATTTAGCTAAACATTTTTTTATAAAGGAAATTACTAAAATTGAAAAACAAATCATTAAAAATGGAATTTGAAAATTGAAATAAAACTAATTTTATTGATTGAAAATAAATTACAAAGAGAGATGAGAAGAAGAATTTGGGGGAATAGAAGAGAAGAGAAGGTGTGGAGAGATGTGTTCATCCCCCTCTATTTATACTAATACATGGTAAATCCACACCACACAAATTAAAAAATCTAATTACATCTTAACCTTACATTTGTCCCACTAATAATCCCACTAATAAAAAATAAACCTAACTTATCCACTTAAGCATATCCAACACATTCCACTAATAATTATTATACCTAATATGATAAAAACTTATAATTTTACAATTACCACATTTACTGTGGTAAAAACATAAAAAATTACAATAAAAGTCTTGGATCCTCATTGACAATGATATAATTTCTCAGACTTTTAGAATCTAAATTTGACATTCATGCATTTGTTCGGAGCCTCAAATTGCATAAAATTATTATTTTTACCTAATAAACACACAAAAATATACAAAATCAAATATTTAGAAAAATAATTAGAAATTCACAATATGTTACACAATTACAAATATAAATTACATTAATAAAACAAAATAACATTTTTATCCCTTAATAAACATAAAATTTTTAACACTAATCACACCCCCAACTAGCTTATTGCTAGCTCCTAGCAATTAAAGCGTTATATTAACTTAAGATTTACAAAATTCACATGTAAATTAATAGTTGTTCATCTATTCTTTAAACTACCAAATAATTAAACTCTCCAATTTTTTTTTTAACTTTTGGTCGTCCAGTCATTATCCAGAATATCATAAACCTTCTTTTTGTGCTCAAGTAATTAACATAATACTTATGGGGTTTTATTAAAAAAAATATTTTTATTCTAAAACTCATTAGAAATTCTATCTTCAGGCAGTATATTATTCAAGCTTTTTTTTAACCTATGCAGCGAGCTTTAGGCCAGTGACTCCCAGACCAGTTGACCTTAGGGCACTAGGTGTTGAAACACTCCTACGGACTTAATTACTCAGGTTTTTAATAAATAAGCAAACAATATATCTATAACCCATGTAGCTTTAGGCCAGTGACTTCCAGATCAGTTGACCTTAGGGCACTAGGTGTTGAAACTCCCCTACGGACTTAATTACTCGGGTTCTAGATTTAACAAAATTAAATTCATTCATTTTTTTCTTTTTTTATCGATATACAGTTTCTACCACCTTAGATATTATTCCTAATAAATCAAAAGAACTAAATGCTGCAAAAATTTTAACTTTCAACCCACTAGTATGTGTCATAGTGTGTATGTGAAGAATGATTTAATAATACCTGTTAAATGAGTAAACAACGAAATAACTTTATAATCAAATGGAGGAGAGTTCACAAATTTGAGTAATTCAAAGAAAAAGGGAACAAAAAAAAGAACTTATTATGAATTTTAAAATCAGAATATAATACAACAAGACTATTAGGATGCATCTCAAAAGTTATAACTCTTTACACATCCATCCTAGACAAAAAAAATTATTAATTGTTTTTTTTATTTTTTTGGGTTTTTTTAAAAAAATAAAATTAAACACACCTATTTACCATTTACGTCAATTATCCCTTCCTCCCAACCTAATTTAAACATTATATACATGCAGAAAGATGAAAAAGATAAATGAAACATAAATAATAAAAGAATAAATAGGAAAGATCACACTTGAACAACCCGCTAAAAATACATTTCTAGAGTCCCTACTCCCCATATTATGTCATCTTTGACAAAAGCATTACTAAGATTTGCTATATTCCACATCTGTCAACTATTCCCTCCCCCAACCTGAATAAGACATTGTCCTCAATAGCTTAAAGGAAAGAATTAGAGTTTAGATGACACAACCTCATAGCTCCAAGAAGATTGTTACAACCGAAGAGTTAAGTCCAATTTGTACTTTTTATTAGGGCTAGGGTTACCATCATTAGTCAACCATTCCAAGGCCAAGGTCTTAGGATCTGGCTCTGGTTTGTAAGCTTGTAAAAGATCAAGTAACTCATTAACAATAGAAGCACAAACAAAAAGATTTTTCGCATAGATTGAAATAAAATGATTCTTAATTACATGATTAATGAATGTGAGCAACCTATCAAAGAAATTATTAACATTTAGTAAATCGATGGATTTTTTATGAATGTTTAAATGGGCCCAAGATACAAATGTAATCAATGCCTCTAAAGTTGCAAATCTCCTGACAAGAAAATGAAAGCATCAATATGATTTAACATCTCAGTTACTCACTCTTGCATACTTAAGATAACTAACTCTTCTCCAATTGGTACATCAGACCTGCATCCCAATGGTTTTAAGGCTTGTGGAATGATACCTAGTACTTGATTTACTCTAATAAAAATAGCTTCTGAGACAAGTTTTGATAACTCGTGGTCACCTCCTCCTTATACAAGGTGCAGTTTCCTCTCAGCTATGTCACGACCAAGATCTACAGCTGCTTGAATAAACTCTTTGTAATTTCCATAATAAAATCCAGAGAGCACATAAATGTTTTTGAATTGTCTACTTGAAATGCTGCCATTAGAATAATCTTCAAAAACAAGATGTGAATGGTTTGGAAAAAGAGCTCTTATTTAAAGATCTGAGTGACAGACAAAATGAGAAACAGCTGTAAATGGGTTGGTGCATTTGTCAGATGACGCGTAAAGTTCATGTCTCAATTATTCAAAAGCAAACAGTAAAAAGAGAAGCAAATAGTGAAAAGAAAAAGTAAAAGAAAAAAAAATCCTGATTAAATACAAAATCACACCATTAAATGCAATAATGCAAATGATAAAAGAGCAATAAAGTAAAACGATATTTACTGGTAGTTGTGATTGTGGCTCACATTTTCCTTTGATTTTATGTTCAGTAAGGGCTTGAACGCCCTCTATGGCTCGAGGATAGGCTTCCCATCCAGTTTTCTTATAAGCTAGCAAACAGGGTCTTTTTGAGTCAGATTCCCAAGACTAAACTATGCACTTTCGTTTTGGAATCGTCTCCATAACCTGTGCATCTCGTATTGCACATATCCGCTTCGATGCGTCTCAAGAGATCGTGGATATCATATAATGATTCTTTACTCATGCCATCTTTGACGAATTTAATTTTATCCTCTCGACTATCAGAAACCATTCCTAAAGATTTACAAACTTCTAGTCTGTAACTAAGTTGTACACAATTATGACATTTTGAGCCAAGTCGTTTAGCTCTCATTTTCTTAGCAAACATACTTTTACCAAAACCAGGCATGTAGGAAACAAATGGATCAGAAACCTCACAAGCTAATCGGACCTTTGCTTCAATTAACCAACGAATATCAAAAGGAATGCCATTGATCATTAACAAACGCAATCGTTCACAACGAGCTTTGTAAATTTTCCTAAGGGCATTCTGAGGGAGAGAAGGAAAACACTTATGCAAGTTATGTTATATTTCTTCTATGCTTGATTTTGAGATTTCAGTTATTGTGGGAAACTGAGGATACCGACTTAAGAAGTCACGGAGTACTGTTATTCGCCAATTACACGGGAAAATAAATCAAAACACATCAAAATCAAATCAAATGTGAAAGCGAATAATAAAAAAGGAAACACAATATGTACAAAGGAAAATAAACTTACATTGGTCCTCTTATTGAGTTAACCTCAAGCTCTAATTGAAATTTATATATGTCACGCTCTATTGCTCTGAGTTGTCTTTCTTGATTCTCAACGTAAGCCACTAATTATGGTGATTGTCATTCCCAAATTGGATGTGATTTACAGCTTTGTATCAATCTTCTCAAGTGAAATTTTATTTGCAAATGTCTTTCAAGATGTGTAAACATAATATTCCTTATTGAGGTACTCATGATGTATAATGATGAAGAAAACATAATTATAAAACACACTTAAGTAAGAAACATTGCAACGCGTATCATTGAAGACATTCAAAAAAATTAAACAGTAAAACAACAGTAAAAGTTAAAATACTTATTAAAAACTTAATCAAGATTTTATGGGTCACTCAAATTTATTTTGTTGCTTGGTTCACGTGGTTGGTATTCCAGATAGGGCTTAATTCTTTAACCATTAGCTTTACATATGACACTGTTTTTTGGATTCTCAATTTCTAGAGCCCTATGTGGGTATACATTTTTTACAATAAATGGGACACTCCACTTTGACTTTAACTTTCCTATAAACAAATGAAGACGAGAATTATAAAGCAGCACTCCTTGACCAATTTCAAATGTTTTTCGAAAAATTCTTTTATCATGAAAATTTTTTGTTCTTGCCTTAATAATTCTTGAATTTTCATATGCATCATTTCTTAATTCCTCAAGTTCATTCAATTGTAATTTCCGTACATTACCAACATCATCCAAATTTAAATTAAAAGCTTTAATAGCCCAAATGATTTATGTTCAAGTTCAACAGGTAAGTGACAAGGTTTACCATAAACTAACCGATAGGGTGACATTCCTAAAGATGTTTTAAATGTAGTATAGTATGCCCAAAATGCATCAGTCAATTGAAGAGACCAATCTTTGTGGTTTGGTTTAACTGTTTTTTTTCTAAGATTTGTTTTATTTGCCTATTTGCTAATTCAACTTGACCATTTGTTTAAGGATGATAAGGGGTAGCAACTTTATGTGTAATTCCATATTTTTTCATTAAAGACTCAAATGACTTATTACAAAAATACATACTTCCATCACTAATAATGGCTTGAGAGATTCTAAATCAACTTAGAATATTTTCTCTTAAAAATTTAACGACAGTTTTACTATTATTATTTTGACAAGACATTACTTTAATCCATTTTGAGACATAATCAACTGCCACTAATATTTACACAAATCCAAATGATGGTGGAAATGGACCCATGAAATCAATTCCCTAATAGTCAAATATTTTAATTTCAAGTATGAGATTTAAGGGCATCATGTTTCTTTTAGTAATTGATCCCAATTTTTGATAGTTTTCACAAGTTTTGCAAAATTCGTATGTCTTTAAATATGGTAGGCCAATAAAATCCACTTTGTAAATTTTAGCCGTAATTTTTCTTGAAGAAAAGTGTCCACCGCCTGTTTTAGAATGAAAAAAATTAATGAAACTACTTACTTCATT
Organism: Citrus glauca; assembly: GCA_029633175.1. NCBI lineage: Eukaryota > Viridiplantae > Streptophyta > Magnoliopsida > Sapindales > Rutaceae > Citrus > Citrus glauca. The sequence goes on from JAQOOD010000008.1 coordinate 23,010,216, forward strand.
ATCAAGAATGCATTGTTGAAAAATCTGATCAGAGCAATATTTGTATAAGTAAGGATCATCCCAATAAAATTTATTTACTTCAACCAAACATTTCTTCTTCTCCTGAGTATTCCATTGCGAAGGCATTTTACTTGTAACAAGGAAATTAATAATGTTAGCATACCATAGTATTGAAGTAACAAATAATAAAAATTCATCAGGAAAGGAATCATTGATGGGTGTTATATTAGTGCAGATTTCATATGTGAATCTTGATAAATGATCAGCAACGACATTTTTGGCACCCTTTTTATCTTTGATGGTGAGGTCAAATTCTTGAAATAAAAAAATCCTGTGAATTAGTCTTGGTTTGGCATCTTGTTTAGTCATCAACTATCTCACAATAGCGTGATCAATAAAAATAACAGTTTTAGAACCAAGCAAATATGAGCGAAATTTGTTTAATGCATACACCACAACAAATAATTCTTTTTCAGTTGTCGAATAATTCATTTGACTATTGTCCAAAGTCTTACTCGCATAGTGAATCACAAGCGACTTACGATCCATTTTTTATCCTAAAACAACACCAATAGCAAAGTCACTTGCATCACACATTAATTCAAAAGGCAAAGACCAATTAGGAGATTGCATAGGTGCAGATGTGAAAAGGAAAATTATTTTTTCAAAAGATTTTTGGCAATCATCAGTCCAATCAAATGGTGCATATTTTAATAAGAGGTTACAAAATGGTTTAGACATGACACTAAAGTTTTTTATGAACCTCTTATAAAATCCTGTATGCCCTAAAAAGGATCGTACATGTCTAACTGTTTTTGGTTATGGCAATGTAGATATGACTTCAATTTTTACTTTGTCAACTTCAATTCCTTTAACAGATATAACATGACCCAAAAAAATCCAGAAGTAATGGCATTTTTCCCAATTTAAAACGAGTTCTTTTTCAACACCTCTTTTTAAAACGTTTCCCAAATTATCAAGGCAATCATCAAAAGAATTACCAAACACTGTCAAATCATCCATAAAGACCTCTAAACAATGTTCAATCATATCAGTGAAAATACATAACATGCATCTTTGAAATGTTGCAGGAGCATTACAAAGTCCAAATGGCATTATTTTAAATGCAAATGTTCCAAAGGGACATGTAAATGTGGTTTTTTCTTAGTCTTCAAATGCTATAGGAATTTGATAATAACCTGAATACCCATCTAAAAGTAGTAGTAGGGATGTCCAACTACTATTTCTAAGATTTGGTCAAGAAATGGTAAAGGAAAATAATCTTTTCTAGTGACTTCATTTAATTTCCTATAATCAGTGCACATTCACCAACTAGATGTAATTCATGTTGGAATTAATTCACCTTTTTCATTTTTAACGACAGTGATTCTAGATTTTTTAGGCACTACTTGTGTAGGACTTGCCCACTTACTATCAAAGATAGGGTAGATAATTCCCGCATCAAGTAACTTAAGAACTTTTGTTTTTACTACTTCTTTCATGTGTGGGTTTAATCTTCTTTGAGGTTGTTGACATGTTTTAGCATTTTCTTCCAAATTGATTCTATATGTGCAAATTAAAGGATTAATACCTTTAATGTCATCTAAAGTCCATCTAATTGTATTTTTAAACTTTTTAAAAACAGATAGTAACTTACCTTCTTGGTTGCTTGATAAGGTCGAAGAAATCACAACAAGATAAGTATGTTCTTCTCCAAGATAAGCATACTTCAGTCCCTCTGGCAAAGGTTTCAATTCCAATTTAGGTGCTTCTTGTTGCTTAATCATTTTAATAATTCCAAGCTCCTCAAATTTTGGTTTCCCATCATTAATTTGCAAAGTCTGACAAGAATCAACAACAAATTTATACTAGAAGTATCATGTTCAAGTTGTTTATTTGATTCAATTGAATTATCCAAACAAATATCACTAAATTCAGAAAAGCCCTCTTTTTGAATATTCTCCTCTATACAAGATTCAAGCTATTCATTTTGTTCATCCATCTCATCTTCATTCTCATTTTTCTCATTAAGTTGCCTACACATATTGAAAACATTCAATTCAAGAGTCATATTTTCAAATGACAAATTCATTAAACCATTCCTACAATTAATCAAAGCATTAGCAGTTGCTAAAAATGGTCGACCCAAAATTACAGGAATTATAATTATTCACAGTAGGTTTAGTTTCTAAAACAATAAAATCCACAGGATATATGAATTTATCAACTTCTACTAAAACATCTTTCACTATTCCTTTTGGTATTTTAACTGATCTATCAGCAAGAAAAAGTGTAGTTGAAGTTGATTTTAACTCACCAAGATTAAGTTGAATAAAACTGAATGTGGAAGCAAATTAACACTAGCACCAAGGTCTAACAAAGCATGCTCAATTTTGCAATCTCCAATAATACAAGAAATAGTAGGACAACTAGGATCTTTATATTTTAACTTATTATTAGTAGACAGAATGGTACTTACTTGTTCAGCCATGAATGCACTCTTTTTGACTTCCAATTTCCTCTTAATAGTGCATAAGTCCTTTAAAATTTTGGTATATGAAGGTACCTGCTTGATTGCATCTAACAAAGGAATGTTACCTTTCACTTGCTTAAAGATTTCATAAATTTCAGAAGAGTGGTTTGATTTCCTTGGTTTATTCAATGCAAATGGTGGTTCAGATAGAACAGTAGTTATTTCTTCACTAGATATAAGTTTATCTAGTTCTTCCTTTCCCTTTGAATTATCATTTTCACAAGGTTCAAGAATAGGCCGATCAATAACCTTACCACTACGAAGAGTTATAACTGACTTAATATGGTCTATGGGTGCATTTTGAATTGTAGGATTTGGTTGTGGTTGAGTTGGAAATTTTTCTTTTTCTTGAATTGTGAGCGCAAAAGAAATTTTAGCAAGAGTATCTTTCAAATCATAAAAAGTTTGTGCATTTTGATTGTTAATAGTACCTTGTTTCCTAATGAATGAGTGCATTGTATCTTCCACATTTTTCCATGGTGGCGGAACATATGGTACATAAGGATGAGTATTTTGAAAATTTTGTGGAGGTAGTGCTTGTGAAGATTGTGCATTATTATTATTCCTCCAACTAAAATTTAGATGATTTCTCCAACCAAGATTATAAGTCTGTAAATATGAGTTTGGTTTATTAAAAGTGTTGATGACATTAGCTTGATCATGCAAACATTCTTTGAGTGCAGGCAGAGTGGGACAATCTTGAATGAAATGATCATTAGAGCTACAAACATCACATGCAATTTCTTGAACAGAATTTACTTGATCACTTTTTTTATTTTCCAAAGCTTCAACCTTCTTAACTAGGGATGCAAATCTTGCTTGTAAATCAAGATCTTCCCTAAGGTTGGAAATTCCTCCACTAGATGGAGATGGTTATGATTTATTAGTCAATTCAAAAGTTCCACTACTATCCCAATGTTGTGCATTTTCAGCTAATTGGTCAAGGTAATCTAGTGCATCTTTAGGATTTTTATCTTTAAATTCACCATTACACATCATTTCTACAACTTCTCTAGTTTGTGGTGTTAAGCCCTCGTAGAAATAAGTGACCAATCGCCAAGTTTTAAAACTATGTTGTGGACATATGTTAAGCAATTCTTTAAGCCTATTGTTGAGTGTTAGAAAGTGCATATTTATAAAGGAGAAATCGTTATTTTATATATCAAGTATTGCTAACAACCGTTACTTTTATGTGTTTAAATTTCTTGTACTTTAATTATGTGTGTTTTATTTTAATTAAGTATTTGATGTATTTTAGGGGCATCATAGTCATTTCACAATAAACGAGAGATCAAATGGCAAAACGGACATCATTTTTGAACTCAGGACGGTCGAAAACCTTAGGAGGAGTATAAAAGGAAAAATGACACTGTTCACACGTACGGTACTGTTCACATGTACGGTACTATTTACATATACGGATACTGTTGGCGTTACTGTGTAAATAGTGGCGGTTGACTGTACTGTGCAAATAGTGGTAGTTGACTGTACTGTGCAAATAGTGGCGGTTGACTGTACTGTGCAAATAGTGGCGGTTGACTATACTGTGCAAATAGTGGCTGATGACGTGGCGAAATCCTGAGCGTCCAAACTGTTTTTAATCCGATGGCCATGATTTACTCGATGTAACTATAAAAAGGGGGCCTCCCCCCCCTAATTAAGCACCTCTGAATCCATTTTTGGGATTCATTTTCTGTAATTCTCTCTCTATCTTGTATTTTCTTCGTATTTTAATAAATTCCCATTTTGCCCCTAGTTCAACTATGAGTGGCTAATTTTCTTTCAAGCTTGGGTTGAAGGTGAAGTCTCAACATGTGTCATGGGCTTGATTTGGTAAATTTATTTTCTCTTCCCCTCTAGTTTTTGTGGATGTTTTGACTTCTCGTTGACAAATAATACTAATCTTGTCTAGTACTGCCCTGGTTTCACCGGCTTCCTAGTATAAGGTTATTATTATTTGGCACGATAAGCCCTTAGCACCATATTTATTAGAGCGTGGTTCATGAGGTGTGGATTTCCCTCTCATGATTTAATTGGTGTTAATATGAAATATTTAGCCCATGATGCATGTTGATACGGATCCAGATACCCAAGTACGTCATTTAATAGATTTACACTTCAATTTATTTCTGCCATTTTATTTCCAATTTCAGAATTTAATCTTGCCATTTTAATTTAAGTTTTAGCATATTTCAAATCATTTCCACCACAAATCCAACCAATTTACAGAATTAATTCTATAAATAATTAAAATCCACCTCCTCATGGGATCGACACTCGCACCATTAAGCTATACTACGATAGATTCGTGCGCTTGCGAGTTCAATAAAATTTGCACAACAAGTTTTTGGCGCCGTTGCCGGGGAGGTAAGTAATTTTAATTCTTAGAATTAATTTTTGTGAATATTTCCATTTAATTTTCTTTTGTATTTTTTTTTTTGAATCTACACTTAGAGGTTAGTATTTCTTTTCTTTTTCTCTACTTTAAATTATGTAATTTAATTTTCAAGTTAATTTTTATTTCTTCTTTGTCATTTTTATTTATCTTATTAATTTATTTTTAGTTAGTTTATTTCACGTATTTGTTCTTGTATTTTTATAGTAAGTTTGTAATAGCGCAACAAGGTTAGTATCGTAATTTCTCCTTCTTTATTTGTTTTGCTCTTATTTTTATTTTTATTTTATTTGTTTTGTTTTCCATTTATTCTTGTATTTCTTGTATGCATGGTCGTAGGTCATTATTACCCAATCTTGAACCTATCGACCTTGAATTAGAGAAAACACTTCGCACACACAAAATCATTAAAAATAAAATGGATTTACAAGCACCACAGAAGAGGCCATTTAAGGACTACTTTAGTCCCTTAGCTAATTTGAGCACATCATGTATACGATACCCAAATGTAGCTGCTAGGAGTTTTGAATTAAAACCTAGTGTGCTAAATTGTCTCCCCACGTTCTATGGCTTAGAAAATGAGGACCCATATAATCATTTGAATGATTTTCATGCTATTTGTCAAACATTTAAATATGAGAATTTTTTAGATGATGATGTAAAACTCAGATTATTCCCATTTTCTTTGAAAGATAGAGCTCGTTCATGGCTTAATACATTACCTGCTAATAGTATTGCATCATGGGAACAAATGGTTACGAAATTTTTAAATAAATATTTCCCAGTGCATAAAACCAATGCTATTCGCAGGGAAATCTCGGAGTTTACCCAGAGAGATGACGAGCAATTTTTCGAAACATGGGAGCGATTCAATGGGCTACTCTTGAAGTGTCCACATCATGGGTACGAGAAATGGCACCAATGCCAATACTTCTTGGAGGGCTTATTACCAAATGTGCAAGAATGGCTAATGGCGACAAGTGGAGGAGAGCTAATGTCAAAAAGTGCATCAGAAATTTGGGAATTCTTCCAGCGACAAGCAGATAATTCCCAACAACGGAGTCGATCACTCAGGAGTACCAAAAGGGTTAAAGGAGTAAATGAGGTTCAAATTGGCGAGTCAACGTCAGGAATCAAAGAAGTCAAGGAGATGGTTGAAGGTCTTGCTCGACAAATAGCATCATTATCGACTGCTAAATCAACAGAGCCACATGACCATGACTCATATTCAGAACAAGCCAATGCCATAGGAGTAATGAGAAAACCATTGAATTATAACCCATACTCCAACACATACAACCCTGGATGGAGAGACCACCCCAATTTTTCATGGTCTCAAGGATTCCAACAAAATGGACCAGTAGCTCCAGCTCCACCAATGCAACCAATTGCTCAAAATCCTCAAGCCTCTCAGCCACCATTCAGACCATTTAATCAGAATCAGAATTACTCTCAACCCAGACCGTGGGAGGATGCATTCCAGAATTTCAAGAATGTCACTCACTCCACGATTGAGCAACAGAACCGCACCATTGATGGACTACGAAATGAGTTGAGAGCGGGCTTCAACTCACAAGCCCAATCAGTTTCAAGCTTGGAGAAGATGGTGGGACAACTTGCTTCTTCAGTTCAGACCTTGGCAATGACTGTTGAGAAAGGTAAATTTCCAAGTCAACCAATGCCTAACCCTAAAGGAGTGCATGAAGCAAGTAGCAGTTCACCACAGCAGCATGGAGAGGTAAAAGCTGTCATGACCTTGCGGAAAGGAAAAGAAGTCGACAATAAAGTGGAAATGCCAGTGACAAAAGACAATCAAATTGTACCTGTGAACGTTGAGGACTCATCACCAGAGGAAAACGAAGACACCAACCCACGAGAATATGTTCCAAAAGCTCCATTTCCTCAAAGGTTAGCAAAAGGAAAGAAAGGAAAATCTACAGGTGAGATTCTCGAAATTTTCAAACAGGTAAGTATTAACATCCCATTACTTGATGCTATAAAGCAAGTTCCATCTTATGCCAAGTTTCTTAAAGATCTGTGTACTAAAAAGAGAAATATGCATGTTCAAAAGAAGGCATTTTTAACAGAAAACGTTAGTTCTATACTCCAACATAAAATTCCTTTAAAATGCAAAGATCCAGGTTCCCCCACTATCTCATGTAGTATAGGGAACCACACAATTGAGAATGCTTTGTTGGATTTAGGAGCTAGTGTAAATTTGTTGCCTTATTCAGTTTTTGTGAAACTTGGACTGGGAGAATTACACCCAACTCCAGTGGTGTTACAACTTGCAGATCGGTCCACGAAAATACCTCGTGGTATTGTGGAGGACGTGCTTATCCAGGTAGACAAGTTTTATTTTCCTGTTGACTTCATTGTAATTGACACTCAACCAATACAGGATTCACGGAAGCACATCCCCATTATTCTAGGCCGACCTTTCTTGGCAACTGCGGATGCTCATATTCAATGCAGAACTGGAAATATGCAGTTGTCCTTCGGCAATATGACTATGGAGCTGAACATCTTCAATATTGCCAAACAACCTCACAATACAGATGACGGAATTGTTGATGTGGATTTAATTGAAGCATTAGTTGATGACACATTTGTTTCAAACCTTAGTGATGATCCTTTACAAACATGTTTAACTCACTTTGGTTTGGATTTTGATATTGACAGATCGGTCGATGAGGTCAACGCCTTGCTTGACTCGGCACCATCCATGGACACTAATAAATGGCAGTCAAGAGTTGAACAACTAGCGCCATCAGAGAAGAAACTCATTCCATCATCAGAATCACCACCGAAACTCGAGCTCAAACCATTGCCCAACACTTTGGAATATGCATTTTTGGGGGACGAAAGTACTTTACCGGTAATCATCTCATCATCCCTCAATGACGAACAAAAAGGTAAGTTGTTGGATGTTTTAAAAGAACACAAAGGAGCATTAGGATGGACCATAGCGGATATAAAAGGTATAAATCCAGTAGACTGCATGCATTACATTCACCTTGATGAAAATGCTAAATCTACTAGGGAAATGCAACGTCGGTTGAATCCTAATATGAAAGAAGTTGTTAGAACAGAAGTCCTTAAGCTATTAGACGCAGGTATCATTTACCCAATTTCTGATAGTTCATGGGTCAGTCCTGTTCAAGTTGTCCCCAAAAAGTCAGGAGTCACTGTAGTTACGAATGCCGATAATGAATTGATACCAACTAGAGTAACTACAGGATGGCGTGTATGCATTGATTATAGGAAGTTGAATTCTGTCACACGTAAAGACCATTTTCCTTTACCATTCATCGATCAAATGCTTGATAGGTTAGCAGGTCACGAATTTTATTGCTTTCTAGATGGCTACTCAGGATATAATCAGATTCCCATAGCACCAAAAGATCAAGAGAAGACCACTTTCACTTGCCCTTTTGGCACTTTTGCATATAGGAGAATGCCATTTGGATTATGTAATGCACCTGCTACATTTCAACGATGCATGTTAAGCATTTTTTCTGATATGGTTGAACGATTCCTTGAGGTCTTTATGGATGACTTTTCTGTCTTTGGTGATTCATTTGATCAATGTTTACGTCATCTAACACTAGTTCTGCAGAGATGTATCGAAAAGAACTTGGTCTTAAATTGGGAGAAGTGCCATTTTATGGTAACACAAGGTATTGTTCTCGGTCACATCATTTCGAGCAAAGGTATTGAGGTTGACAAAGCCAAGGTGGATCTCATTTCCAATCTTCCTCCACCCAAAACAGTCAGAGAAGTAAGATCTTTCCTTGGGCATGCTGGTTTTTATAGACGTTTCATTAAAGATTTTAGCAAAGTTTCTAGACCCTTATGCAATTTACTTGCTAAGGATGCACCTTTTATCTTTAATGATTCATGTCTTGTGGCTTTTAAAAAATTAAAGCAATTGTTGACAACATCACCCATCATTCAGCCCCCAAACTGGAGCTTACCATTTGAGCTCATGTGTGATGCATCTGATTATGCAGTAGGAGCAGTATTAGGACAAAGAGTTGATCGAATTCCCCATGTTATTTATTATGCTAGTATGACATTGAATGATGCACAGTTGAACTATTCAACTACTGAAAAAGAAATGCTAGCGGTAGTGTTTGCATTGGAAAAATTTCGATCTTATCTCATTGGTTGTAAAATAATTGTGTTCACAGATCATGCTGCTCTGAAATATCTTCTCACGAAGAAAGATGCAAAAGCTAGACTAATTCGTTGGGTGTTACTTTTGCAGGAATTTGACTTGGAATTCAAAGATAAGAAAGGCACAGAAAATGTTGTGGCGGACCATCTCTCTCGTCTTCATTTTGACACAATTACAGAGCCACTAACATTGAATGAGTCCTTTCCAGATGAACAATTAATGAGTGTGGAAGTTTTACCTTGGTATGCTGATATAGTTAATTATCTTGTTACAGGCAAACTTCCAGAGCATTGGACTAAGCAAGACAAGGCCAAATTTTTTGCAGAAATAAAGAATTTCTTTTGGGATGACCCATATTTGTTCAAATATTGTGCAGACCAAATTGTCAGACGATGTGTCCCAGAAAATGAAATTCAGAATATCCTTTCATTCTGCCATGAACAAGCTTGTGGAGGCCATTTCAGTGCTAAGAAAACAGCGACTAAAGTTTTACAATGTGGTTTCTATTGGCCAACTATATTTCGAGACGCTTATACTTTTTGTTCTTCATGTGATAGGTGTCAACGAATGGGGAGCATTACACGAAGGAACATGATGCCACTAAATCCAATTTTAGTGGTTGAGATTTTTGACGTATGGGGTATCGACTTCATGGGACCCTTTCCCCCTTCTTTTGGCCATCAATACATCTTGGTAGCTGTTGATTACGTATCGAAATGGGTAGAAGCGATTCCATGCAGAACTAATGATCACAAAGTGGTGATAGGGTTTTTGAAAAGTAACATTGTTTCACGCTTTGGATTCCCTCGAGCGATAATCAGTGATGGTGGTGCCCACTTTTGCAATAAAGCATTCAAAGCTCTTTTGACAAAGTATTCAATCACTCATAAAGTGGCGACCCCGTATCATCCGCAAACCAGTGGCCAAGTGGAGATCTCCAATCGAGAACTAAAGCACATATTAGAAAAAACGGTAAGGCCGGACAGAAAAGATTGGTCATTAAGACTTGATGACGCATTATGGGCATATAGAACGGCTTTCAAGACCCCGATTGGGATGTCACCCTATAGGCTAGTGTATGGAAAAGCTTGCCACCTACCTGTGGAACTCGAGCATCGTGCATATTGGGCTATCAAGAAATTCAATTTCGACATGCATCAAGCCAGCTCAGAAAGAAGATTACAACTGGCAGAACTTGAAGAAATTCGCAATGACGCGTACGAAAATGCCAAAATTTACAAGCAACGAATGAAAGTCTTCCATGACAAGCATATTATGAGAAAATCTTTCACTCCAGGTCAGAAAGTGCTTTTATTCAACTCTCGCTTGCACCTATTCCCAGGTAAGTTACGCTCTCGTTGGTCTGGTCCATTTATTGTTCATACTGTTTTTCCACATGGGGCAATTGAAATTAAGGACCCAAAGAACGGTGTCATGTTTAAAGTTAATGGTCAAAGATTAAAGCCATATCTAGAATACCAACCACATGGAGAAGACACCGAAATAAATTTGAGTGACCCACCAGATTTGAATTGATATTTTCTTTTCGGTGGTTTGACTTTTCTTTCTTTATTTATTTTTATTCTTTTGCTAATTGAATTTATTTTTGCATAAGTGTGTTTCTTTTGTCATTAATTTTTCTTTTATCATTGTTAATCATGAGTCTCTTACTTAGACCGTTCCTCCTGAACATTCTTAAACCACTTCAACGTGTCAAAACTCATCTCAAAAGACAGATTCACTCTTGTAAAACACATCGCATTTGGGCTCTACAACCACCAGAGTTGGTAGCCTATGTTGAGGGTTTAGAACGCCAACTCAGAGATATTGAGAAAAGTGTTTTCGACATCCAGTTGGAGCTTGAGGTAAATTCAATAAGAGGACGATTTTAATTTTCTTTGTGTGTTTTAATTTGTTTTTCTGTTTGTGTGCTTTAGTTTGTTACCCCGGTGAAATGGCGGATAACGGTACTCCGTGACAATCAAGTCGGTTACTTCAGTTTCCCATAATAACTGATATTCTGAGGTGAAAGAATGGACAGAACCGTGATTCTAGCGAAGCTTCACAAGCGATTCCCTTCACTCCCTCAGAATGCCCTCCTTACGATCTACAAAACTCGGTCCGAACGCATGCGACTGCTCATGAGGAATAACATACCTGCTGACATCCGTTGGTTAATTGAAGCAAAAGTACGATTGGCAGGTGAGTTACCTCCAAAATTTATTGCATACATGCCTGGTTGTGGGAAAGGAAACTATGCAAGAAAACGACGAGCTCGAAGAATTTCTGTTGCTTGTCATAAGTGTGCCAGAATGAATTGCAATAAAAACCGATGTTCTTTAGGAATGGTATCTGATAACAGGGAAGATAAAATTCAATTCATTAGGGATGGCTTGAATAAGGAGTCATTGGATGATATCCTTTTGTCTCTTGAAACGCATCCCAGTGGATATGTGCAAGGAGCGATTCTCCAGTTATGGCCATTATTCCAGAAAGAACATGCACGATATAGTCTCGGGAATCTGACTATAAAAGACCCTGTTTGCCAGTTTATAAGAAAATTGGATGGGAAGCCTATCCTCGACCCATAGAGGGCGTTCAAGCCGTTTCTGGACGTAAAACCAGAGGAAGATGTGAGCCACAGTCGCAACTACCTGTCAATATCCTTTTACTTTACTGTTATTTTATTTTATTTCACTTTTGCTTTATCAGTGCATTATTGTCTTTAATAATTTTCTTACTGTTTGTTTTTACTGTTTGCTTTTTGACTATCGAGCCATGTGCTTTACGCGTTTTTGACATTGACCCGCCACCTCATACACAGTTGTGATCCATTGTCACCAAGAATCTTAAATATGACTTTTTGTTAAGCACTCACAAATTGTTTTTGAGAAATATCCCAATGGCAGCTACTCCCAATAGACAATTCAAGAACATTTGTGTGCTTTCTGGATTTACCTATGGCAAACATAAAGAGTTCGTTGATGTAGCCATAGATCTTGGTCGAAACATAGCAGAGAGAAAATTACACTTAGTGTATGGAGGAGGTAACCGAGGGTTATCAAAATTGGTCTCAGAAGCTGCTCTTGTCAGAGGAAGCCAAGTGTTAGGCATCATCCCTAGAGTCCTAAAACTTTTGGGCAGTGTGTCTGACTCCACGACTGGAGAAGAATTAGTCGTCTCAGGTATGCAAGAACGGATAACTGAAATGCTTGATCATGCTGATGCTTTTATTTTCCTGCCAGGAGATCTTGCAACACTAGAGGCACTTATCACACTAGCATCTTGGGCCCAACTGCACATTCACCAGAAACCCATCGGTTTGTTAAATGTCAATAATTTTTATGATGGCTTTATCGCATTTCTTAACCATGCAATAAAAAACTACTTTATTCCTTCCAGTGCGAAAAAACTTTTTATTTGTGCTCACACTGCTAATGAGCTACTTGACATGTTACAAGCTTATAAACCAGAGCCAGACCCCTGGAGCTTTGTGTTGGAGCGTTCAAATGATAATGGTAACAATAGCCGCAGTAAGAAGTACAAATTAGATTTAACTCTTCGCTTGTAAATATTTTCTTCTGTGTTGCGCCAACCAGGTGATGTCTTCTGAACTCTACTTCTTTTCTTTAAAACATTGAGGACAATGTTTCGTTCTGGTTGGGGGGAGGGAATAATGGACAATTGTGGAATCTTGGTTAAGTTTTTACTAATTTTTTGTTGTAGAAACTAACTGTTGCTAACTTTTTGTGTTGAAGATGGCTGAATATGGAGTGTAGTGACTCTAGAAACGCATCTTCATTGTTTAAAAATAAAAAAAAAATTAAAAAAAAAATTTCATGTATTTTCTTTTTCTTTGTTATGTTTTGATGTTCATTTTTCTTTTTCTTTTTAATTTCTCCTTTATAAATATACATTTTTCAACAAAAATTTTTTGAGTCAAAGATGGCTGAATATAGAGTGTAGTGCCTCTAGAAACGCATCTTCTTAAAAAAAAAAAATTTCTATCATTTTCTAATTAAATTTTCTGCATCATTTTCACATTTCTGCATGCATATTTTCATTTTACGTTTAGAATAGGTTGGGGGGTAGGGTGTTGTTTAAAAAAAAAAAAAAATTTTGATTTGTTTTAACATTGGATAACATGATGATTTCAAATTTTAGTATTTGTATTATCTTTAGTCTGAAGTGATGTTACACTATGTTTGCTACTCTACATGTTGATGTCGGAGACAAAAATGAGTTGCTTGAAGGAATGAACATGTCATAATAAATACCAAGTGAGTTTTTGAGCCTATTATTTTTCTTGGAGAGTAACCCTTTTGCCCATTCTTTATATAGCTTAGCAGTTTATTATTGTACACGATCTCTAGATTGCTTTTGAGTTAACCCTAAAAAAAAATTTTTTTAAAAAAAAAAGAAAAAAAAAGAGTGTGTTGTTACATTTGGAAGCCCATTTAATTAGTAGATATGGAAGATTATTTAGAGTCCTAAAAGATGATGGAAAGGCCCTCTTTGATCCGTTTGAGCCTTTGTAGCCATCCCTTTTATGAATATCCATAGTTAGCCCTTTTGAGCCTTTAAAAAAAAAAAAACTTTTCTTTCTCAACTTATTATCTTGACCCACTCCGATTTGGAGTATTACCCAATATCTTACAAGATCCATCACCTTTTTATGTTTGAGAAAATTGTAAATAAATATTTTGTATATTAAAGTTATGCCTAGTTAAAAAAAAAAAAAAAGAGAGAGAAACAAAAATTGTTGCTTCAAAAAAAAAACAACAATAATAGGTGAAATCCACCTTGTAACTTTCAAAAAAAAAAAATTCTATGCATTTTTCTCAAACATACATTTTGTCTTCCTTATTTTCCTTCTTTGTTAGCTATGTCCCTAGCCTACGTTACGTCCTAATAAAAGTCCTTCTTGATTTTAGGGAACTATAATCTGAAGTAGAAGCTAGTTATATGGGCTAAAAAGATGTAGTGATGCATAAAAAAAAAAATAATAATAATAAATAAAATGGGTTGACTAGCATTTTTATTTGACTGGAGATCGTATTATTTCTAAGTTAAGGGAATATTTCTTTTTGGTGAGAGCATGTGAGACCACTTCTTATTATTTTCTCTCAATTACCATTCATTGGAGTGACTATTTTTATTTGGGTTTAATTTCTTTGTGAGAGTGTCACTACTTCCAGTGAGATTTTGGGGTTTAACATGTCATTCTTAAAGGTAGCTACAACAAAGTCTACTGGGCTGATTCATGTGGATGGTTGATGTGGGTGTGATATTTCTTCAAACTTGAGATAATGCTTATACTTTTATTTGATTGTTATCATTAATCTGATTGAATAAAAAGAGGTTTAAAAAAAAAATCATTTTTTGAATTTTTGTTTTCGCTTTATTTGCTAGGGACTAGCAATAAGCTGGTTGAGGAGTGTGTTGAGTGTTAGAAAGTGCATATTTATAAAGGAGAAATCGTTATTTTATATATCAAGTATTGCTAACAACCGTTACTTTTATGTGTTTAAATTTCTTGTACTTTAATTATGTGTGTTTTATTTTAATTAAGTATTTGATGTATTTTAGGGGCATCATAGTCATTTCACAATAAACGAGAGATCAAATGGCAAAATGGACATCATTTTTGAACTCAGGACGGTCGAAAACCTTAGGAGGAGTATAAAAGGAAAAATGACACTGTTCACACGTACGGTACTGTTCACATGTACGGTACTATTTACATATACGGATACTGTTGGCGTTACTGTGTAAATAGTGGCGGTTGACTGTACTGTGCAAATAGTGGCAGTTGACTGTACTGTGCAAATAGTGGCGGTTGACTGTACTGTGCAAATAGTGGCGGTTGACTATACTGTGCAAATAGTGGCTGATGACGTGGCGAAATCCTGAGCGTCCAAACTGTTTTTAATCCGATGGCCATGATTTACTCGATGTAACTATAAAAAGGGGGCCTCCCCCCCTAATTAAGCACCTCTGAATCCATTTTTGGGATTCATTTTCTGTAATTCTCTCTCTATCTTGTATTTTCTTCGTATTTTAATAAATTCCCATTTTGCCCCTAGTTCAACTATGAGTGGCTAATTTTCTTTCAAGCTTGGGTTGAAGGTGAAGTCTCAACATGTGTCATGGGCTTGATTTGGTAAATTTATTTTCTCTTCCCCTCTAGTTTTTGTGGATGTTTTGACTTCTCGTCGACAAATAATACTAATCTTGTCTAGTACTGCCCTGGTTTCACCGGCTTCCTAGTATAAGGTTATTATTATTTGGCACGATAAGCCCTTAGCACCATATTTATTAGAGCGTGGTTCATGAGGTGTGGATTTCCCTCTCATGATTTAATTGGTGTTAATATGAAATATTTAGCCCATGATGCATGTTGATACAGATCCAGATACCCAAGTACGTCATTTAATAGATTTACACTTCAATTTATTTCTGCCATTTTATTTCCAATTTCAGAATTTAATCTTGCCATTTTAATTTAAGTTTTAGCATATTTCAAATCATTTCCACCACAAATCCAACCAATTTACAGAATTAATTCTATAAATAATTAAAATCCACCTCCTCGTGGGATCGACACTCGCACCATTAAGCTATACTACGATAGATTCGTGCGCTTGCGAGTTCAATAAAATTTGCACAACACCTATCTCAACATTGGTATAATATTTGTCTATTTTTTTTAGTAAAAGAAGTGATTTTCCTTTTAAAAGAATTTGTTCTATGAGATGGAAAGAATTTTTTCTTGAGTAAAAGAAGTGATTTGCCTTTTAAAAGAATTTGTTCTATGAAATGGAAAGAATTTTTTTCAAAAACTGTTCTTGCATGTTATTCCAAGTTCTTATTGATCCAAATCTAAGGTTTTGTAACCAAGTTTTAACTTAATCTTTTAATGAAAAAGGAAAAATCTTTAATCTAATTATGTTCATGCTACAAGTTTGGTCTGTGTATGTATTACAAACTTTCTTGAAATCTCTTAGATGCAAATATGGATTTTTCAGATTCTAAACCATAAAATGTTGGTAAAAGTTGGATAATACCTGGTTTGAAGTTAAATCGAGATGCTTCTGGAGGAAATACTATACACGACGGTGCTCTAGTTTTGGTTAGATTCATGTAGTCTCTCAAAGTTCTCGGTTGATCATGTTGAGATTGGTTGTCTCCTTGATCAACTGGAGGATTAAGTTGCCCTAAATTGTTTTCGTCTTGGATCTGGTCTATGATTGGTGGTGGTGATTGAGATTTACGAATTAACCTACCACTTGAAGTTCGAGACCAACGTCTCATACAATAATTATATCACAAAGATAACAAACAAAGTAGTAATACAAAAACTAATGAAAAATGCAAAAAAAATGAAAAATTAAATGTGTAAATAATACAAGTGTACAAAAGAAAATTAATAAGTTAAAATTAAATAACAATTTTGGTGGTTGAACCCACCAATTAAATTAACAAAATAATAAAGCATAAAATAAATGTGAAAAAAAAACTAATGGTTGAACCCACCAATAAAAAATAAAAATAATGCAAAAATAAAAAATAAAAATTAAATACTGAAATAAAAAAATTAGTAGTTAGTTAGTTAGTTAAGTGTTAGTAGTTAGTTTTCTTGGTCCAAATTAAGTCCAAATAAGTCCAAGTCTAATTATTGTGAGAAATTTCATTTAGGGATCTTATTGAAATTATTTATAATTTTATGGCCATACCGTAATATTTAGAAGTTTAGAATTGAGCCATGTGGGATGAAAATGAAGATTTAAAAATATTTTAGGGTCAAAACGTAATTATGAGAAGAATAATAAGAAACGAGAATTGTTGGGGTGAAACTAGAATTATGAAAGATATAGGGGTAGAAGAGAATTTAAGAAAAGGAAAAGGGGGCAAACGAAAATTTACAATAAGAGAAAAATAAAGAAGGAAAAAAAGTAAAATGAAAATTTTTCTCCGGTAACGGCGCCAAAAAAACTTGACACGACTTAAAAATATTTGATTTGCTCTCAAGTATAAGAGTGTTTAGTTATAATATATCTCGGTGAGTCCAAGGTTGATCCACAGAGAAAAGATTTAATTAATTATTTTTATTTTATTTAAAATTTAAAAATAAAACTTAAATATAAACAACTTAATTTAAATAAAACTATGAAATTGAATTAGTTAGGGTTGTGGATTCACTCTTAGTAGTAAATAAAACTTAATAAATTCCTTTTGCCATTTTTTAGATTTATTACCCAAAAGATTAATTATATAAATTATTATTATTTTCCCTTTAATTTTATGATGGATTAAGTATTTATTGTGTCAAAATTTAATTTGTCTACAATAAGTCAAAATACTATTTTACCATACCTTATATTTAGATAAAAAGAACTTATTGTGCCAAACTTCCTTTTTTGTCTATAATAAATCAAAATCTCATAATATAAAATATGTATAAAATTAAATAAAAAATAATTTAATTTATAAAAGTAAATAGAATTTCATTAAATCATATTTATTTCCTAAGAGTTTCACCTTCCCCTAACTATTAATATTTAGTTAAACATTTTTTTATAAAGGAAATTACTAAAATTGAAAAACACATAATTAAAAATGGAATTTGAAAATTGAAATGAAACTAATTTTATTGATTGAAAATAAATTACAAAGAGAGATGAGAAGAAGAATTTGGGGGGAAAAAAGAGAAGAGAAGGTATGGAGAGGTGTGTTCATCCTCCTCTATTTATACTAATACATGGTAAATCCACACCACACAAATTAAAAAATCTAATTGCATCTTAATCTTACATTTGTCCCACTAATAAAGTATAAACCTAACTTATCCATTCAAGCATATCCAATACATTCCACTAACAATTACCATACCTAATATGATAGAAACTTATAATTTTACAATTACCACATTTACCGTGGTAAAAACATAAAAAATTACAATAAAAGTCTTGGATCCTCCTCGACATTGACATAATTTCTCGGACTTTTGAAATTCAAATTTGACATCCATGCATTTGTTCGGAGCCTTAAATTGCATGAAATTATTATTTTACCTAATAAACACACAAAAATATACAAAATCAAATAGTTAGAAAAATAATTAGAAATTCACAATATGTTACACAATTGCAAATATAAATTACATTAATAAAACAAAATAGCATTTTTATCCCTTAATAAACATACAATTTTTAACACTAATCAAAGATGAAAAGCCAAATTTAAAAAAAAATCTCTATTTATTAGATAATGGAAAATATACAAAGGTGAGAAATTGTGATGTCATATCACCTTTTATAGCCCCAGCTTTTTATGTATATATATATATAGAAAGATATAGATATAGATAGATTAGTGGATATTCTTTATACATGTCTCTTCATCTTTCTATTTAAATATAATAACATGTAACCATTAATAATAATTAATTATAAGTCTTTTGAAACATTCATTTATTTTACTATGCTAGCAATTAAACTTTAGTGGCTTAAAATACATCCATTAATTAAGATAGGAGGAGAGGTTCTTTTCCCTCAATAATGTCACTAGGGCCTAAGTTTAATTTTAATAATTCTAATGTCTCTTCCTCTTTCTATTTAAATCCAACAATATGTAACTATTAATAACAATTAGTTTAAGTCTTTTGAAACATTCATTTATTTAATTATGCTAGTAATTAAACTTTAGTGGCTTAAAATATATCAATTAATTAACATAAGAAGAGAAGTTCTTTCATACTCCCTCAACAATGGCACTAGGGCTTAATTTTAATGTAATAATCCAATATTTAATTACGCAACATTTTATTTAGTGTCTTTTGACTTTTTTAAATTTTATTATGCTAGCAATTAAACTTTAGTGGCTTAAAATACATTAATTAATTAACATAGGAAGAAAGGTTCTTTCATCTTCCCTCAACAATGCCACTAGAGACTAATTCTTTTTATTCTAAATTTAAGTTTTATTTGCTTGTTATCATCGGCAACACAAGTCAATTATAATGCAACTGACATTATAATTAATTGAGAACAACGAGTTATCTTCTCTGGTACAATTCACTATATCCTCAGCACTCCACAAGTACTGCATGCAAATAATTAATTTACAATTTCTCAAATCACTTGCACTTTCACATTTTCTT
Source organism: Citrus glauca (assembly GCA_029633175.1). NCBI lineage: Eukaryota > Viridiplantae > Streptophyta > Magnoliopsida > Sapindales > Rutaceae > Citrus > Citrus glauca. The sequence goes on from JAQOOD010000008.1 coordinate 23,029,486, forward strand.
CTTCTTTTAACCCCGCCTAAAAAAAAGCTCCTTTTCTGCGAAAATATTATCTTAAATGTTTTTGTTCCTAACAAGCCAAACATGATCCCACATTCAACAGTGTGCTTTCATGTTTAGAAAAAATTAGAGGCAATATTTTTGGATCAAATAGCATTGTTATTATTTAAATATGCAAATTTTGATATGATTTATTTCTATATGTATTGTATTTGTGCAGATGTAGCCAGATCTTATATAGAAGGCAAAGGATGGAGGGCTCGATGTAATTGAAACTTATATTTTTTGGAACGCTCATGAGCCTCAGTGTCTCCAGGTGTCAATTATTATTATTATTATTATTATTATTATTATTATTATTATTATTATTATTATTATTATATGCGATATTTATTATTATTGAAATAATCATACAAAATTAACTTGCTTAATCTTCCTTTTGAGAAGAGATCAGTACGATTTCTAAAAAAATTTAGATTTCATCAATTTTTTTATTCTTAATTTGATATTTTCAAATCTGCGTGAATCGCGATTCTTTTTCCTAGTAATTATAAAAAGTGGGCACCTCCAACACGAGCACATATAAAAACCAAATATATGAAAAAATTATGAATGTATAGTCCAATTTTACAAATAGGGGAATAAAGTCAAAGTTGTCTACTCATCTAGAAGTATTAAACTAATACTCAACTCAAGGTGGAAGTCAAAAGGATGTCGCAATTGCCAGATATCGACGTAATTTACATGCGCTGAATTATTGAAGTGATGAACACTTTTGGACCTGCTTCTATTTTCATAGGCATAACACGACACATGTCATGACCAAGGACGAGATGGGATGAACCCGACTGCAGTACAACTTCTCTAATACACTTTCCTTGAGATGGAAACTAAACACCATATATTCCAACCATGTAATCTACTATACACTATCCATAGGGCATATAAAGCCGAAAGTAAATAATGGCCGCACACACTCATATTTGATAAGGAATGAGATAGAACTTTTTGGGTTTGCTTTGAGTGATCCACTGCAGCTATTGTAGCTAGGTGAAGACCAAAATCCAGTTAGTAAAAGAAAATCACTATGTTGTCCCTTATAACAACACAATGTTGTGAGTGTGTGATAGGTAATAATTCCGAACCGTACGCTATTGAATATGAGTCAAATTGAAAAAAAGTTCGATTTTGAATTTAATGGAAAACCAACAACACTAGCAATCCACCCCTCTCCTCACTTTAATAAAAATTGTTGACAGTTAATTAACTCATTTTAACAACGCTAAATTTGTTTAAAATATCATTAAAAGAAGTTGAAAGTAATTAAAGAGAGTTAAATTAATTTGATTTAAAATAGATACCATTAATATACAAATATTAGCCTATATACTTTTAAATATTGGCTTTTCTTCCTACTTTCTCTTCAACTATACTTCTTTCATATCCCAAATACTACCACCTACAACACCATATTTTATTTTTCTGTTTTTCTAAATTGTTGTATTGAGTGTGTACTCTTGCAATCATTATAGTCATTGCGTCTTTGGGACTATGTGTCAACAACCATCAAAATATTAATTATTTTGAGGGATAGAAATAGTCTTAAACAAAGTGCATACCACGCCTAACTATGGCCAATGGGCCATGCCGTGCAGGTACGGCCTACCAATTGTCGACCCACAAGAGCTCGTAGGCCGGCACGATATGGGCCACCAAATTGGTGGGTCATGCCGTGCCTACTTTTTTTTAAGTTGAGTCCATTACGGCCCACAGCACGAGCCCGCTCTTGTCGTGCCCCAAAAAAACCCACCAATATTTTTTTAGCATGCTTAAAAAAGTCAACGTGTCTGGCGTGCTTTATTCAAGCCCACATGCCTAACGTGTTTTTTTAAGCCCACCAACATCATAATAATAATAATAATATTCACAATCACAATCATATTAATTTTTATTAAGAGAGCAATTAACATTTTATTATTAGTTAATCACAATTTCACAACTATATATTTTATTTCACAATAATCAATCATAATTCATAACACAACAATACATAAATTTAATTCCATAGATCATAATAATAATTAATTAAAATTAAAAATACAATCCTCGAATAATCATTAAAATAAGTCATAACTATGAAATATTAATATAACAAATCATATGTCACAACTTACAAGTTACAACTACAAAACACGAATTGCGACCAATTGACGAATAACAAGCACGAAAAAAACATTTATTACTCACAACTATGAATACGGGAAACGATCAAGGTTAATTCTATCTCGGCTGATGGTGAGTTAAACAATTTGACACGTGCCAACGTAAACCCAAGGTGCCATGGCTGTTTGAATAAATAACTTCTCGATGATAATAGTTGCACCTTAAGATCATCCACTTGTAAGGACGATGCAAACTATTATCTATTATTTCCTCTCTTATTGTAGTAAAATTTTGAAAAAGCTCATTTAAAAAATGACTTCTAGGTTGATTTAGCCTATTGTTTTGTTGAGGTCCAACTACATCAACATCGTATTCTTGAGGGTATTGAGGTTGTTCTGCATTTATATTATGTTGTTGTGGATTCATAATGATTTTTGCTTTTAGAATATTGGAAAATTTGAGGAAAAAGAAGAAGAATAAGAATTGTGAAGCGTGATAGCATAATGGCGTGTATATATAATATTAGATAGTAATAAAAAGACAAAAATTACTCTACATAATGAAACTTGAATTGACTGCACTGTGAATCTACAATTTGCACGTCTGCATGTGCCCTATATGACAACTACCGTGTTGAAAATTTGAGTTGAGAATTTAAATTCAAAGAAATAAAATACTCTACATAATGAATGCAAGCTCCTTCGGTATTACTAGTTTACTACTATAATATTATCTCATCAACACACTTGACACTTGTGATAGGATTTAATGATTTATTAATATTGTGATAGTTGCGTGATTCTCTTGTAACAATGAACCATCATTTTTTTTAATTTAATATGTTGTTTTGAAAAAAAATTAATTACTAAAATTATTTTAAAAAATAAATAACAACGGTGCACTTAGAAATTATTTTTTCTAATTATTAAATAATAAAAAAATTTAAATTAATTTTATTACTCACCCAACGAACAAAAAAAATCTGAATTAATTGAATTACTAACCCAACGGACAAATTTTTTTTGAATTAATAGTAAAATTGATATGACTACTCAATTTTACAGTATAAGCAACCGGGCTCTGATTATCAATTAATACTTTCTGATTTTTAATGACAAAAAATTTTTAAATTAATTTCATATTTTCATTACTCACCCAACAGACAATTAAAAATCTGAATTAATTGAATAAAAAAATTCTAAATTAATTGAAATAACAATAAAATTGATATGCCTTTAAAAAAACAATAAAGTTGATAGGACTAGGTGACTAGTCAATTTCACTTTCACAGCATGGGCACAGGGCACTGAACAATTAGACTTGACTAGCTTACAGAATTTGTAAGCTATAGACTGCAGCATTAGTCGTTGGATGTGGAGTGAGAAACTAAACAATAGACAATCTAACGGTGGGAATGGGATGACGCAAGATGTTTGTTACAGTATCAATACCATAGAGTCATAAACTGGTCACAAGTCCCTTAATAATTAATTTTTAATAATAAAAAATTTCTAAATTAAATCAATTATTCACCTTACAAGTTACAATTCCAACAGACAAATGAATGATTAAATGCATCTGTTTAATTTTCTGTAGCCTTGCAGAGTTGCAGGAAGCTTTGCAGTTGTAGACTTGTAGGTTTGTAGCGTGTTTACCCATTTTTGACCATTAAAATGTTTACTTTTTTATTCTATTTAAACGATTAAATTATTTTCAAATTCATCTCACTTCTCAGTCTCTAATTATCTATCTCCTCATTATCTTTCTTGTCTCATCAGTCATCTCTAGTCTCTGCTTGCCCAATCTTCTTTGCTACAATTCCAGCAACAATTCCTACAACTTTTCTTTGTTACTGAAATCTCAAACAAAAGAAAAACATCATTTAACACCATTTAACACACCAATCTCCATTCTCTTGCTCAATAATTTTTTTTCTTTTTTTTCACCCACACAAATACATTCCAGACGCCTTTATTTACCAAGACACTAATTATATAAAATTTCTCACTCTCATTTCGATTTAATTGAGAATTTTACTTTTGTTGAAGAGGGGAGGAAGTTACAAATGAAGAAATTGCTGCACCAGAATTTGATCCAAGTAATATATTTATTGTCCCACCTGAAAGATCGCCTCCTACTTCTCAAGCAAGTCAAAGTGATTCTACTTCTTCAACTGCCGATCCTACTACTACCTCCAAATGACAAAGAACATCGATTGTTTGGTCATGTTTTACTTTGGAAAAACATGAAAACAAAAAAGGTGAAATGGTGGATCAAGCAGTGTGCAAATATTATCAATCTACTTTAATTGCCAAAAGCAATGGTGGAACTCGACATCTTAGACGACATATGGAAACTTGTCAGACAAAACATGTGCCACAAGACCCAACACAAACCCAACTCTCACAAGATGGTTCTGGACCTTCCGGTATAACATCATTCAGATATTCACAACAGAACATGCAAGAAGGATTGGCTCGGTATATTGCTGCAACAGAACAACCTTTAACATTTTCAAAAGATGAACATCTAATAAATTTTTTGCAAAGGCATGCTCAGCCTCAACTTAAGAAAGTGCCTAGAAATACATTAAAACGTGATTTAACTAAAACTTTTCATCACATGAAAAAACTTTTAATTAATACTTTTATCAATTTTACTGGTGTTATTTCAATTTCTTCTAATTGTTGGACTGGTATTAATATGGTTGGTTATTTTTGTGTGACTTCGCACTCTATACATAAGCTTAATGGTAAATGGAGGTTGGAAAAAAAATTGCTTGCATTTCGTGAATTAGAATATTCTCACACAGGTTCAGTAATTTATGCAGCTATAATGTCTGTTTTAAGAGAATATGAAATTACTGATAAATTGTTTAGCATATCATTTAATAATGCATCTGCCAATACAATGGCAATTGATATGTTTTTGCGGAATATTTCTACTCTCATGCCTGCATGTGGTTCAAAATTTTTTCATGTAAGATATGTGTGTCATATTATTAATTTAATTGTTCAAGCTGGTATGACTCATATAAATCATTATTTAGAAAAAATTAGAGCAGCCATTTTATATATTAGAGTACCTTCAAGACGTCAACAATTTTAGGAGACATTGAAAATTTTTGGATTGAAAAGGACAAAATTCAACTTTGACATGAAAGTTCGTTGGAATTCTACGTATTTAGTATTGCTTTCTTGTCAAACCTATTCTAAAGCAATTTCTAGTTTTTACAATGAGAGAAAGAATGATGAAGATTATCATATCACTGATTAAGATTGTTGCATTTAAATTTATGGATTTTTAAAGGTATTTTATGATACTACTCTTGCATGTTCCACTGTTTATGAGCCTACTTCATGTAGAGTGTTAATGCACTTGTATAATATAAGTTATATTTTTAAGACTTTTAGAGAGAATATTATGCTTAAAAATATTTGTGATACCATGGAGGAAAAATTGCAAAACTATTGGAAAGATATTCCCCACTTATTTATTTTTGCAGTAGTGTTGGATCCTACAATCAAGGAAGTTGGTGCAAAACGTTTAGTTGAGGGTATTAGTGAAAATTTACAAACCAGGCTTGATACAAATTTTGATACAATTATGTCCTCTATGGATGAACTTTTATTTTTATCGAAATAAATTCGGATCAAGCAACACATATTATAATGTTCAACAAGCATTGACTTCTTATAAAAATCCAGCTCACCTTTTGTTACTCAAAGATAAGGGTGTTGCCTCTAGTATTGATACTAATCATAATGAATTGCAAAGATATTGTTCTGCCAATCTTAAAGATTTAGCAACTCCTTCATAATTGCAAAATTTTGATATTTTAGAATTTTGGATGAGTAAGACATCTTTTTTCCCTATATTATCTATTATGGCCTGTGATCTACTACCCCCTCAAGCTTCAACTGTAGCATCAAAATCAGCTTTTAGTATAGGTGGCAAAATTCTAGATGAACATCGGTCAAGATTGTCATCAGAGACATTAGACTATTTGTTGTGTTTGAAAGATTGAGAAGATGCTGAACGTCGAGTGCAACAAGATTGGCAAAATGCTTTAATTAAACAAATTAAGAGTTTGAATGTTGATCAAGATGAAGTGGATCCAAATTATGCAGAGTACTGAACATTGAAGCCACTTCCAAAGGCTAGAGACTTTTTTTTTCTTGTAACTTTTTGAAACAAATTTTATTAGTGAGAAAGTTGTAAATTTGCAAATGATAGATGGTTCATTAGGTGACAACCTAGTTGGGATGTACTGTTAACTGTAGTGATGCAAATTACACCTAATTTTATTTGAATTACTAATATTATAATTGTACTTTAACTTCATTTAATGAAAATGTAATTTTTAATTTATCATAATTTTTCTTGTGTATAAAATGAAAAATATTTCATTCACAAATGAAACGTATCTCTATTAAATATTAACTAAGTTATGATTTAATATTAATATGAAAAATATTTTATTATTAATTTTGTAAAAAATTTTATTTATATTTATAATTTATAAATTAATGATATTTATAATTTTATTTATTAAAATCATGATATTTAGTTATTTACTTATTCATTTAATAAATTATAAAAATAAATAAATTATTAAATAAATATCATAAATAAAATTAAATATCATAAATAACATTTTTCATTTAATAAATATCATAAATAAAATTATGATATTTATAATTTTATTTATTAAAATCATGATATTTACTTATTCATTTAATAAAATATAAACATAAAAAATTAGAATATTTATTTAAACTAAGATTTAATGATTTAAATTAATTTTAAAAAGTCTATGCTAAAAAGTATATTAAAACATTTAATTTCAAGATATTTTACTTTAATTTTATAACATTTCACGTGTCGTGCTTTGGCTCATCTCTAATCGTTTCATGCTTTAAGGCCTGCGTGCCTAAAATTCTAGGCCCGGCATGGTCCACGTGCATGCCGTGCCGTGCCTCATGCCTCACCGAAACGTGCTCGTTCCATGCCGTGCCATACTGATGCGTGTCATACGTGCCGTGCCACATGCTGCCCGGCCCATTGGCCATCTTTAACCACGCCTTGACTTTTGTTTAGGGTAAATAGTTGTTTAGTTCTTATATTCTAATTTCAATGTCTGCTTAGTTGTTATATTTTAAAAAATCTCTCAAGACACCTCTACTAATAAATATGTTACGATCTTACTCTTACTTTATAACCACTTTCTACTTCCTATCATTTTATTTATTTCATTAAATATTTACAACACACAATACTATCACTAAATTTGAACAAATGAATATAAAACCAATGACTGTTAAAAACTAACAAAACATTAAAAGAAAGCAAGAAAAAACCACATTAAAACATTAAAAAGAAGTACCACTAACAAAACACCAAAACAAATAAAAACTACAATCAAGCACAAAAAACCACCCTTGCAAAGTGATTTATGGGATAACATACAATAAATATTTTAAGTTATATTTATTGTTTTTAATTTTTTGATTTTGGAGTTATTATCTCATATTTTCTTAAAAGTTTTTTGATTTTGGAGTTATTATCTTTTACTTTACTTAAAAGTTTACTTTTTTGTGTCAATGCAATCTTGTTTTATTTTGTATTGTTCTCTGAATTCAAATGCTTGACTTCTAATATTGTAATAAGAATATGAAATGTAAATTGTTGAGACTAGAGGAAACTATGAATGTATTTTTGTTACTTCTATAGTCGTTTGGAATAGAAGGGAATAATTGTCCATAATGATAAAGATTTTTATGATCTTATGAACTTTTACAGTATTGATAACAGTAGTTAAATGGACTTTTTACAGTACTAATAACAATAGTTAAAATGGACTCATAGATTTAAATGTTGTAATCATCACTATTGATTTATCTTAGTAGATAACTAACTAGTTACTTAATAATAATTATCTAAAGTTGCTGCTAATATGTAGGTCCATGAGTATAATTTTATTTTTTAATTGATGGATAAATAACATTAAAATACTATTTTTGTAACCAAAATAAAATTTTAGATTGAACTATACTTGTTTATTTTTTATTATTTAATCTTCAAAATTATGTTTTACTCAATTGCATAACAGGGTAAATTAATTTTAAATTATAAAACCAAAATATTGACCTAACTAATTCTGTGAACAATTGATTGAAAAGGTACATTTATGCTATTTATGCTACTATGGATGCTGTAATTTTATACAACAACATCATAGAATGATCCAACAAATAAGTCCTCAGACGATCAGTGTTTAACCTCTGCCTTCTTCAAAGTAATTTTTACTGATTACTTAATATGAGAAAGTTGAAATTAAGAAAAAAGAATTAAGAAAAATTTTAATGCAATATTTTTTTCATTTAACGCATTAGAGTTGATGTGTTTTGATGAGCATATGATATTTACATAATTGTCCTTAGTTATATATGAAATACTAACTAGGCAACCCAAGAGGGGGGTGAGTTGAGTTTTTAAAAATTATGCAATACAATTCACAAACCACACAACAATCCAGTCTATTGCCTTAATCAAATCAAAACAATAAATTCAATCAACCACAATATTAAAAGAGTAAGGGAAGAGAAAAAAAACACAAGAATTTTTACGTGGTTCGGCTATCCCCGCCTACGTCCATGCCTCCAAGCTCACCCGCTTGAGGATTTCACTATCCAACCCTCCCAAGGCTTCAAGATTTTACAATTGACTTCCAAGGTGTGAATGAACCTTTACAATAAGAGATTATATCCCCAATCACTTCACCCCAAGTGTTTCCCACACTTGTACACTCACAATAATGAGCAATGAAAAATACAACAATGAATCTCTCTTTAAGAGTGGATATACAAATTGAAGAACAATGATGATTCAATAAATGATGATTTACAAAAATGAAGCTCAATATATGTTGTGTGCACTTGTTTATGCTTGCTTGGATTACCAAAAATGAATTGGTTTTGAGTTTATATAGTTTGAACTCAAAAACTAGCCGTTATGCACACTTTTGGTCGTAACCAGATTGCCGGTTATGGATATCTGGTTAGCCGCTTGATGTTACCATTACAGCAAATTTGAAATTCTGAACATCTAGTATGCCGGTTTATCACTTCCGGATTTCCGCTTGTGTTCAGGGGCTTTCTGCACAACAACCGGATTTCCGTTTCTCAGGATCCGGATTGCAACTTTCGATTCGCATGAACTCTGCCCAGAAACCGGATTGACCCAAAACTTTATAAAACTATATTATGACCCAAAACTGTATGAAACTTTTCAAATAAATCCAATTTCAGAATTACTAAATATTTCTTTGTTAATCCCAAAACTTTTTAAAATTATGATATGACCCCAAAGAGTTTATTGTTTCGCACAAAGGTCCTTTTCAATATAATACCCATATTTTCAAAATTCTCAAAACCTTTCACTTTAGTCAAAAATATTCATAAATTATAGTATGACTCAAAACATTTAAATAATTTCAAATAAGTCCAAATCCGAAATTTATAATAATACTTATTAAAATTAAAGATTTCAAAACTTGACATTTAAGTCCAAATTCGAAATTCAAAAACAATATCAAAGGTTTTAAAAACATATTTATTTTAGTCCAAAACACTTTGATTTCATAGCCTCATTTTCTTATTATAAAACACAATTAATAAATCTTTGTTTAATCAATACATGTGGTTTGTTATCATCAAAATCAATATGTATAGCTATATAAGTTAACAATCTCCCCCTTTTTGATGATGACAAAATACATTACAAAGATTTAATCTAGTCATAAAAGGCTCCCCCTTAATCAATGAAAGGTTAAAAAATTTATTTAAAATAGACTCCCCTTGCATACATGCATACTCCCCCTGGATACATGCACATCATCATAACATCATTTTTCCATTAAATATAAAAACTTTATAATTTGGAAATAATGATTTATTTAAAAAGAAAATAATTTGAGTTTAAAATATTAATCATTCTTAATCTTGTTTGTTATCATCAAAATCAACATTATGGAAACATATATGTTAACAATATATAGGCTAGCTTTTTTATTTTTAATTAATTCTATTATTTTATTGAATAACAAAATAATTGGAGATTATGGATAAAAAAGTGCATGAAAATTTTCAATTGAGGAAGCATTAAAGCGTAATTGATTTTGGGAGCAATTGGGCATACCTGCATATGGGATTCAAGCCAAGGAAACCAAAGCCAATAAATTAGTTCATCCATGCACATGCATACAAAGAAGATTATGGCCATCATGTGGAGGTTAGATAAGAAAATGAATTTAAGTCAATTTAGTAGATTGGCTTTTGAGTTGTAACAACCGAAATTATATTCCATTAAGGATTCGGCTTATAGACATTAAGGATTCAGCTTATAAGCCTCACAAGATTGTTAAGAATTTTGTCTTATTTTTTAATAAGAATTTTATTGGATATTTTCTTCTTTAGTAAGATTCCTATTTAAGGAATAAGTAGTTTTTTCTTTGCAACTTAATTTATTCAAGGAGGAACACAACTAATATAAAGAAAGGAATAATTCTCCTACAAGAAATGATCACTACCAATAGGGAGGTCAGTTCACTTGTTTATATAACACAACACAACACAACAATCAGTTCTCTATAAGTAGACAACTTCAAATGTGAGAGAAACAGTAGATCAATTGAGAGATTGGGTGTTATTAGGGTTTTGAGTGTGAGAAAAATATTAGAGTGATTGTAATAATTTTTCACAGAGTAAATTTTTCTCTCATCATCCTTGGTGATCGTGGTTTTTCTTCTATATATACGTTTTCTACAAAAATTCTTGGATTTTGATTAGTTTTATTCTCCATCTATTTTCTATTTATTATTTATTTGATATTTTTACTTGTAAGATTTTGAGTAGAATTAAAATTTCCTAACAAAGATTAAGAGAGGAGAGAGCAAGATTGTAGATCATAGATAGCTAGATGGGCAGAGAGCAGTAGCAGCCCTTCAATGTTCCCATGGCTGGTATTAGTTACTTTATTGCTCTTGATTCAAGTATATCTAGCTAATAGGCACTTATTAGAGTTAGAGTTTCACTAGGAATTGAGCTAGTAGAAGGATTGCAAACCCATAAGTTTTCTAGCTCTAACTTAATAGTTAAGGCCTAGTCATCTCATGACACACCAGAAGTACTAAGTTAATTCTAAGCTATTCCACTAAAAACCTAAAGTTGCACTCTAGCAACCCATGTTATTAAATGAAACACCAATTAATTAAAACTCCTTTTAATTAATTTTAGACTTGGTCTTAGACAATAATAGCCACCTAACTAACCTATATGATGCTCATAATTAAAGCTAGGCAATTAATAAATGTTGTACCTCTATTAATTACATATTCACCCCTAAGTCACTATTTGTTCTAATGATCACTTTTAATATATCTATATTTTTAAATAAATTTATAAATAAATATCATTATTTAATAAATAATTTATTGAATAAACTGCAGCCACAAATTTAACTAATCAATTACCACAAACAACTTACGTAAGCATCAATATTATAGATTTTATCTTGTAAGTATATGTTCTTACGATCCCTAAAATTACATATCCAAGCTATTGAGGTTTTGACTGTTTATATTGTGATAACTTAAAAGATATTATACATGAATGCACATCCATTATCCACTAAGGATTAAGGTCGATTAAGCTTATCAATGTTTATGTGAATTATGGTCAACAACATTTGTCAAGTTAGATTATAATTCATTATTGTCCAGGTCAATATGCATATCATATATACATATTAACTATTCTACTTGAAGTCTTCACTACAGTGATCAAGATAATGTTATTCATGATAGAAGTAGAAACGTTACAGCCTTACATAATAAATGCCCATTTCATTAATAGTTGTGAACAATCTTTTATTTATAAAGAACCTTTGATTTATATCTTTTAGTATTGACATCAAATGCCAGAAGATAATCACATACTTTATAAATAAGGACTAACAATATATGCCAGATATGAATTATGGATAAATATGTTTTATTAAAACTAGAAAATGTTATTACAACTAATGCTTTAAGATATAATAATAACACTAACTAACAATCTCCTACTTGCTCTAAAGCATGTCAAGTACTTACCGAACTCCCATTTTAAGTATATGACTCTTGGCACTCTTAGCTGGCAAGCCCTTGGTTAATAGATCTACTAGATCTTTTTCAGACACAATCTTAAAAACCATGACTTTATTCTTATGAACTAATTCTCGTACTAGGTGATATTTCCTCTTAATATGATTTCCTTTCTTCTAGCATCTGGGTTTATTCGGCTATACGATTACCCCGTGTTAAGTATTAGAAAATGTATATTTATAAAGGAAAAAATCATCATTTTACATTTCAAGTATTACTCACACCCTTACTTTTATGTATTTAAACTTCTTGTCTTTTAATTATGTGTGTTGTATTACAATTAAGTATTTTATGTATTTTAGGGACAACATAATCATTTCACAATGAACAAGAGATCAGACAGAAAAACGGACATCACTTTTGAACGTAGGACAATCGAAAACCTTAGGAGGAACTTAAAAGGAAAAATGGCACTGTTCACATGTATGGTACTATTCACATGTACGGTACTATCTACGTTACTGTTCACGACACTGTTCATATAAACGGATCAATGATGTGGCATTGACCGATGAGGTGTCACGATCTTGTTGGACTATTATTATGTACTGTTGATCGATGACGTGGCAGCTTAGCAATGGACCAAAAATATCGCGTACGATACATACATTACACAGGATTATTTTCAACCAAACCACATTACTGTTCAACCTGAGTCAAACCGTGTTACTGTTCAAACCATGTGGTCAAACTGCATACTGTTGACTGATGACGTGGTGCAATCCTGAGCGTCTGAAATATTTTTAATCCGATGACCATGATTTACTTAATGTATCTATAAAAAGAAAGCTCTCCCCCTTTAATTTTATAGCTCCGAATCCATTTTCTATAATTCATTCTCCATCTTGTATTTTCTACATATTTTAATAAATTTTCATTTTATCCCTAGTTCAATTATGAGTAGCTAATTTTCTTTCAAGCTTGGGTTGAGGGTGAAGTCTCAACATGTGTCATGAGTTTTATTTGATAAATTTATTTTCTTTTCCTCTCTAATTTTTATGGATGATTTGACTTTTCGTCGACAAATAATAATAATCTTTATTTGATAAATTTATTTTCTTTTCCCCTCTAATTTTTGTGGCTGATTTGACTTTTCGTCGACAAATAATAATAATCTTGTCTAGATACTGCCCTGGTTACACTGGCTCTCTAGTACAAGGTTATTATTATTTGACTCGATAAGCTCTTAGCACCATATTGATTAGAGTGTGATTCATGAGGTGTGGATTCCCCCCTCATGATTTAATTGGTATTAATAAGGAATATTTAGCACATGGTGCATATTGATATGGATCCAGATTCCCAAATACGTCATTTTAATAGATTTCTATTCAATTTATTCTTGTCATTTAAATTCAATTTTAGGATAATCCAAATCATTTTCACTATAAATCCAATGACCCATTTAGAAAATTAATTCTACACACAATTAAAATCCACCTTCTCGTGGGATCGACACTCGTAACCATTAATATATTCTACAATAGATTCGTACACTTGCGAATTCAATAAAATTTGCACAACAAGTTTTTGGCGCCGTTGCCGGGGAGGTAAGATATTTTAATTTGTAGAATTAATTTTTGTGAATAATTTCTTTTATTTTTTTCTTGTATTTTTTTATTAAAAAAAGAAAAAAAGTGAACTTCCATTTAGAGGTTGATATTTCTTTTCTTTTTCTCTTCTTTAAAATTCAGTAATTTAATTTTCAATTTATTTTTTCTTCTTTGTAATTTTTGTCTATCTTACTAATTTTTTCAGTTGATTTATTTGACATATTTTTTTGTGTATTTTTATAGCAAGGTTGTAATAGCGCGATAAAATTAGTTTCGTAATTTTTCCTTTTTCTTTATATTTATTCATTTTGTTACCATTTATTTTTTGTTCTTTGCATGCATGATCGTAGGTCATCATTACCTAATCTTGAATCTATAGACCTTGAACTAGAAAAAACATTGCTGCTAATTTGCAACAACAAGCACCATGGGAGGGGCCATTTAAGGACTACTTTAGTCCCTTAGTTAATTTGAACACATCATGCATAAGATACCCAAATGTAGCTGCTAGGAGTTTTGAACTAAAACTTAGTGTGCTAAATTGTCTCCCAACATTCTATAGTCTAGAAAAATGAGGACCCATAACATCCCTTTACTAGATGCTATAAAGCAAGTTCTATCTTATGCCAAGTTTCTTAAAGATCTTTATACTAAAAAGAGAAATATTCATGTTTAAAAGAAGACATTTTTAACAGAAAATGTTAGTTCTATACTCCAATACAAAATTCTTCTAAAATATAAAGACTCAGGCTCCCCAACTATCTCATGTAGTATAAGGAATCACACAATTAAGAATGTTTTATTGGATTTAGGAGCTAGTGTAAATTTGTTGCCTTAGTTTTCATGAAACTTGGACTGGGAGAAATACACCAAACTCCAGTGGTGTTACAACTTGCAGATCGGTCCACGAAAATACCTCGTGGTATTGTGGAGGACATGCTTATCCAAGTAGACATGTTTATTTTCTTGTTGATTTCATTGTAATTGACACTCAACCAATACAGGATTTAAAGAAGCACATCCCCATTATTCTAAGCCGACCTTTCTTGGCAACTGCGGATGCTCGCATTCAATGTAGAACTGAAAATATGCAGTTCTCCTTCGGCAACATGACTATGGAATTGAACATCTTCTACATTGCCAAACAACCTCATAATACAGATGATGTAATTGTTGATGTGGATTTAATAGAAGCATTAGTTGATAATACTTTTGTTTCAAACCTTAGTGATGATCCTTTACAAGCATGCTTAACTCACTTTGGTGTGGATTTTGATATTGATAAATCAGTCGATGAGGTCAATGCCCTACTTGACTCAGCGCCATCCATGGACACTAATAAATGAAAGTCAAGAGTTGAACAATTAGCACTATCAGAGAAGAAACTCATCCCATTATCAGAATCACAACCGAAACTCGAGTTTAAATCATTACTCAACACTTTGGAATATACATTTTTGGGAAAAGAAAGCACTTGGCAGGTAATCATCTCATCATCCCTAAATGACGAACAAAAAGGTAAATTGTTGGATGTTTTAAAAGAGCACAAAGGAGCATTAAGATGGACCATAGCAGACATAAAAAGTATAAACCCATAAACTGCATACATTATATTCATCTTGATGAAAATGCTAAACCTACAGGGAAACGCAACGTCACTTAAATCTTGACATGAAAGAAGTTGTTAGAACTGAAGTCCTTATGCTATTAGATGCATGTATCATTTACCCAATTTCTAATAGTTCATGGGTCAGTCCTATACAAGTTGTCCCTAAAAAGTCAAGAGTCACAATAGTTACCAATACTGATAATGAATTGATACCAACTAGAGTAACTACAAGATGGTGTGTATGCATTGATTATAGAAAGTTGAATTCTGTCACATGTAAAGACCATTTTCCTTTACCATTTATTGATCAAATGCTTTATAGATTTAGCAGGCCATGATTTTTATTGCTTTCTAGATGGCTACTCAGGATATAATCAGATCCCTATAAAACTAAAAGATTAGGAGAAAACTATTTTCACTTGTCCTTTTGGCACATTTGCATATAGGAGGATGTCATTTGGATTATGTAATGGACCTGCCACATTTCAACGATGCATGTTAAGCATTTTTTTTGATATAGTTGAACGATTCCTTGAAGTCTTTATGGATGACATTTATGTTTTTAGTGACTCGTTTGATCAATGTTTACATCATTTAACACTAGTTCTGCAGAGATATATTGTAAAGAACTTGGTCTTAAATTGGGAAAAGAGTCATTTTATGGTAAAATAAGGTATTGTTCTTGGTCATATCATTTCGAGCAAAGGTATTGAAGTTGACAATGGCAAGGTGGATCTCATTTCTAATCTTCCTCTGCCCAAAATAGTCAGAGAAGTAAGATTTTTCCTTGGGCATGTTGCTTTTTATAGACGTTTCATTAAAGATTTTAGCAATGTTTATAAACCCTTATGCAATCTACTTGCTAATGATGTACCTTTTGTCTTTGATGATTTATATCTTGTGGCATTTGAAAAATTAAAGCAATTGTTGACATTATCACCCATTATTTAGCCCCCAAACTGGAGCTTACTATTTGAACTCATGTGTAATGCACTTGATTATGCAGTAGGAACAGCATTAGGACAAAGAGTTGATAATTCTCCATGTTATTTACTATGCTAGTATGACATTGAATGATGTACAGTTGAACTATTCAACTACTGAAAAAGAAATGTTAGCAGTAGTGTTTGCATTAGAAAAATTTCGATCTTATCTCATTGGTTGTAAAATAATTGTGTTTATAGATCATGTTGTTATTAAATATCTTCTCACAAAGAAAGATGAAAAAGCTAGCCTAATTCGTTGGGTGTTACTTTTGCAGGAATTCGACTTGGAATTTAAAGATAAGAAAGGTATAGAAAATATTGTGGTAGATCATCGTCTCCATTTTTACAAAATTATTGAACCGTTAACATTGAATGAGTCATTTCTAGATGAACAATTGATGAGTGTGGAAATATTATCGTGGTATACTGACTTCGTGAATTATTTTGTTATAGGCCAACTTCCAGAGCATTGGACCAAGTAAGACAAGGCCAATTTTTTTACGGAAATTAAGAATTTCTTTTGGGATGACCCTTATCTGTTCAAGTATTATGCAGATGAAATTGTTAGACAATGTGTCTCAGAAAGTGAAATTCAAAATATCCTTTCATTCTGTCATGAACAAGCTTGTGGATGTCATGTAAGTGCTAAGAAAACAACTACTAAAGTTTTACAATGTAGTTTTTATTGGCCAATTGCATTTCGAGACACTTACACTTTCTATTCTTTATGTGATAGGTGTCAATGAATGGGGAGCATTACGCGAAGGAATATGATGCCACTAAAAATAATTTTAGTGGTTGACATTTTTTATGTATGGAGTATCGACTTCATGGGACCCTTTTTCCCTTCTTTTGGCCATCAATACATATTGGTTGTTGTTAACTACATATCGAAATGGGTAGAAACAATTTCATGCAGAACCAATGATCACAAGGTGGTGATAGGTTTTTTAGAAAGCAACGTTATTTCGCGCTTTGGATTATCTCAAACAATAATAAGTAATGTGGTGCCCACTTTTGTAATAAAGTATTCAAGGCTCTTTTGACGAAGTATTTAATCACTCATAAAGTGGCGACCCCATATCATCCATAAACCAGTGGTCAAGTTGAGATCTCCAATCAAGAAATAAAGCACATATTAGAAAAGACAGTGAAGCCAGATAGAAAAGATTGGCTATTAAGACTTGATGATGCATTATAGGTATATAGAACGGCTTTCAAGACCCTGATTAAGATGTCACCCTACAGCTTAGTGTATGGAAAAGCTTGCCACCCACTTATGGAACTCGAGCAGCGTGCATATTGGGCCATCAAAAAATTCAACTTTGACATGCAGAAAGCTAGCTCAGAAAGAAGATTACAGCTAGCAGAAGTTGAAGAAATTCGCTATGATGCATACGAAAGTGCCAAGATTTACAAGCAACGAATGAAAGTCTTCCATGACAAGCAAATTATGAGAAAATCATTCACTCCAGGTCAGAAAGTGCTTTTATTCAATTCTCGCTTGCACCTATTCCCAGGTAAGTTACGTCTCGATGGTCTGGCCTCTTTATTTTTCATACTGTTTTTCCACATGGGGCAATTGAAATTAAGGACCCAAAGAACGGTGTCATGTTTAAAGTTAATGGTCAAAGATTAAAGCCATATCTAGACTACCAACCACATGGAGAGGACACCAAAATAAATTTGAATGACCCACCAGATTTGAATTAATTTTTTTTCTTTTCTGTGATTTGATTGTTTTTTATTCTTTTGCTAATTGAAATTATTTTTGCATAAGTGTATTTGTTTAATCATTAAGTTTTCTCTTATCATTGTTAATCATGAGTACTATAGCTAAACAATTCCTCCTGAACATTCTTAAACCACTTCAATGTGTAAATCTCATCTCAAAAGGTAGATTCGATTTTGTAAAACACATCGTATTTGGGCTTTGCAACCACCAGAGTTAGTATCCTATGTTGAGGATTTAGAAAGCCAACTCGAACATTGAGAGAAGTTATTGCTCTACAATTAGATTAGCTTGTTTTCAGAATTTGGACGTGCAACTCTTCACTTACTTGCTTAGGCACAATATTTGTATTTGCAGACAATTCATTTAAAATTATCTTACTTTTAGGCTTAAAATCTTTATATAGTATTCCTTAAGAAAAGCTACAGTTGTGCTAATAAAACCTTTTTTTTAGGACTACAGAAAAAGACCTCCTCTCCTTCCTCTAAGGTAGCTTATAAACAAACAAACTTTAGACCTAGATTTCAACTTATCTGCCTTTCCTTCTAGTACATGTGTTGGACAACCCCAAATGTGCATATGGCATAAACTGGCTTACGTCCAATCCATGTTTCCAAGGGTGTTTTAAGAATTGATTTAAATAAAACTAAGTTAAGAAGATACATGGCTATTTATAAAGCATGGCCTCAAAATGAGATAGGTAGATTTGAATAACTCATCATGGACCGTACCATTTCAAGAAGTGTTATATTTCTCTTCTCGGTGACAACATTTTGTTGAGTGATCCTTGTGCAACTAACTAAGATAAAATCTCGTTCTAATAAATAGGTCTTAAACTTACTAAGGAAGTACTCACCACCTCGATCAGGTCGAAGTGTTTTTATGTATTTTCCTAATTGCCTTTTTTTTTCACCAAAAACTCCTTGAATTTGTCAAAAAGCTTTAGACTTACGGCGCATTAAGTACACAAAACCATACCTTGAATAATCATCAATAAAAGTAATGAGATATTCATAACCTCCTCTTGTTTGTGTGTTCTTAAATCCATATGCATAAAAATGTGCCAATTTTAATGGCTCTATGGCTCTATTGCTTTTTTTATTGAATGTTCTTTTAGTCATTTTACTTTTAAATAAGATTCAGAGATTGGTAATATTTCTATGACCAATGAACTCAAAGGTTCATCCCCAACCAGCCTTTGGATTTTATTTGGACTTATATAACTTAAATGTAAACGCCATAGATATGATTCATTAAAAGATAACTTAACTTTCATATGGTGATTAGATTCATTATTTGATTCTATATCATGTAGAGAGTTTATTTTAGGATACAAGCAATATAAATTGCTAACTAGTTTACTAGAACATATAAACAATTTATTCTTTTTTTATCACCACAGTTGAGTAAAAAATAATAGAATAACCAAATTTATCCAATGAACTAACTAAAATAAAATTTCAATAAAGTTCTAGAACAAATAACCAAGCATATAGTACTAAACTCTTACAATCAAAATGAAGATAAACTGCTTCTACAACTCTAGCTACATCAATTGCACCAGTGTCTAGCCTAAGATTGATCTCTCAATCGTTGAGTGACTTGGTTTCCTGAAACCCTTGTAATGAATTGCAAATATGATTAGTGGCTTCAGAATTTACCATCTAGGAATCTGTAGAATCAACTACTAAGCATGTCTTAATGAAAAGAACTTTACCTAAAGAAAAAAAATTCCCTTTAGCTTGAGAAACCTTAGCTAAGTAAGCTGGGCAATTTCTCTTCCAATACATACTCTATCAACAATAGAAACACTTTCCTTTGAGTTTCTTTTCCTTTTTCTGAATTTGTACTGACCCTGGCTTGATGCCTTTTTGGACGTATTGTTGAAAAAATTTTATTATACTCATAAGCGCACGAATTTATTGTAAAACAGATTTTGTGGTGACGAATGTTAATCTCATGATGAGGTATATTTAATTATGAATAGAATTAATTTTCTAGGTGTATATGTGAGCTGGTTAGACTTAAGATTTAAAATAAAATGACAGGATGAATTAAAGATGAAAACAATGTAAATGAAATGCTTAAGTCTCTAGATCTACATTCAACATTCATCATAGGCTTAATATTCCTTTTTAGTCTTGATTAATTCATGAAGGGGTATATCCATTCCTCCTAATCCTCACTCTAATAAATATGGTATCAAGCAGTCGAAGTGTTAGAGGTAGTGATCTTTTACTAAATGTGGTATCAAGAACATGTTGTGTCAGACGATAATAATCATTATGTCGACAATGTGGTAACACCATCCACTAAATAGCTTAGATACACTCTCTGTTGACATTGAGCCAAGATGACCCACAAAATACTGTAAGAGAATTTTTTTTTAATTAATATGGTGCTAAGTACTCATTGTGCCAAACAGTAACTATCCTTCACTAGGGAGCCAGTATACCGTACAAAAAGACAAGATACACTGTCTGTCAACAATGAGTCAAAACAATCATGTAAATTAAAGAGGAAAGAAAATAAACGTACCTAATTAAGCCCATAGATCATGTTGAGGATTCACCTTTAACCTAAGTTTGAAGCTAAACTAGCCACTCATTATTGAACTGGGGATAAAATGATAATTTTATTAAAATTATTCGAAAATACAAGATGTAGAGAGAATATAGAAAATGGAGCTAAAAAATGAATTCAGGGTGTCAAATTAGAAGGCGAGCCCTGTATTTATAGATACAATGGATAAATCATATCTGTCGGATAAAAACAATTCGAAAGCTCAAGATTACGTCTCGTAACAAGCTTTAATTAGTTAGAACACATCATTTGTCAACACCGCATCAATATTTTGGTCTAATAAGATACTGCCACATCGTCAATCAATGCAACTTAGTATTTTGGTCAAATAGCATCCTATCACATAATCAATCAATGCCACATCATTGGTCCAATAGAATGCTGCTTCGTCATCGATCAATACCACATCATCATACCGTATATGTAAACAATACCGTACTTATGAATAGTATACATGAACAATATCAAATACCTTTTTATGCTCCTAAGGTTTTCGATAGTTTTGAATTAGAAAATGCCATTCGTTTCACTGTCCGACTTCTCGTTAGTCATGAAATACCCAAAATATTTCTTAAATAGATAACTTAAATTATAATAAAACAAATATAATAATATCTTAGAGGATTTAAACATGTAAAAGTGAAAATTTTTATGAGACTTGAAGCATAAAATGACAAATTTACCCTGTATAAATACACATTCTCTAGTACTCAACACGTATTCTTTTTTTTTTTTTTTGGTACACTTTCTTTTAGGATTAGAGCTAGAATAAAAAGATTGGCCCTTAGTTAAATGAACAAGCGGCACTAATCAGTTTCTGTGGTCTCCAACTCATTCATCAATTATGTTAATGTGCAATCTTTTTTGTTCATTAAAAGATTAGGCTTGAATGGTTGAAATCAGGGATTAGGCTTGAATGGTTGAAATCAGGGAGCTAAGGTAGCTAAAACTACATTGATTTGCTCTGTAGCATCAAAATTCCCACCCAATTCCTCCACTTACTGAAACAATGCTATCATTCTCTTGCATTGGTGTTTTTTTAGATTGCCAAGCATTCATTATCTCATTAATGATATCTAACTTTTGATTCCTATCCTTTTCAATGAGCATATTAGAAAAGCTTGATATCATTTTAACAATTGTGGGCATGTCCTCATGTTACTTAGACAAGGAACTGGACATTGAAGCCATTATATAAAACCTTGCCATCTCATCGGACTTTTTCAACTCACCGTTAGCATCCTTTTTAGCTTAGGTTGCATTGTCACCAACTGTTGGGGGCATTTTTGAGTCAACACAAATTTGTGTTCTTCAACTGTGAAGACAATAATAAGATTCCTTTTCCACTCTAGTTAGTTAGGCCCAACCAACTTTCTTGGGTAAAAGTTATTGCAAGTGCACTGAACGACATATTCTGAATTTCACATAAAATAAATAAACCATATGAGCATACATATATTCTAAAGCATGGAAGTTTAGCCTAATAAATATGAATGCATGAAAAGCATAAGTAGAACTACTATTATTATGCATCGGTAATCTAATCCCCCATTAAATAAGTCTATGTGTAATCTAATCCCCCATTAAATAAGTCTATGTGTAGGGTGATCATATTTATTGCTAATCAGACTAAGTATACCATCAAATTTATTATGACCATATAGATGTCTCATATCAAATAAGAGATATTATCATTTTCTTACTAAATTTTTTCTGACAAATCAAGTCAGTACCATGCTTTAGTAAAAACTGCATTTTACCACCAAATATTTAATTTATTATCATTTTACTAGCATTCCATTAACACAGTTAAACATTTGTTGATGTCATAAGGACTTTTAAGACATTTTCGACTGAAGTCAAAATGCTGCATTTGCAATTGGAAAATAAACATTTAGTCTTGCAAGGTAAATAATTAAAAAAAGTAAAAATAATAATTAATAAACTACTGATGAATTCAACCTCTTAAGTTTAATTAGTAAGAACTTCGTAGGGAGGACATTAATAAACTTAAATTGAGTGCATAATCATTATTTCAATTTTTATATTTTTCAAATAAAACAACTACCACTAGGCAGTCGGTTTTAATGAGTCATATTCAAGATTTTAACTTTTAGAGAAATCCTATCTAGTAGCCAGTTCTATTTGATATCCTCGGTAGGAAGCTGATCTAATTTGAGGTGAGATATTAATATACCTTACTATAGGACCAACAATGGAAGCTATGTGCTTTATGCCTAAAACTCGCTCCCGCTCAATTTCTATAAGTTAAAGTTTTTCTTTTAATTTTCTTAATTGACTATTTAATTGACGTTCCACCAACTAATATCTAATTTTATAAAAATAAAATAATTAATTAGGTTAAGCCAATATTATAATCAATTAATATTAAAGCATGATATTATTCTTAGTCTAATCTCATTA
The DNA here is from genome assembly GCA_029633175.1 of Citrus glauca. Classification (NCBI taxonomy): domain Eukaryota; kingdom Viridiplantae; phylum Streptophyta; class Magnoliopsida; order Sapindales; family Rutaceae; genus Citrus; species Citrus glauca. The sequence goes on from JAQOOD010000008.1 coordinate 23,052,737, forward strand.
GATTATTAATATCAAAATTTATGTATATGCATGAACATGTGAATGCGGCATTAATCCAAATGACATGTTATTCATCCAATCAATTAATGATATAACTAAACAACACTTAATCTATGAGTTTCTAGAAAAATCACATTGACTTTATGTCTAATTTTCATTGAACTTCTTGTTAGTGTTCATTTTTCAAAAGCTTGGTTGATGGATTAGGACAACTTGAGCTTCAAAATTTATTATTGATCCATTTTAATTTTTTTAAATACCAAAATAATAATTTTGAAATAACTTTAAATAAAACTTTTGGACCACTTTTAATCCGTTAAGCCCAGTCTCTATTGGACTTAAAACTAAAATTTATTAAGCCAAAAATGAATTTAAGACTAAAATACAATTCAGTTAAAAGATTGTACCTAATTAAAAAATATATAAAATATCTTTATCAATATATATATAAATCAGCGACCATAATCATAAAAATCACAAAAACCCAAGTTTCCAGCTGCCACCAAAGTTTTCAATCATCACAGCTGCTGCCATCTTTCAAAACAGCAGCTCTCGCTGAAGTTTTGCATTGCCAATGTAACTAAAATGCAAATCAGTTAAAAGATTCTGCCTAATTAAAAAATATATATCAGCGACCATAATCATAAAAATCACAAAAACCCGAGTTTCCAGCTGCCACCAAATTTTTCAATCATCACAGCTGCCGCCATCTTTCAAAACAGCAGCTCTGGCAGAAGTTTTACATTGCCAATGTAACCAGCAGCACACAGCTCGCCACCGTGCAACATTCAATGGTGATGCATGCCGTGAGTCCAGCAAACCGTCGAGCCACCAACCCATTGCCATTTGAACGGTAGTTCGAGCCGGTGCCTTGCAGCGGACCAGCCAAGCTCCTCGTAGTCGGCAACAACTCGCGAAGCCGCTGAGCTGCCTGAGGCAGCTCTAACTCTCGCGCGTTACCATCAACGGTGAGTCGACTTCTGCGGCAAAACCCGCTGCTATGATGAGGTAACAGCCGTGCCACCGCTGCAACTCGAACTCATGCTACCAGCGAATCCGGCCGCACCCGCTGCTGTTTAAAACACAGCCCGCGCAAGCTGGTTCTTGCCAGCACAAGCCGGTTGTACAGCCCACGCAAATAACTCGCTCCGGTTTCCTTCTTTTAATTTCAATACATTACGTTCCTCTTTTTTTTTAAAGAAAAATTTTAAACAGAAACAAATATAAAACTAGAAATAAAACAAGAACCGATACGAGCATTAACCATGGAATAGAGTAAATTACATGCTATAATTGAAAATAAATAACAGCATAAAGATTAATAAGGCACCACAATCTATCACAATCATACATAAAATTAAACTATGCATGTATCATAAATCAACCTGACTCTAATATCAGTTGTTAGTAAAAAGATTAGATCTTAGAAAAATAATCTTTCTATTTTATAAAGTTAGTGGGAGTTAAGAACTTTTCTTGATATATATATATATATATATATAAGGATAGGGTAAGAGAAATACCTCATATTCTTGTTGAAGAATTTGAAAAGAAGATTACAATCTTCATTGTAATCCTCAATTGTAGGGATGTTTAGAATCTAATTCGAAATGCTCATTCCGTATCATTTGTGAAAATTCGATCCGTGGATCCGTTGATTGAATATGAATTGAAAATTTAAAAATTCACAGTTGATGAATTGGATATGGATTTACTTTTGTAAATTCGTAAAAATCCATGAATCTGCAAAATATATATATATATATATATAGTTAAAAAAATTATTATAAAGTTAATTAAAGAATATTATAAATGTGACATTGCATAATTACATAAAACACTATAACATATCTTAGCCATTACCCAATAACAATATTAAATAAAAATAATTAAATAATCAAATATACAAATATAACTTGTAAAAATTGTAAAACAAAATAAAAGCAAAGTCACACGCACTAGCAGAAGTAAAGTAATAACGCCAAGTTACCAACAATTTGCAAAGTCACCCAAAAGGAAAGTAACACAACGCCAAATCACCAAAAATTTGCAAACAAAACACCCTAAGCTTCCCTGCCGTTACACGCACTAGCAACATCCAATATTTGGTTGATACACTCTCGACACCGATTTGAAGGACGTCGTCCGCGTGATTCCAGCGAGAGCAAGCCATCTTCTTCCCCGAGTCCATCGAGCCACTTCACAATCACTGGTTCTGGCTAAACAATTGCACTATCACAGCCTTCATGATCGCCACTTGTACTTCTCCTAGTTCTCATCGCTGACGGCTCCGTAATCACCACTTTTCGACAAGTGCAATAGCCCTGGTGAAGGATCAAACTGTGTTTAGTTTCAAAAAGTTCATCATTTCAATTAATTGTGGCTTTATTTGTACATTTAATTTTGGTGTTATATTAATGTATTATTATAACTTTATTTGAACAATTAATCTTAGTATGTTATATTTTGAAACTTTAAACATATTATTGTAATTTTATTTGAACAATTGATCTCGATGTACTATATTTTGAAACGTTGAATGTATTATTTTAGTTTTATTTAAACAATTAATTTATTTAAATTTTATTCAATTTTAAATTTAATTAGTAGTAAAAGTATTTTTATATTATATTTTTTTAATTTCATTAGTTCATGGATTGGGGAGAATAAAAATTTTTTCATTCGGAAACCAATGCGCAAAATGGTGGATTGGATATGAATTAAGTTAAATTCGCATCTGATCCGCAAACGTATGGATTGAATATGGATTGAGTCAAATCCGCATCCGATCTGCAAATGTATGGATTACATTTAGATTTCGATTAACTTTAATCAATCTATGGATTGGATTGGATTGGATTGAAAAAATATAATTTGTAAAATTGTGGATTGGATATGGATTAATTTCTAATCTGTAAAATCCAATCCGTGAACACCCATACTCAATTGTCACCCCCACATCATGTGTGGGCTTGTAAAGAACCCTAATTATGTTCAAGAGATGGAAGCCTCATAAAAGTATTTTTCTTATTCAAGAAAATCTATACGTAAAGGTTATTCTTTTGTTCCAATTTCATCTCCTTTATATAGGCACTTAAGGTTATTCTTCTATTCTAATTTCATCTCCATTATATAGGCACTTTAAGAGTCAGAGTTTGATTAGGAAATGAACTTATAGAAGGACTACATATCAATCGGCTTTCTAATTCCAACTTAGTAGTCATGGCCCAAACATCACATGACATTCCAAAAATACTAAGTTAACTTGAGGCTATTCCGCCAAAAGCCCAAAATTGCACCCTAGTAACCCATGTATTTAAATAAAAACGCAATTAATTAAAACTCTTTTTAATTAATTTTAGCTTTGGTCTTAGACCAATAATAGCCACTTAATTAACCCTCTCTATGATGCTCATAATTAAAGTTAGGCCATTGATAAATGTTGTGCCTTCATTAATTACATATTCACCCCTATGTCACTATTATTCTAATGATCATTTTTAATATATCTATATTTGTAAATAAATTTACAAATAAATATTATTATTCAATAAATAATTTATTGAATAAACTGCGACCACATAATTAAATGATGAAATACCAAAAATAGCTTAAGTAAGCATCAATAGTATAGATTCTATCTTGTAAGCATATATTCCTACGATCCATGAAATTACATTTCCAACCTATCGAGGTTTTAACTGTTTATATAGATCTCACCCTGTGATAACTCAAAAGATATAACACATGAATGCAATTTCATTATCCACTTAGGATTAAGGTCGATTAAGCTTATTAAAACTTATGTGAATTATGGTTAATGACATTTGTTAAACTAGATCATAATTAACTACAGTCCAATTCAATATGCATACCACATATACATATTAACTATTTTACTTGAAGTCTTCACTTCAATTATCAAGATAAAATTTTTCACGAAAAAAGTAGAAAAGTTACAGACTTGTGTAATGAAATGCCTATATTCATTAATAGTTGTGAACAATTTTTTATTCATAAAGAACTTATGATTTATATCTTCTAGTGTTTGTTAACTCTTTTGTTTTTACAATAATAATTTTGATGGTAACAAACATGCTTTTCAATTCTTAAGTCGTAAAATTTGTTGTTAATTGAATCAATTTTTTAAGCCATATAATATTCAAAGCAAAAGAAAAATCTTTTGGAAATAAACAACAATCCGTTTACAGAAAATGGCAAACCATTTATAGAAATTGGTAAACCAATTGCATTAACCGTTTATGGCTCACAGTACACTGAAAGCATTCCAAAGAGCAATGTTGAGTGTTAGAAAATGCATATTTATAAAGGAGAAAATCATTATTTTATATATCAAGTATTACTAACAACCCTTACTTTTATGTGTTTAAGTTTCTTGTACTTTAATTATGTGTGTTTTATTTTAATTAAGTATTTTAGGGGTATCATAGTCATTTCACAATAAACGAGAGATCATTTTTGAACTCAAGACGGTCGAAAACCTTAGGAGGAGCATAACAGGAAAAATGGCACTGTTCACATATACGGTACTATTCATATATACGGGTACTATCTACGTTACTATTCACATAGACGGAACGATGACGTGGCATTGACCGATGAGGTGTCATGATCCTATTGGACTAAAATTCTTATGTACTGTTGATGGTGACGTGGCCGCATATTAGTGGACCAAAAACTGCGCGTACGGTACATGCAACACGGGGGATTATTTACTGTGCAAACCGCATACTGTTCAACCCGTGTATAAACCGCATTACTGTTCAAACAGTTGTCAAACCGTGTACTATTTACGAGTACTGTTGACTGCACTGTTGATTGATGATGTGGCGCAATCCTGAGCGTCCAAACTATTTTTAATCCGATGACCATAATTTACTCGATGTAACTATAAAAAGGGGGCCTCCCCCCCTAATTTGGTATCTCTGAATCCATTTTTGGGATCCATTTTCTGTAATTCTCTCTCTATCTTGTATTTTCTACGTATTTTAATAAATTCTCATTTTGCCCCTAGTTCAACTATAAGTGGCTAATTTTCTTTCAAGCTTGGGTTGAAGGTGAAGTTTCAACATGTGTCATGGGCTTGATTTGGTAAATTTATTTTCTCTTCCCCTTTAATTTTTGTGGATGTTTTGACTTCTCGTCGACAAATAATACTAATCTTGTCTAGTACTGCCCTGGTTTCACCGGCACCCTAGTATAAGATTATTATTATTTGGCATGATAAACCCTTAGCACCATATTTATTAGAGCGTGGTTCATGAGGTGTGGATTCCCCCCTCATGATTTAAATGGTATTAATAAGGAATATTTAGCCCATGACGCATGTTGATACGGATCCAGATACCCAAATACGTCAATTTAATAGTTTTCTCTTCAATTTATTCCTGCCATTATAATTCCACTTTTAGAATTTACTCTTGCCATTTTAATTTAAGTTCTAGCATATTCCAAATTATTTCCACCACAAATCCAATCACCCATTTACAAAATTAATTCTATATATAATTAAAATCCACCTACTCGTGGGATCGACACTCGTCACCATTAATCTATACTACAACAAATTCGTGCGCTTGCGAGTTCAATAAAATTTGCACAACAAGTGTTTGGCACCGTTGCCGGGGAGGTAAGTAATTTTAATTCATAGAATTAATTTTTGTAAATATTTCCATTTAATTGTTTTCTTGTATTTTTTTATTATTATTAAAAAAAGAAAAAAAGTGAACCTAAATTTAGGGGTTAGTATTTCTTTTCTTTTTTTCTTCTTTAAAATTCTGTAATTTAATTTCAAGTTATTTTTTTCTTCTTTGTAATTTTTATTTATATTATTAATTTGTTTTTCGTTAATTTATTTCACATGTTTGTTTTTGTGTATTTTTATAGTAAGGTTGTAATAGTGTAATAAGGTTAGTATCGTAATTTCTCCTTCTTCTCTATTTTTATTTGTTTTGTTCCCATTTATTTTTGTATTTATTCCATGCATGGTCGTAGGTCATTATTACCTAATCTTGAACCTATAGACCTTGAACTAGAAAAAACACTTCGCACACACAAACACGTTAAAAATAAATTTTGAATGGATTTACAAGTACCATAGGAGAGACCATTTAAGAACTATTTTAGTCCTTTAGCTAATTTGAGCACATCATACATAGGATACCCAAATGTAGCTACTAGGAGTTTTGAATTAAAACCTAGTGTGCTAAATTGTCTCCCCACATTCTATGGCTTAGAAAATGAGGATCCGTACAATCATTTGAATGATTTTCATGCTATTTGTCAAACATTTAAATATGAACATTTTTCAGATGATGATGTAAAACTCAAATTATTCCCATTTTCTTTAAAAGATAGAGCTCGTTCATGGCTTAATACATTACCTGCTAATAACATTTCATCATGGGAACAAATGGTTACAAAATTTTTAAATAAATATTTCCCAGTGCATAAAACCAATTCTATTCGCAGGGAAATCTCAGATTTTACCTAGAGAGATGACAAGCAGTTTTTCGAAACATGGGAGCAATTCAATGGGCTACTCTTGAAGTGCCCACATCATGGGTACGAGAAATGGCACCAATGCCAATACTTTTTGGAGGGATTATTGCCGAATGTGCAAGAATGGCTAATGGCAACAAGTAGTGGAGAGCTAATGTCAAAAAGTACATAAGAGATTTGGGAATTCTTTCAGCGACAAGCGGATAATTCCCAACAACGGAATCGATCACTCAGGAATACTAGAAGGATTAAGAGAGTAAATGAGGTTCAAATTGGCGAGTCAACTTCAGGAATCAAAGAAGTTAAGGAGATGGCTGAAGGTCTCGCTCGGTAAATAGCATCGTTATCGACTGCTAAATCAACAGAGCCACATGACCCTGACTCATATCCAGATCAAGCCAATGCCATAGGAGTAATGAGAAAACCATCAAATTACAACCCATACTCCAACACATATAACCCTGGATGGAGAGACCACCCCAATTTTTCATGGTCTCAAGGATTCCAACAGAATGGACCAGCAGCTCCAGCTCCACCAATGCAACAAACTCCTCAAAATCCTCAAACCTCTCAGCCCCCATTTAGACCATTCAATCAGAACCAGAACTACTCTCAACCCAGACCATGGGAGGATGCATTCCAGAATTTCAGGAATGTTACTCACTCCACGATTGAGCAACAGAACCGCACTATTGATGGACTACGAATTGAGTTGAGAGCGGGCTTCAACTCACAAGCCCAATCAGTTTCAAGCCTGGAGAAGATGGTGGGACAACTTGCTTCTTCAGTTCAGACCTTGGCAATGAGAAAGGTAAATTTCCAAGTCAACCTGTGCCTAACCCTAAAGGAGTATATGAAGCAAGTACCAGCAGCAAGGAGAGGTCAAAGCCGTCATGACCTTGCGAAAAGGAAAAGAAGTCAACAATGAAGTGGAGATGCCAAAAGAAAATCAAATTGTACCTGTGAATGTTGAGGAATCATCACCAGAGGAGAAAGAAGAAACTAACCCACGAGAATACATTCCTAAAGCTCCATTTCCTTAGAGGTTAGCTAAAGAAAAGAAAGGAAAATCTACAGGTGAGATTCTCGAAATCTTCAAACAGGTAAATGTCAACATCCCTTTGCTTGATGCTATAAAGCAAGTTCCATCTTATGCCAAGTTTCTTAAAGACCTGTGCACTAAAAAGAGAAACATGCATGTTCAAAAGAAGGCATTTTTAACAGAAAACGTTATTTCTATACTCCAACATAAAATTCCTTTAAAATGCAAAGATCTAGACTCCCCCACTATCTCATGTAGCATAAGGAACCACACAATTGAGAATGCTTTGATGGATTTAGGAGCTTGTGTAAATTTGTTACCTTACTCAGTATTTGTGAAACTTAGACTGAGAGAATTACACCCAACTCCAGTGGTGTTACAGCTTGTAGATCAGTCCACAAAAATACCTCGTGGTATTGTGGAGGACGTGCTTATCTAGGTAGATAAGTTTTATTTTCCTGTTGATTTCATTGTAATTGACACTCAACCAATACAGGATTCAAGAAAGCAGATCCCTATTATTCTAGGCTGACCTTTCTGGGCAACTGCAGATGCTCATATTCAATGCAGGACTGGAAATATGCAGTTGTCCTTTGGCAATATGACTATAGAGCTTAACATCTTCAACATTGCCAAACAACCTCACAATGCAGATGATGGAATTGTTGATGTGGATTTAATTGAAGCATTAGTTGATGACACTTTTGTTTCAAACCTTAGTGATAATCCTTTACAAACATGTTTAACTCACTTTGGTTTGGATTTTGATATTGACAGATCAGTCGATGAGGTCAACGCTCTACTTGACTCAGCACCATCCATGGACACTAATAAATGGAAGTCAAGAGTTAAACAACTAGCACCATCAGAGAAGAAACTCATCCCATCATCAGAATCGCCACCGAAACTCGAGCTCAAACCATTGCCCAACACTCTGGAATATGTATTTTTGGGGGAAGAAAGTATTTTACCGGTAATCATCTCAGCATCCCTCAATGACGAACAAAAAGGTAAGTTGTTGGATGTTTTAAAAGAACACAAAGGAGCATTAGGATAGACCATAGCGGACATCAAAGGTATAAATCCAGTAGATTGCATGCATTACATTCACCTAGATGAAAATGCTAAATCTACTAGGGAAATGCAACGTCGGTTAAATCCTAATATGAAAGAAGTGATTATAATTGAAGTCCTTAAACTAATAGACGCAGGTATCATTTACCCAATTTCTGATAGTTCATGGGTCAGTCCTGTACAAGTTGTCCCCAAAAAGTCAGGAGTCACTGTAGTTACCAATGCTGATAATGAATTGATACCAACTAGAGTAACTACAGGATGGCGCGTATGCATTGATTATAGAAAGTTGAATTCTATCACACGTAAAGACCATTTTCCTTTACCATTTATCGATCAAATGCTTGATAGATTAGCAGTCCATGAATTTTATTGCTTTCTAGATGGCTACTTAAGATATAATCAGATTCCCATAGCACCAAAAGATCAAGAGAAAACCACTTTCACTTGCCCTTTTGGCACTTTTGCATATAGGAGGATGCCATTTGGATTATATAATGCACCTGCTACATTTCAACGATGCATGTTGAGCATTTTTTTTTTATATGGTTGAATGATTCCTTGAGGTCTTTATGGATGATTTTTCTATCTTTGGAGATTCATTTGATCAATGTTTACGTCATCTAACACTAGTTCTGCAGAGATGTATCGAAAAGAACTTGGTATTAAATTGGGAGAAGTGTCATTTTATGGTAACACAAGGTATTGTTCTCGGTCACATTATCTCAAGCAAAGGTATTGAGGTTGACAAAGCCAAGGTGGATCTCATTTCTAATCTTCCTCCACCTAAAACAGTTAGAGAAGTAAGATCTTTCCTTGAGCATGCTGGTTTTTATAAACGTTTCATTAAAGATTTTAGCAAAGTTTATGGACCCTTATGCAATTTACTTGCTAAGGATGCACCTTTTATCTTTAATGATTCATGTCTTGTGGCTTTTGAAAAATTAAAGCAATTGTTGACATCATCACCCATCATTCAGCCCCCAAACTGGAATTTATCATTTGAGCTCATGCGTGATGCATCTGATTATGCAGTAGGAGCAGTATTAGGACAAAGAGTTGATCGAATTCCCCATGTTATTTATTATGCTAGTATGACACTGAATGATGCACAGTTGAACTATTCAACTACTGAAAAAGAAATGCTAGCAATAGTTTTTGCATTGAAAAAATTTCGATCTTATCTTATTGGTTGTAAAATAATTGTGTTCACAGATCATGCTGCTCTTAAATATCTTCTCGCAAAGAAAGATGCAAAAGCTAGACTAATTCGTTGGGTGTTACTTTTGCAGGAATTTGACTTGGAATTCAAAGATAAGAAAGGCACAGAAAATGTTATGGCAGACCATCTCTCTCGTCTCCATTTTGACACAATTACAGAGCCATTAACATTGAATGAGTCATTTCCAGATGAACAATTTATGAGTGTGGAAGTATTACCTTGGTATGTTGATATCGTTAATTATCTTGTTACAGGTAAACTGCCAAAGTATTGGACCAAGCAAGACAAGGCTAAATTCTTTGCAGAAATAAAGAACTTCTTTTGGGATGACCCGTATTTGTTCAAGTATTGTGCAGATCAAATTATCAGACAATGTGTCCCAGAAAGTGAAATTCACAATATCCTTTCATTCTGCCATGAACAAGCTTGTGGAGGCCATTTCAGTGCTAAGAAAACAGCCACAAAAGTTTTACAATGTGGTTTCTACTGGCCAACTATATTTCGAGATGATTACACTTTCTGTTCTTTATGTGATAGATGTCAACGAATGGAGAGCATTACACGATGGAACATGATGCCACTAAATCCAATTTTAGTGGTTGAGATTTTTGACGTGTGGGTTATTGACTTCATGGGACCCTTTCCCCCTTCTTTTGGTCATCAATTCATACTGGTTGCTGTTGACTACGTATCGAAATAGGTAGAAGCAATTCCATGCAGAACCAATTATCACAAGGTGGTAATAGGGTTTTTGAAAAGCAACATTATTTCGCGCTTTGGATTCTCTCGAGCAATAATCAGTGATGGTGGTGCCCACTTTTGTAATAAAGCATTCAAAGCTCTTTTGACAAAATATTCAATCACTCATAAAGTGGCAACCTCATATCATCCGCAAACCAGTGGCCAAGTGGAGCTCTCCAATCGAGAAATAAAGCACATATTAGAAAAGACGGTGAGGCCAGACAGAAAAGATTGGTCATTAAGACTTGATGATGCATTATGGGCATATCGAACAGCTTTCAAGACGCCGATTGGGATGTCACCCTACAGGTTAGTGTATGGAAAAGCTTGCCACCTACCTGTGGAACTCGAGCATCGTGCATATTGGGCCATTAAGAAATTCAATTTTGACATGTAGCAAGCCAGCTCAGAAAGAAGATTACAACTGGCAGAACTTGAAGAGATTCGCAATGACGCATATGAAAATGCCAAGATTTACAAGCAACGAATGAAAGTCTTCCATGACAAGCATATTATGAGAAAATCTTTCACTCCAGGTCAGAAAGTGCTTTTATTCAACTCTCGCTTGCACCTATTCCCAAGTAAGTTACGCTCTCGTTGGTCTGGCCCGTTTATTGTTCACACTGTTTTTCCACATAGGGCAATTGAAATTAAGGACCCAAAGAACGGTGTCACGTTCAAAGTTAATGGTAAAAGATTAAAGCCATATCTAGAATACCAACCACATGGAGAAGACACCGAAATAAATTTGAGTGACCCACTAGATTTGAATTGATTTTTTTTATTTTCGGTGGTTTGATTTTTCTTTCTTTCTTTCTTTTTAATCTTTTGCTAATTGAATTTATTTTTGCATAAGTGTGGTTGTTTTATCATTAAGTTTTCTTTTATTATTGTTAATAATGAGTGCCATACGTAGATCGTTCCTCCTGAACATGCTTAAACCACTTCAACGTATCAAAACTAATCTCAAAAGGCAGATTCAATCTTGTAAAACACATCGCATTTGGGCTCTACAACCACCAGGTTAGTAGCCTATGTTGAGGATTTAGAAAGCCAACTCAGAAATATTGAGAGAGGTGTTTACAACATCCAGTTGGAGCTTGAGGTAAATTCAATAAGAGGACGGTTTTAATTTTCTTTGTGTGTTTTAATTTTTTTTTCTGTTTGCGTGCTTTAGTTTGTTATCCCAGTGAAGTGGCGGACAACGGTATTCCGTGACAATCAAGTCGGTTACTTTAGTTTCCCATAATAACTAATATTCTGAGGCGAAGGTATGGACAAATTCGAGATTCTAGCAAAGCTTCACAAGCGATTCCCTTCACTTCCTCATAATGCCCTCTTTACGATTTATAAAACTCGGTCCGAACGCATGCGATTACTCATGAGGAATAACATACCTGCCGATATCCGTTGGTTAATCGAGGCGAAAGTACGATTGGCAGGTGAGTTACCTCCAAAATTTATTGCATACATGCCTGGTTGTGGTAAAGGAAATTATGCAAGAAAATGACGAGCTCGAAGAATTTCTGTTGCTTGTCATAAGTGTGCTAGAATGAGTTGCAATAAAAACCCATGTTCTTTAGGAATGGTGTCTGATAACAAAGAAGATGAGATTCAATTCATTAGGGATGGCTTGAATAAGGAGTCATTGGATGATATCCTTTTGTCTCTTGAAACGTATCCCAGTGGATATGTGCAAGGAGCGATTCTCCAGTTATAGCCATTATTCCAGAAAGAGCATGCACGATATAGTCTCGAGAATCTGACTATAAACGACCCTGTTTGCCAGTTTATAAGAAAACTTGATGGGAAGCCTATCCTCGACCAATAGAGGGCGTTCAAGCCGTTTCTGGACGTAAAACTAGAGGAAGATGTGAGCCACAGTTGCAACTACCTGTACATATCCTTTTACTTTACTGTTATTGTATTTCATTTAACTGTTATTTTATCATTTGCATTATTGTCTTTGATAATTTTATTACTATTTGTTTTTACTGTTTGCTTTTTGACTATCGAGCCATGTGCTTTACGCATTATTTGACACTGACATGCCACCTCATACACAGTTGTAATCCATTGTCACCAAGATTCTTAAATAAGACTTTTTGTTAAGCACTCACAAATTATTTTTGAGAAATATTCCAATGCCAGCTACTCCCAATAGACAATTCAAAAATATTTGTGTGCTTTCTGGATTTACCTATGGTAAACATAAAGAGTTCGTTGATGCAGCCATAGATCTTGGTCGAAGCATAGCAGAGAGAAAATTACACTTGGTGTATAGAGGAGGTAACCGAGGGTTATCAAAATTGGTCTCAAAAGCTGCTTTTATCAGAAGAAGCCAAGTATTAGGCATCATCCCTAGAGTCCTAAAACCTTTGGGCAATGTGTCTGACTCATCGATTGGAGAAGAGTTAGTCGTCTCAGGTATGCAAGAAAGAATAACTGAAATGCTTAATCATGCTGATGTTTTTATTTTCCTTCCAGGAGATCTTGCAACACTAGAAGTACTTATCACACTAGCATTTTGGGCCCATCTGCACATTCACCAAAAACCCAACGGTTTGTTAAATGTCAATAATTTTTATGACGGCTTTATCGCATTTCTTAACCATGCAATAAGAAACTACTTTATTCCTTCCAGTGCGAAAAACTTTTTATTTGTGCTCACACTGCTAATGAGCTACTTGATATGTTACAAGCTTATAAACCGGAGCCAGACCCCTGGACCTTTGTATTGGAGCGTTCAAATGATGACGGTAACAGTAGCTGCAGTAAGAAGTACAAATTAGATTTAACTCTCCGCCTGTAAATATTTTCTTCTGTGTTGCACCACCCAGGTGATGTCTTCTAAACTTTACTTCTTTCCTTTAAAACATTGAGGACAATGTTTCGTTCTGGTTGGGGGGAGGGAATAGTCGACAATTGTGGAATATTGGTTAAGTTTTTACTAATTTTTTGTTGTAGAAACTAACTGTTGCTAACTTTTTGTGTTAAAGATGGCTGAATATGGAGTGTAGTGACTCTAGAAACGCATCTTCATTGCTTAAAAAAAAACAACAAAAAATTTCAGATTTCTTATTCTTTTTAATTTCTCCTTTATAAATATTCATTTTCAAACAAAGTGTTTTTAGTCGAAGATGGCTGAATATGGAGTGTAGTGCCTCTAGAGACGCATCTTCTTAGGTAAAAAAAAAAAAATTGTTTTCTATCATTTTCTAGTTAGTTTTTCTGCATCATTTTCATATTTCTGCATGCATATTTTCCTTTCACATTTAGAATAGGTTGGGGGGTAGGGTGTTGTTTAAAAAAAAATTGTGTGATTTTTTTTTTACATTGGATGACATGATTAATTTCAAGTTTTAGTATTTGTATTATCTTTGGTCTTAAGTGATGTTACACTATGTTTGCTATTCTACATGTTGATGTCGGAGACAAATATGAGTTGCTTGAAGGAATGAACATGTCATAATAAATACCAAGTGAGTTTTTGAGCCTATTATTTTTCTTGGAGAATAACCCTTTTGCCCATTGTTTATACAACTTAGCAGTTTATTATTGTATATACGATCTCTAGATTTCTTTTGAGTTAACCCTAAAAAAAATGAAATGAAAAAAAAAGAGAAAAAAATGTGTATTGCTATTTTTGGAAGCCTATCTAATTAGTAGATATGGAAGATTATTTAGAGCCCTAAAAGACGATGGAAAGGCCATCTTTGATCCGTTTGAGCCTTTCTAGCCATCCCTTTTATGAAATATCCATAGTTAACCCTTTTGAGCCTTTAAAAAAAAAAACCTTTTCTTTGTCAACTTATCATTTTGACCCACTCCGATTTGGAGTATTACCCATTATCTTACAAGATCCATCACCCATTTATGTTTGAGAAAAATGTAAATAAACATTTTGTATAGTGAAGTTATGCTTAGTTCAAAAAAAATGAAAAAAAAATTGTTGCTTCATAAAAAACAAATTATTGTTTCAAAAAAATAAATAATAGGTGAAATCCACCTTGCAACTTCCCAAAAAAAAAATCCTCTGCATTTTTCTCAAACTTACACTTTGTTTTTCCTATTTCCCTTCTTTGTTAGCCATGTCCCTAGCCTACGTTATGTCCTAATAAAAGCCCTTCTTAATTTTAGGAACTATAGTTTAAATTGTAGAAGCTAGTTATATGGGCTAAAAAGATGTAATGATGCATAAAAAAAAAGTGATGCATAAAAAGAAAAAAATAAATAAATTGGGTTGATTACCATTATTATTTGACTTGAGATTGTATTATTTCTAAGTTGAGGGCATATTTATTTCATCCTGGTGAGAGCGTGTGATATCATTTCTTGATTATTTTCTCTCAATTACCATTTATCGGAGTGACTATTTTTATTGGGTTTAATTTATTTATGACAGTGTCACTACTTCCAGTGAGAATTTTGGGGTTTGACATGTCATTATTGAAGGTAGCTACGACAAAGTCTACTGGGCTAATTCATGTGGATGGTTGATGTGGGTGTGATGTTTCTTTAGACTTGAGATAATGCTTATACTTTCATTTGATTGTTATCATTAATTTGATTGAATAAACAAGAGTGTTAAAAAAAATCATTTTTGAATTTTGTTTTCGCTTTATTTGCTAGGGACTAGCAATAAGCTGGTTGAGGGGTGTGTTGAGTGTTAGAAAATGCATATTTATAAAGGAGAAAATCGTTATTTTACATATCAAGTATTACTAACAACCCTTACTTTTATGTGTTTAAGTTTCTTGTACTTTAATTATGTGTGTTTTATTTTAATTAAGTATTTTATGTATTTTAGGGACATCATAGTCATTTCACAATAAACGAGAGATCAAATGGCAAAACGGACATCATTTTTGAACTCAGGACGGTCGAAAACCTTAGGAGGAGCATAAAAGGAAAAATGGCACTGTTCACATATACTATACTATTCATATGTACGGGTATTGTCTATGTTACTGTTCACGGAACTGTTTACATAGACAGGCCGATGACGTGGCATTGACCGATGAGGTGTCATAATCCTATTGGACTAAAATTCTTATGTACTGTTTATGGTGACGTGGCAGCATATTAGTGGACCAAAAACTGCGCGTACACTACATGCAGCACAGGGGATTATTTACTGTGCAAACCGCATACTGTTCAACCCGTGTATAAATCGCATTACTGTTCAAACAGTTTTCAAACCGCGTACTGTTCACACGCACTGTTGACTGCACTGTTGACTGATGACGTGGCGCAATCTTGAGCGTCCAAACTGTTTTTAATCCGATGGCCATGATTTACTCGATGTAACTATAAAAAAGGGGCCTCCCCCCTAATTTGGTACCTCTGAATCCATTTTTGGGATCCATTTTCTGTAATTCTCTCTCTATCTTTTATTTTCTATGTATTTTAATAAATTTCCATTTTGCCCCTAGTTCTACTATAAGTGGTTAATTTTCTTTCAAGCTTGGGTTGAAGGTGAAGTCTCAACATGTGTCATGGGCTTGATTTGGTAAATTTATTTTCTCTTCCCCTCTAGTTTTTGTGGATGTTTTGACTTCTCGTCGACAAATAATACTAATCTTGTCTAGTACTAACCTGGTTTCACCGACACCCTAGTATAAGATTATTATTATTTGGCACGATAAGCCCTTAACACCATATTTATTAGAGCGTGGTTCATGAGGTGTGGATTCCCCCCTCATGATTTAATTGGTATTAATAAGGAATATTTAACCCATGACGCATGTTGATACGGATCCAGATACCCAAGTACGTCAATTTAATAGTTTTCTCTTCAATTTATTCCTGCCATTATAATTCCACTTTTAGAATTTATTCTTGCCATTTTAATTTAAGTTCTAGCATATTCCAAATTATTTCCACCACAAATCCAATCACCCATTTACAAAATTAATTCTATATATAATTAAAATCCACCTCCTCATGGGATCGGCACTCGTCACCATTAATCTATACTACAACAGATTCGTGCACTTGCGAGTTCAATAAAATTTGCACAACAAGCAACATTTATATATCGAAAAACCGTTAACAGATAATGGTAAACCAATTTCACTCCAGAGAGCAAATCTTAGCTAATGGTAAATTGTTAATGGATAACGGTAAACCGAATGCATTCCAGAGAGTAAAACTTAGATAACGACATACCGTTTATTGATAATGGTAAATTGATAACATTCCAGAGAGCAATCATCTTGCAAACGATAAACCGTTTATATCAAACGGATAACCGACATCTCAGAGCCAGTTTCTGGAACGATAACCGTAATCTGACTTCCTGCAAACGGTGTTCCCAAAATTTCAATTCCGGTAATTTATAGCATTTGTATAAATGTTATAATTTAGCTGAAGAGTCTATAGCATTAGCCGAAATGCCATAACATGTTTTCATGCTATAAACTATTGATAGCATTTTATGAAATTTGGTAATGCTATAAATAATAATCTTTTCTGGAATGCAATTGTGCTTGATTACTTTTGGAACTTTTTATTTACTTTGTAGTATTTATCAAATACTTGTAACATAATCAAATACAATATGATTTATAATTAAAACTGGCAATTTTAACAAAAGGAACAAACTACATTTCATTAATTCATGAACAACAAATACCATCAGGTATATTAAGAGTAAAAAAATTAATATCATACATATACAAAGGCAAACTAAAGTTAATGTCCAAAAGAAGACCTAGCATTACAGTAAACATCATTCAAAAATGTGAATGCCAAATTTAACAAATACCAATAGTCACTCCAACAATCATATAAACCATTAGACCATCAAAATCATCTGACCAAAACACTAAGTCAAAATATTGCCTTCAATTAAACTTTTAACCATTCATACCAAAATTAATCTTCCATAACAATAATCGCTTCTATTGGCCATGCAATTGAACTTCCCAAAGCATCTTTTATTGTTTCCATATCTGTATATTTTTTCCACAACTCAGTAGAGGATTTTTCACCTCATCTACCAACACACGAGAAACATTTTTTTCAAGAGCTATACAATGCACCATTGCATTAGGATCATTTGTTACCCAACGTATTATTGTAACTACTTCATCTACTTCAAGCCAATTCAATAACTTGCACTTTTGGCCTTTCAGATTTGGGCTTACATGCACTCATAAGCAAAATAAAGAAAACAACATTTCTAATTAAATTAAGTTAATATTACTAAACTATTAATTATGACAACATTAATTGTTGTATAAGTTTAAACTTTACTTGTGGAGTACTATTAGATTGAGCTGACGTAAATAGATTTTGATTTTGTCCATCATTTGATGCTTGACTCTATACAAAAATAAATTTAAAAAAAGAAGTTGATTTCACCATTTTATGAAATTAAGATTCACACATAATTGATGTAACTTTGTATGAGTTTATTTTGATCATCCATGAAACCTTGCATTTGCTTCAATGTGTCTTGTAATGTGTCAATTTGTTCTTGCATTCTAGCTTCCTTTTTAGTTTGCCGAGATATTGCCTCTAATGTAGATAGCGTCACTTCTGCTTCTTGACCACTAACACGGCCCTCCTTGCTCAGGTCCAATAAACTTCAAAAGTATATCATTTTTAACAGATTTTGATTGTGCTTCTGACAAATCTAAATTTTTTTCAGCTTTATACATTTCCTAAACTCAAGAAAGAGTTATTTATTATAATATTTCCAATAATGATTGCTAGTATATCTAAATTATCATCAATAAATTTGACATATACCTTCACTTCAACAACTTTTGAACTAGATGGTTCACCATACTTTTTAGTATGTGCCATAATCCAAACATCAATTTGAGTTATTTCTGATGGATTTGAACTGTTTTTCTTCTAGAATGAAAATATTTTTAAGTCAGAATTAACTATATACATCTCAAAGTAATAACAAAAGCTAGCTAGATAACTATTATATTCTTTGAATAGAATGAAAGATTTACCATCTTATCTTGCATACGAGCATATCTCCTTCGACTTCCAATATATGGAATATCTTACTTTGCCCTCATTTCCTTAAAAACCTTGCTTTTATCCTGTTCTAATATACATTAATTATATCATTCTAAATAAAATAATATATGCATGAATGAATGTTTCAGCTAGGACTATAAGCATACAAACCATTAAGGATTTTGAGGTCCTTTTTTTAATAAAAGTCTCCCACTTGTCAGGTTTGACAAGACTAGGTCGAGCATTTAACCTTTTTGTCAATCTTGATTTATGTGTTCACCAGACTTTTCCCATCATTTGTAATGTATACTTTTTTATTGCATCTCTTTTTAAAATAAATTTTTGCTGAATGTTTCAAGTAAATAAAAAAATAACTAATTTGGATCGAGTTGCTAATATAACCCGATCAGATGAATTTCTCTAAACTTGAAAGGGTTGTGATCAGATTGGGTTCACATGATCCAATCAAAAAAACTGATCGGGTATCGTTAACAAAAAAAAAGAACAGCGAAAACACACACACCCCGCACAGTCACACACCACACACAAACAAATCAAATTACCCATACACCACACACAAACACATCAATTACACAATTGACAATACACAATCACACATTATACAAAACGGAAAAACACACACAACACAAGTCACAACATTCACTGCCCTTACAGATAAGTCATAGCCTCCTTCACACTCACAGCACGCCGATGATCGGTAGCAGCAGCCACAACCTTATCGACGCCCCCTCACGGTCACGGTTCACGCACACGGTACACGCACATCTCAAGAACAAGAAGTTAAGAACTCTCTTCATGGATCATGATCGCGGTCACGGTCACCGTCGAACAGTCTGTTGCCACATGTCTGTAAGATTTGCTGCTACCTGATCTGATGTCACCTAATCCATTGCCTCCCAACCTATCGTTCCAACTCGCTGCTGTACGTGCAAACCAATTCCACTACCTAACTCAAGTTTCTCTCCCCTATTGAGGTTTACTGTTGCTACTCGATCTAATGCTACATGATCTATTACCACCCAATCTGCTACTCCAACTCCCTACTGCAAGTGCAAACCGATTCCAATACCCGACCCGAGTTTTCCTCTCCCTTTAAGTTTTTATCTGAAGCTTTGGCCTTTGAGAGTTTGAGACTTGGAATTGATAGTATATTGGCCTGAGTCATATAATCGGAACCCAATTCTATCAGAAGTTATCCGATTTTTTGACCTAATCTGATCCGATTTGGATATTTGGATGAGATCGGATCAGGTCATAAGTTCGGATTGTATTCAAATTAATTTTATCTAATCTGACTCACCTGAAACCCAATTGGGTTGATCTAAACCCAATTTGAATATGATTTTACCCACCCCTAGTTAGTGTCATGTTATAATTTGAACTGCACTTTAAAAATATATTTGTGAATGTTTTACCCCGAATGTGTTAGCTTTTTTATCTATAGATATTGATTTTGATGATAACAAAACACATGTATTGATTAAACAAATATTTATAAATTGTGTTTTTATAATAAGAAAATGAAGTTATAAAATCAAAGTGTTTTGGACTAAAATAAATGTGTTTTAAATCTTTGATTTTGTTTTTGAATTTCAAATTTGGACTTAAATGACAAGTTTTGAAATCTTTGATTTTAATAAGTATTGTTATAAAATTTCGGAGTTGGATATTTTTATAAACATTTGAAATGTTTAGGGCCATACAATTATTTATGAATATCTTGGACTAAAGTGAAAGGTTTTGAGAATTTTGAAAATATGAGTATTTTGTTGAAAAGGATCTTTGTGCAAAATAATAAAATTATTAGGGCCAAATCATAATTTCAGAAAGTTTTTGGCATTACAAAGTAATATTTGGAAATTCTGAAATTGGACCTATTTGTAAATTTTTCTAACGTTTTGGGCCGTAATATAATTTTATAAAGTTTTGGGGCCAAACTATGAATTTGAAAAATAGTTCACTGTAGCAGTCACTGTAGCCGTCACTGTAGCAACCGGCTAACCGGTTGTGTAAATCCGGCGAACCGGTTTCGGGCAGAATGTGTGCAAAATGCAAGCGGCGAACCGGATGTAAAATCCGGCAAACCAGTTTTCTAGGTTTTCGAGACAGAATACAACCAAAACGCAAGCGGCTGACCGGATTCGATAAACGATAAACCGAATGTTCAGAATTTCAAATTTGTTTGTAACGGTAACATCAAGCGGCTAACCGGAGTCCATATCCGGCAAACCGGTTCCGACCAGAAATGAACATAACGGCTAGTTTTTGAGTTCAAACTATAAAAACTCAAAACCATTTCATTTTTGGTAAGAAAAGAAAAGCCAAGCAAGCATAAACAAGTGCACACAACATACATTGAGCTTCATTTTCGGAAATCATCATTTGTTGAAACATCATTGTTCTTCAATTTGTATATCCACTCTTAAAGAGAGGTTGAGTGTTGTATTTTTCATTTCTCAAATTGTGAGATTATAAGTGTGAGAAACACTTGGGGTAAAGAGATTGGGGATATAATCTCTTGTTGTAAAGGTTCATTGACACCTTGAAGTCAATTGTAATTGGTTGAAGCCTTGGAAAGGCTTGGATAGTGAAATCCTCAAGCGGGTGAGCTTGGAGGCGTGGACGTAGGCGGGGATAGCCGAACCACGTAAAAATCCTTGAGTTCATTTTTCTCTTCCCTTACTCTTTTATTATTGTGCTTGCATTGAATTTATTGTTTTCGAATTGATTAAGGCATTAGATTGGATTGTTGTGTGGATTTGCTAGGATAAGTTTTAAAATTCCAATTCACCCCCCCCTCTTGGGTTGCACACTTATATTTCATTTGGTATCAGAGCGAGGTGCTCTTGTGTAGACTTAACCGTCTAGAGTTAAAGATTCGTAGCAACCCAAATTAGTTCAACCACCATGGAAGGCCAATCTATCACTAGACCTCCATTTTTCGATGGAAATGATTTTCCTTATTGGAAAACTAGGATGAGAATTTATTTACAAGCTTTAGATTATGAAATATGGGAAATAGTTTGTAATGATTTACTCATTCCTAGGAAGAATGTTTTAAGTGAGCTGGATAAGAAAAATTTATCTTTAAATTCTAAGGCTATGAATGCTTTATTTTGTGCTTTAGATAAAAAGGAATTTCATAAGGAATTTCATAGAGTTTCAAATTGTTCTAATGCTTATGAAATTTGGAGAAAACTTGAAATTGTGTATGAGGAGACTACAAACGAGGAGGAATTTCATGAAGTATCGAATTTGGTTCTCATGGCAATTGAAGATGAATCGGATGACGAGCTTGATGAGGTAAGTGATCCAACCTATGATGAGTTGTATGATGCTTTTAAAGATTTGCATGATAATTGGATAAAAATTGGTAAAAAGAATGCATGTTTTAAAAAGAAAATGGTAGAGCTCGCAAATGAAAATGAATCTCTATGTGCAAAGATTACATGCCTAGAATTAGAAAATAAGACATTGCATGATAGCATGACTTTGCTTGAGAATTCTAGCACTTCACATGAGCACTTAGAGTCACACATGAATGACTTGAGAAATGAAAATGATGCCTTGCAAAAATCCAATGTTTCATTAAATGAAAAGATCAAAAAATTGGAATTAGATATTGAAATGTTAAATGATAGAATTGCATCATTTAAATGTAAACAAAGCACTTCATATGAGCATGAAAAATCACATGTTGATGAGTTGATGAAAGAAAATGAAGTGCTTAGAAAGAAGAGCAATGAGTTAAATGAGATTATCTTAAAATTTACAAATGGTCAAAAGAACTTAGAAAAATTGCTCAACTCTCAAAAATGTGTATTTGATAAAGGAGGACTTGGATATAAGCCTTACTTGAAACAAAAATATTATAAGAGTTATTTTGTTAAGGGTACCTCCACATGTGATCATAAAATTACTTGTCATTATTGTAATCAAAATGGTCATATGAAACTTGATTGTCCTATTAAAAGAAAAGTATATTATGGTGTCAAATGTATTTGGGTTCCAAAAGGAACTAAATCTAACACTCAAGGACCCAAGAGTATTTGGGTACCAAAGGGCACAACATGAATGTTTTCTATGTAGGCACCACAAACAAGGAATGGTGGAGTGTTCCTTGATGAAGCTTGTGAGGATAATCGCTGAAGCTTGTGAGGATAATCGTTTGATCATGATCGAGGAGAAAAAGATGAGGCAAGATGATTTAATTGTTTTGGTAACAATTCTTGCCATATTAATTTTGTTAAATGGATCATGATAAATGGATAGTATCTTAAATTTGTGAAAGCATGCTTATATGTCTACATGATTATCATTGTGTATAATATTGAGTGATTTATCATGATGCATGGTTATATATATATATGATTATAGCTTGTCAACTCATCATGATAGCTTTGTTTGATTTTGATGATCATATAATGCCTAAGCTTGATAAATGAGTGATATGCTTGAATTATTAATCTTTGAATGTTTATATGTTTCATAATTGTGATGAATATGCATGATGAATATGTTATAAATTTGAGTTTTATGATTGGATGTAAATTATATTGATCCATGCATTAAAACGGTTTTAAAATTGTTTGGAAAACAAAGGAGTCTTTGAAAATCTTAGTCTGCACAAGCTGCAATGAATTGATCATAACTCCTTCTAGGGAACTCCAAATCCAGCTCCGTAAAATTTATTGGAAAGCTAACTTAATTATCTTTCTAACGGTATATAGCTCGAACATTAATTCTGTCTCAATCAATACAGTTTTTATTCCGAACTTGACCCTTCTGCAGTTTATTAAGTTTCGAATATGCTTCATGATTGTATGCTTGTTGGATTATTTGGTTGATATGATTTCATATGTTTGGCCTTGTATGCATATATGTTTCATGCACTAATTGACGTTTTTGAAAAGTTAAATGATTTTTAAAATTGATCAATTTTTAAGTAAAAATTTTTTGGTTTATATAATACAAGTCTAAGAGCTTGCAAAAGTTCAAAAATATTTTCCAAAGCTTAACCGGTATACCACTTCTAATCAACCGGAAAGCCGTTTTTCATTTTGGAGTTTTTTGGACCAAATCCGGATAACCACACTTTTAAAACCGGTAAGCCGAATTCATTTTGGTGCTCACTGGAGCACAACCGGTCAGCTGGTTATGACAACCGGAAAGCCGGATTGGCTTTGCACACTTGCTGGAAAAATGCGGACAACCGGATTGGCAATACCGGTAAGCCGTTTGAGAGAGTTTTATTTCTGGACAAAAACCGGTCAGCCGGTTATGGCATCCGGAAAGCCGGATCTGTACAGCTCATTTTCTGGTCACAACCGGCTAGCCGGTTAGTGAAATCCGGCTTCCATTTCCAATCAATTCTTCTTCATTTCTCAACCATTTTTATGTCAAGATCAATCTCTTAAACCATTACCCATGCATTTCATCTTCATTAAACTCTTCTCTATCATCATTTCTTCACTTGTTCCTCATCATTTCTATACCTCTCATTCACGCGTGAACAGTACCTCACCATTTCTTTCTCAAATCTCTTCATCTTTCACTTATTTTCTTGTTAAAATCAATCATCCAACTCATTATTTATCCATTACTCTTTCAATTTTCACTCTCAAAACTCAATATCTTAAAAATCCAAATTTGTGCATTTTGAGTATTTCAAATTACCACTTTCATAGTGTGCTCTCCTTATGGTTTTTACCATAGTTTTCTACTATATTATGCACTTACGTTTTTATATGCATTGTTGCTTCCATTGTGGATTGATATTAATTATTGTTTGATATTTGGATGTTTGATATTTGGATATTGTGGATCTAATGTACTTATACTTTTCTTAAGTTTTGATGATAAAGAATGTGCTTTGATGATTCCATTGTATTTGATGAAATTTGATCTTATGGAATCTATGATTGGTGAAAGGATACATTTTTTTGTGCTTCCTTGACACATTGTTGAATATGCATTACTTGCTTTAAATGATATCAAAAGGAGGAGAAATACATAATCATTGAGATCTTGGCACATATGAGAGTGTAAGTTATATTAAAATGTCACATTAGAATTTTTATGAGTTTAGTTGTCTTGATTTCTAAAATGTGATTAGTAAATATAGAGTTTGAATTGTTGACATTATGCTCTTATGACTTTTGCATTCCCTTGCTTAGCTTATTACTTGTTCTACTTTGGATAATATGCTTTTTGAACATTTTTATTGTCCAAATGGGGAGACAAAGTAATAAATCTTTTTAATGATGTAAATTGGGGAAATAACATGCATTTTGAGCATTCTTTTAATGGTTGATATATGATTATGGAATCCTCGGATTTAATTGTTGCAAGTATTGGAGGAATTCATATTGATTTTGATGATTCATGATTATATGTGTATTGCTTGATAAAACTTGTGGATTATTGAATATTGAAGTGTTGGTTTGCTAATGGTGTTGTTGGGTTGGTGATGAAGTTGATCGCTATGACATTTTGGAAGTGTTTTTCTCTCATGTGTATAAATGAATTTGTTCATTTTTAAGGGGAGATTCTGCCGAAATTTTTGCTCGCCCAAAATTGGTAATATCCTTATCGAACTATTTTTTATGATCTTGTTTTAATTGCGTGATTCTATTTTTTTAAAGGGGAGACAAATATTATATGCTTCAGGATAAAATCATTTTGGTTAAATTTTTAAATTGGCCATATATTTAGGGGGAGCATATAATATGATTTTGAATAATATGCATTTTGAATAA
This sequence comes from Citrus glauca, assembly GCA_029633175.1. Classification (NCBI taxonomy): domain Eukaryota; kingdom Viridiplantae; phylum Streptophyta; class Magnoliopsida; order Sapindales; family Rutaceae; genus Citrus; species Citrus glauca. The sequence goes on from JAQOOD010000008.1 coordinate 23,078,100, forward strand.
TTCTTTTGATGTTTGATATTTGATTATGATGATGATTTTGAGATATGATGATGATTTGATCATATAGTTGTTTTATATGATAATTTTATGTCATGAGTTGTTGATTTGGTAATTAATGGAATAATGATTCATGATATTTTGGTGTGATTATTTGTATATCGAGTTGGATTTTATCATGATCATAATAATTTGGATGCATTATTACTAAATCTTGTATTTGAGGTGATGCTTGTTGTTAGGGGAAGAACGTGTTGAAATTTCTACTCGGACAACATAGGTAACAAATTTGCTATTTTTATTCTTTTTCTTCAAAGTTTTCTTTTTGGTGATAAAGAGGGAGAAGAATACATGTTTTTAAATTTATAAAACTTTACCACTCTTTTTCTTTGCCAATTAAGTTTTCTTTTTGATGATGAGGGGGAGAAAAATCCATGTATTTAAATTTGTTAATTTATTTAATTGGCAATTTGTGAAATTTGTGGAATCATTCTTTAAATACATGAAATGTTTGTCATCATCAAAAAGGGGGAGATTGTTAACATATATGTTTCCATAATATTGATTTTGATGATAACAAACAAGATTAATAATGATTAATCTTTTAAAGCTTAAATTATGTTTTATACATTTTAAATAAATCATTATTTCCAAATTATAAAGGTCTCATATTTAATTGAAAAATGATGTTATAAAATATACATGTATCTAGGGAGAGTATGCATGTATGCAGGGGGAGTTTGTTTAAAATCATTGTTTTCTTTAACCTTGCATTAATTAATGAGGAGCTTTTTATAAATAGTTTAAATTTTTGTAATGTATTTTGTCATCATCAAAAAGGGGGAGATTGTTAGCTTTTTTATCTATAGATATTGATTTTGATGATAACAAAACACATGTATTGATTAAACAAATATTTATAAATTGTGTTTTTATAATAAGAAAATGAAGTTATAAAATCAAAGTGTTTTGGACTAAAATAAATGTGTTTTAAATCTTTGATTTTGTTTTTGAATTTCAAATTTGGACTTAAATGACAAGTTTTGAAATCTTTGATTTTAATAAGTATTGTTATAAAATTTCGGAGTTGGATATTTTTATAAACATTTGAAATGTTTAGGACCATACAATTATTTATGAATATCTTGGACTAAAGTGAAAGGTTTTGAGAATTTTGAAAATATGAGTATTTTGATGAAAAGGATCTTTGTGCAAAATAATAAAATTATTAGGGCCAAATCATAATTTTAGAAAGTTTTTAGCATTACAAAGTAATATTTGGAAATTCTGAAATTGGACCTATTTGTAAATTTTTCTAACGTTTTGGGCCGTAATATAGTTTTATAAAGTTTTGGGGCCAAACTATGAATTTGAAAAATAGTTCACTGTAGCAGTCACTGTAGCAACCGGCTAACCGGTTGTGTAAATCCGGCGAACCGGTTTCGGGCAGAATGTGTGCAAAATGCAAAAGGCGAACCGGATGTAAAATCCGGCAAACCGGTTTTCTAGGTTTTCGAGACAGAATACAACCAAAACGCAAGCGGCTGACCGGATTCGATAAACGGTAATCCGAATGTTCAGAATTTCAAATTTGTTTGTAACGGTAACATCAAGCGGCTAACCAGATTCCATATCCGGCAAACCGGTTCCGACCAGAAATGAACATAACGGCTAGTTTTTGACTTCAAACTATAAAAACTCAAAACCATTTCATTTTTGGTAAGAAAAGAAAAGCCAAGCAAGCATAAACAAGTGCACACAACATACATTGAGCTTCATTTTCGGAAATCATCATTTGTTGAAACATCATTGTTCTTCAATTTGTATATCCACTCTTAAAGAGAGGTTGAGTGTTGTATTTTTCATTTCTCAAATTGTGAGATTATAAGTGTGAGAAACACTTGGGGTAAAGAGATTGGGGATATAATCTCTTGTTGTAAAGGTTCATTGACACCTTGAAGTCAATTGTAATTGGTTGAAGCCTTGGAAAGGCTTGGATAGTGAAATCCTCAAGCGGGTGAGCTTGGAGGCGTGGACGTGGGCGGGGATAGCCGAACCACGTAAAAATCCTTGAGTTCGTTTTTCTCTTCCCTTACTCTTTTATTATTGTGCTTGCATTGAATTTATTGTTTTCGAATTGATTAAGGCATTAGATTGGATTGTTGTGTGGATTTGCTAGGATAAGTTTTAAAATTCCAATTCACCCCCCCTCTTGGGTTGCACACTTATATTTCAGAATGCTCTCAACAACAAAGCTTTCTACTGTTTTGGAACATATCTCCAATCATCATAGTTTATTGACACAACCTCCTTCACCAAACTATCATATAACAATGAATATAGTACATATGGTTTTCCAATAGGTTGCCCCAAATTATTCAATCATTTGCCACATCATGATATACAGTAGGGCCACGTTTCTTTTTTGTCAAATTCTCTTCATTAGAAGATTGATACGGATTTTCAGATGTGACATCATTGGGATCTTCATTAGTCAAGGGTGTCTCGACAATAGGTGCTTCTCTAGACTCATACTTACTTGATAAACTTTCCTTCCTTTCTCTTTTGGAAGCTTGTCGAGAACTCTATTGACCATATATAAAATGACATAGCATAATTTCTCATTTTAAACATATATAAATATAGTAATCTTAAAAAAAATTAAGTATTTACCTCTGGGGCACTCATGGTACTTCCCTAATGTTCTTAAAATGCAAGGTCACTTCAAAAAATCCCAAACAATTCTACAAAAAATATATTGATATGAAACTACTTTTAAATGAAAACTACTTAAGTCTAGAATGCAAAAATATTCAAGAATCACTCTAAAATATAACTGATCAATATTGTTTATTCATTGTTTCCAGGTTTGTCAGTAAGTTCTTTGTCAGTGTTCTTAAAATACATGGTTAAATTCAAAAAAGCACAACAAATTCTACAAAAAATGATTGTTGAGAAAATTTTATTGAATTTGCAAGTGCACAAATCTATTATAGAATAGATTAATGGTGACGAGTGTCGATCTCACAAGGAGGTAGATTTTAATTATGTGTAGAATTAATTTTCTATAGTGCTTGGATTTGTGGTTAAAATGATTTGGAATATTCTAAAATTTAAATTATAATAGCGAAAATAAATTAAAGCAAAATCTATTAAAATAAAGCACTTAGGTATCTGAATCTGCATCAACATTCACAATGGGTTAAATATTTCTTATTAATGCCAATTAAATCACGAGGGGGTTTCCACTCCTCATGAGCCACACTCTAATCAATATAGTGCTAAGGGCTTGTTGTGCCAAATAATAATAACCTTGTACTAGGGAGCCGGTTAAACTAGTGCGGTATCTAGACAATATTACTATTATTTGTGGACGAAAAGTCAAAACATCCACAATAATTAGAGGGGGAGAGAAAGTAAATTTACCGAATAAAGACCATGATATATGTTGAGACTTCAGCTTTAACCCTAGCTTGAAAGAAAATTAGCTACTCATAATTGAACTAGAGGCAAAATGGAAATTTATTAGAATACATAGAAAATACAAAATGGAGAAGGAATTACAGAAAATTGAACTAAAAAATAAATTCAAGAATGTCAAATTAGGGGGGGAACTCCCCCCTTTTTTATAGATACACTAAGTAAATCATGGCCATTGGATTACAAATATTTTGAACGCTTAGAATTGTGCCACGTCATCGGTCAACAGTACATAAGAATTTTACTACAATAGAATCATGACACCTCATCAGTCAATGTCACCTCATCAGTTAATGTCATGTCATCGTTCCGTAGATGTGAACATTATCGTGAACAATAACATGGACAATACCTTACATGTGAACAAGACATTTTTCCTTTTATGCTCCTCCTAAGGTTTTCAACTGTCTTGAGTTCAAAAGTGATGTTCGTTTTTTTGTCTGATCTCTCGTTCATTGTGAAATGACCATGATACTTTTAAAATATATAAAATACTTAGTTAAAATAAAACACACATAATTAAATCATAAAAGACTTAAATACATAAAAGTGAGGATGTTAGTAAGACTTGAAATGTAAAATGACAATTTTCTCCTTTATAAATATACACTTTCTATCACTCAACAATGATATTGACATGAAGCTACTTTTAAATGAAATCTAATTAAGTCTAGAATGCAAAAATATTCAAGAATGACTCTAGAATATAACTGATCAATACAGTTTATTCATTATTTCCAGGTCTGTTAATAAGTTTTTTATCAGTGTTCTTAAAATACAAAGTTAGCTTCGAAAAATCACAAAAAAATTATACAAAAGTGATATTGACATGAAATCACTTTTAAATGAAAATTTTGACTTTGAAATAGAATCATACTTGCAAATATGGTAAGTTAAAAAATACTGACTTTTTTTCCCACATCGAGTATTTTTTTTATCTTCATTTTGTTCTTTCTTGAACTTCTTCCCCAATCATTTTCTATGTCTTTTACCTCTTTTAAAATTTGGGTTGCAAACATTATTCTAGGTCTTTCCTCAAGTTCTTCATGACCATCAAACCATGACTTTTTGAATTGAAGGGAATGGCCAGAAGGAAGGAAGCATCTATGACCCATATATACAATTTTTTTTTATAGTATTTTAACCTTTTTGAGCATGTATTAGAATTGCATATAGGACATGTTGCCTTACCTTTTGTGGCACATCCTAACAAGTTGCCATATGCAGGAAAATCGTTAATTGTCCACATCAAAATTGCTTTTAAGTTGAAAACTGTCCTAGTGAATGCATTAAAAACCTTTACACCATCATCCCATAGCTGTTGTCAATCATCTACTAGCGGTTTTAGATAAATATCTATGACATTACCAGGTACATTATAATTTATAAATTCTTTTTTCATACACAACCATGGTGGGAGATTGTAAGTCACTAACATTACCAACCAACAATTATATGTTGAACTACAATTACCAAAATGATTCAACTTGTTGAACTACGATTACCAAAATTATTCAACCCATCCGCTGACCTAACCTTAGGTTTCTAGGATCTTTGGAGAATGAAGGCCATTTTTTTATCAATTGTCTTCCAAGCTAAGCTGTCCAATGGGTGCCAAATTTTATCATCATTACTTTATGATCATTGACACGACTTAAAATGTTTGATTTACTCCCAAGTATAAGAGTGACTAATTATAATATATCTCGATGAGTCCGAAGTTGATCCACAAAGAAAGGATTTAATTTGTTTACTTAAGTTTATCCAAATAAGAAAAAAATTTAAAAATATGTAATTTATTTAAGAAAAAGTATAAAACTGAATTAGTTAGGGTGATTGATCGACTCTTACTAATAAATACAATTTAACAAATTCTTTTTATTTTTATTTTATTTCCAAAAGATTAATTGTATAAATTAAAATTATTTTCCCATTTATTTTATTGTGGATTAAGAATGTAATGTACCAAAACTTAATTTATCTACAATAATTCAAAATCCTATTTTTCCATATTTTATACTAAGATGTTAAGAATTCATTGTGACAATTTCCTACTTTTGTCTACACTAAATCAAAATTTTAAAATTTAAATTATGGATAAAATTAAATAGAAAATAATTTAATTTATAAAATTAAAAATATAATTTGATTAAAGCATATTTTTTACTAAGAGTTTCACCTTCCCCTAACTATGAATATTTAGTTAAACACTTTTTAAATAAAGGAAATTATTAATATTGAAAAAACATAATTAAAAATATGGAATTTGAAAATTGAAATAAAACTAATTTTATTGATTGAAAATATATTATAAAGAGAGGTGAGAAGAAGAATTTGGGGGGGGGGGAAAGAAAAAAAGAGGTGTAAAAAGATGTGTTCACCCCCCTCTGTATTTATACTAATACATGGTAAATCCACACCACACAAATAAATAAATCTAATTATTAGTACCCTTACATTTGTTCCACTAATAAAACATAAACATAACTTAATCCACTAAGCATATCTAACACATTCCACTAATAATTACTATAACTAACATGATAAAAACTTATAATTTTACAATTACCACATTTACCGTGGTAAAAACGTAAAAATTTACAACTTTGAATCCTCCTCGACAATAACATAATTTCTCGGACTTCCGTATTCCAAATTTGACATCCGCACATTTGTTTGAATCTTCAAATTGCATGAAATTATTATTTTTACTTAATAAACACACAAAATCAAATACTTAGAAAAATAATTAGAAATTCACAATATATTAAATAATTACAAATATAAACTATAATAATAGCACAAAATAACAGTTTTAGCCCTTAATAAACATAAAATTTTTAACACTAATCACACCCCCCAACTAGCTTATTACTAGCCCCTAACAATTAAAGCATTATATTAAATTAATGTTTACAAAATTCACATGCAAGTTAATAGTTGTTCATCTATCCTCTAAACTACCAAATAAATAAACTCTCTCAAAATATTTTTAACTCTTGATTGTCCACTCATTATCCAAACTATCATAAATCTTATTTTGTGCTCAAGTAATTAACACAATACTTCTAGGGTTTCATTAAAAACAATTAACATTTTCGTTCTAAAACTCATTAAAAACTCTATCTTTAGGCAATAGATTATTCAAACTTTTTTATTTTGCAAAAATATTGCATTTTTAACCCATGTAGCGAGCTTTAGGTCAGTGACTCCCAGACCAGTTAACCTTAGGGCATTAGGTGTTGAAACATCCCTACAAACTTAATTACTCATGTTTTAATAAATAAACAAACAATATATCTATAATCCATGTAGCGAGCTTTAAGCCAGTGACTCCCAAACCAGTTGACCTTAGGGTACTAGATGCTGAAACACCCCTACGGACTTAATTATTCGAGTTCTAGATATAACAAAATTAAACTCATTCAATTTTTTCTTTTTCTTCTTTTCTTTTTGGTTTTTTTTGGCAATATACACTTTCTACCACCTTAGATATTATCCCTAATAATTCAAAAGAATTAAATGCTACAAAAATTTTAAGTTACAACCTACTAGTATGTGACATAGTGTGTGTGTGTGAAGAATAATTTAATAATACATGTTAAATGAGTAAACAATAAAATAATTTAATAACCAAATGTATAGTTCAGAAATTTGAGTAATTCAAAGAAAAAGGAAGAAAATCAATTTACTATGAATTTTAAAATCAAAATAAAACACAACAGGACTATTAGGATACGTCTCAAAAGCTGTAACTCTTTACACAGCCATCCTAGACAAAAAAATTTGTTGTTTTTGGGTTTTTTTAAAAAAATAAATAGACACACCTATTTACAATTTACATTAACTACTTATTCCCCCAACTTAATCTAAACATTATTCATAATTTAAAAATATGCATGCAAAAAGACGAAAAAGATAAAGAAAACATAAATAATAAAAGAAGAAATAGGAAAGATCACACCTGAACAAGCCGCTGAAGATGCATTTCTAGAGTCGCTACACCCCATATTCTGCCACATATTCTGCCATCTTCGACAAAAACATTACTAGGACTTGCTATATTCCACAATTATCAACGATTATCTCCCCCTAACCTGAACAAGACATTATTATCAATGGCTTAAAGGAAAGAAGTAGAGTTTAGAAGACAACCTCATAACTCCAAGAAGATAGTTACAACCGAAGAGTTAAGTCCAACTTGTACTTCTTACTAGGATTAAGGTTACCATCATTAGTCGACCATTCCAATGCTAAAGCCTTAGGATCTAGCTCTAGTTTGTAAGCTTGTAAAAGATTAAGCAACTCATTAGTAGTAGAGGCATAAACAAAGAGATTTTTCGCAGAGATTGGAACAAAATGATTCTTAATTGGATGATTAATGAATGTTAGCAACCCATCAAAAAAATTATTAACATTTAGTAAACCGATGGGTTTCTGATGGATGTTTAAATGGGCCCGAGAGTCAAATGTAATCAATGCCTCTAAAGTTACAAGATCTCCTCGCAAGAAAATAAAAGCATCAGCATGATTTAACATCTCAAATATTCACTCTTGCATACTTGAGACAACTAACTCTTCTCCACTTGGCACATTAGACATGCATTCTAGAGGTTTTAAGGCTTGTTGAATGATACCTAGTACCTGGTTTCCTATAATAAAAACAGCTTTTAAGACAAGTTTTGATAACTCGCGGTGACCTCCTCTATATACAATGTGCAGTTTCCTCTCAGATATGGCATGACCAAGATCTACAGCTACTTGAGCGAACTCTTTGTATTTTCCATAATGAAATTCAGAGAGCACAAAAATGTTTTTGAATTGTCTACTCGAAGATACTACAATTAGAATAATCTTCAAAAATAAGTTATGAGTGGTTGGAAAAAGAGCTCTTATTTAAAGATCTGAGTGATAGAAAAAATGAGAAACAACTGTAAATAAGTTGGTATATTTGTCAAATGACGCATAAAACTCATGTGTCAATTTTTCAAAAGCAAAGAGTGAAAAGAAAAAGTAAAAGAAAACAAATAATGATAGAATAAAAAATCACACCATTAAATGCAATAATGCAAATGATAAAAGAACAATAAAGTAAAAGGATATTTACTAGTAGTTGTGATTGTGCCTTACATCTTCCTCTGGTTTTACGTTCAGTAACGGCTTGAACATCCTCTATAGGTCGAAGATAGGCTTCCCATCTAGTTTTCTTATAAACTGGCATATAGGGTCTTTTTTAGTCAGATTCCCAAGACTAAACTGCGCACTTTCTTTTTGGAATAGTCTCTATAAACTGTGTACCTCATATTACACATGTCTGCTTCGATGCGTCTGAAGAGATCATAAAATATCATCCAACGATTCTTTACTCATGTCATCTTTAACGAATTTTATTTTATTTTCTTGATTATCGAAATCATTCCTAAAGATTTATAAACTTCTAGTTAACAACTAAGTCGTACACAAGTATGACATTCTGAGGAAAGTCTTCTAGCTCTCTATTTTTTAGGAAATGTGTTTTTACCAAAACCAGGCATGTAAGAAATAAATGGATCAGGAAACTCACTAGCTAATTGGACCTTTGCTTCAATTAACTAACGAATATCAGAAGGAATTCCATTGATCATTAACAAACGCAATCTTTCACAACGAACTTTGTAAATTGTTTTTTAGTGCATTTTGAGAGAAGGAAGGAAAATGCTTATGCAATTTATGTTGTATTTCTTTCGTGCTTGCTTTTGAGATCTCAGTTATTATGGGAAACTAAAGATACCGACTTAAGAAGTCACAGAGTACCGTTATCCGCCATTTATACGGGAAAATAATCAAAATACACTAAATATACTATGCAAAATCAATTCAAACGTGAAAGTGAACAACAAAAAAGAAACACAATATGTATTTCTTTAGTGTATTAAAATTCTTCCTCTCATTGAGTTAACCTCAAGCTCCAATTAAAATTCATATATACCACACTTTATTTCTCTGAGCTGTCTTTCTTGATCCTCAACGTAGGCTACTAATTCTGGTGGTTGTCGTTCCAAAATTAGATGTGATTTACAATTTTGTGTCAATCTTCTCAAGTGAAATCTTATTCGTAAAAGTCTTTTAAGATTTGTAAATAGAATCCTCCTTATTGAGGTGCTCAAGATGTAGAATGATTAAGAAAACACAATTATTAAACACACTTAAGCAAGAAACGTCACAATGCGTATCATTCAAGACAGTCAAACAATTCAAATGGTAAAACAACAGTGAAAAGTTAAAATACTCATTAAAAACTTAATCAAGATTTCATGGGTTACTCAAACTTATTTTGGTGCTTGTTTTACATGGTTGGTATTCCAGATAGGGCTTTATTCTTTGTCTGTTAACTTTAAATGTGACATTGTCTTTTAGATGCTCAATTTCTATAGTCCTATGTGGACTTAGATTTTTTACAATAAATGGGCCACTCCACTTTGACTTTAACTTTCCTAGAAACAAATGAAGATGAGAATTATAAAGCAACACATTTTGACCAATTTCAAATGTTTTTCGAAAAATTCTTTTATCATGAAAATTTTTTGTTCTTGCCTTAATAATTCTTGAATTTTTATATGCTTCATTTCTTAATTCCTCAAGCTCATTTAATTGTAATTTTCGCACATTACCAGCATCATCCAAATTTGAATTAAAAACTTTAATAGCCCAAAATAATTTATGTTCAAGTTCAACAGGTAAGTGACAAGGTTTACTATAAATTAGTTGATGTGGTGACATTCCTCAAGACATTTTAAATGCAGTATGGTATGCCCAAAATACATCAGTTAATCAAAGAGACCAATCTTTTCGGTTTGGGTTAACTGTATTTTCTAAAATTTGTTTTATCTCCCTATTTGCTAATTCAACTTAACCATTGTTTGAGAATGATAAGAGGTAGCAATTTTATGTATAATTCCATTTTTTTATTAAATACTCAAATGACATATTACACAAATGCTTACCTCCATCACTAATAATGGCTCGAGAGATTCCAAATTGACTTAGAATGTTTTCTCTTAAAAATTTAACGATAGTTTTACTATTATTATTTCAACAAGACATTGCTTCAATCCATTTTGAGACATAATCAACTGCAACTAATATGTAAACAAATCTAAAAGATAGTGGAAATGGACCCATGAAATCAATTCCCCAACAGTCAAATATTTTAATATCAAGTATGAGATTTAAGGGCATTATATTTCTTTTAGTAATCGATCCTAATTTCTAACAGTTTTCACAAGTTTTACAAAATTCATGTGTCTTTAAATATGGTTGGCCAATAAAATCCACATTGCAAAATTTTAGTTGTAGTTTTTCTTGAAGAAAAGTGTCACCGCATGCTTCAGAATGACAAAAATTAATGATACTACTTACCTCATTATCAGGAATGCATCATCAAAAAATCTTATCAGGGCAATATTTGAACAAGTAAAGATCATCCTAATAAAATTTCTTTACTTCAACCAAAAATTTCTTCTTCTCCTGAGTATTCAACTGCGAAGGCATTTTATCTATAATAAGGAAATTAACAATGTTAACATACCATGGTATTGAAGTAACAAATAATAAAAATTCATCAGAAAATGAATCATTGATGGGTGTTAAATCAGTTCAAATTTCATATGTGAGTCTTGATAAATGATCAGCAATGACATTTTCAGCACCCTTTTTATCTTTGATGGTGAGGTCAAATTCTTGAAGTAACAAAATCCAATGAATTAGTCTTGGTTGGCATCCTGTTAAGTCATCAAAATTCTCACAATAGCGTGATCAATAAAAACAACAGTTTTAGAACCAAGCAAATATGAGCGAAATTTGTTTAATGCAAACACCACAGCAAGTAATTCTTTTTCAATTGTCGAATAATTCATTTGAGTACTATTCAAAGTCTTACTTGCATAATAAATCACAAACAGCTTACCATCACTTCTTTATCCTAAAACAGCACCAACAGTAAAGTCACTTGCATCACACATTAATTCAAAAGGTAAAGACCAATCAGGAAATTGTATAATAGGTGCAGATGTCAAAAGACAAATTATTTTCTCAAAAGATTGTTGACAATCATCAATTCATTCAAATGGTACATCTTTTAATAAGAGGTTAAAAAGTGGTTTAGCTATGACACTAAATTTTTTTATAAACCTCCTTTAAAATCCTGCATGTCTTAAAAAGGATCGCACATCTCTAACTATTTTTTGTTGTGGCAATTTAGATATGACTTCAATTTTTACTTTGTCGACTTAAATTCTTTTAACAGATACAACATGACCCAAAATAATTCCAGAAGTAACCATGTAATGACATTTTTCCCAAATTAAAACGAGTTTTTTTCAACACATTTTTATAAATATTTTTCAAATTATCAAGGCAATCATCAAAAGAATTCCCAAACAGAGTCAAATCATCCATAAAGACCTCTAAACAATGTTCAATCATATCAGTGAAAATACTTAGCATGCATTTTTGAAATGTTATAGGAGCATTACAAAGTCCAAATGACGTTCTTTTAAATGTAAATGTTCCAAAGGGACATGTAAATGTAGTTTTTTCTTGGTCTTCAAGTGCTATAGGAATTTAATAATAGCCTCAATATCTATCTAAAAATCAATAGTATGGATATCCAGCTACTCTTTCTAAGATTTGATCAAGAAATTGTAATGAAAAATGATCTTTTCTAGTGGCTTCATTTAATTTCCTATAATCGATGCACATGCGCCAACTAGATTTTATTCGTGTTGGAATTAATTCATCTTTTTCATTTTTAACAACAGTAATTCCAGATTTTTTAGGCACTACTTGTGTATGACTTACCCACTTACTATCACAGATAGGGTAGATAATTCCCATATTAAGTAACTTAAGAACTTCTATTTGTACTATTTCTTTCATGTGTGGGTTTAATCTTCTTTGAGGTTGTTGATATGTTTTAGCATTTTGTTCCAAATTGATTACATGTGTGCAAATTAAAGTATTAATACCTTTAATGTCATTTAAAGTCCACCCAATTACGTTTTTTATGCTTTTTAAGAATAAATAGTAACTTACCTTCTTGGTAGCTTGATAAGGTCGAAAAAATCACAACATGATAAGTTTATTCTTCTCCAAGATAGGTATACTTCAATCCCTCTGGAAAATGTTTCAATTTCAATTTAGGTGCTTCTTGTTGTTCAATCTTTTCAATGATTCCAACCTCCTAAAGTTTTGATTTCCCATCATCACTTTGTAAAGTCTGACAAGAATCAAATAACAAATTTATATTAGAAGTATCATGTTCAAGTTATTTATTTGATTCAATAGAATTAACCAAACAAATGTCACTAAATTGAAAAAAAACCCCTTTTTGAATATTCTTCTCTATGCAAGATTCAAGCAATTCCTTTTGCTCATCAATTTCATCTTTATTCTCATTTTCTTCATTAGGTTACCTACACATGTTGGAAACATTCAATTCCAGAGTCATATTTCCAAATGACAAATTCATTAAACCATTTCTACAATTAATCAAAACATTAGCAGTTGCTAAAAATAGTCGACCTAAAATTATAAGAATTAGTTTATAATTATTCACAATAGGTTTAGTTTCTAAGACAATAAATCTACAGGATATATGAATTTATCAACTTATACTAAAACATCTTCCATTGTTCCTTTTTGTACTTTAACTGATCTATCGACAAGTAAAAGTGTAGTTGAAGTTGATTTTAACACACGAAGATTAAGTTGAAGATAAACTGAATATGGAAGCAAATTAACACTAGCACTAAGGTCTAATAAAGCATGCCTAATTTTGTGATCTCCAAAAATATAAGAAATAGTAGGACAACCAGGATCTTTATATTTCAACTTATTATTGGTAGATAGAATAGTACTTACCTGTTCAGTCATGAAAGCACCTTTTTTACCTTCAATTTCCTCTTAACAGTGCATAAATCCTTTAAAAATTTGGCATATGAAGGTACCTTCTTGATTGCATCTAACAGAGAAATATTAACTTTCACTTGCTTAAAAATTTCATAAATTTCAAAATAGTGATTTGATTTCCTTAGTTTATTCAATGCTTGCGGAAATGGTAGTTCAGATGGAACAATAGTTATTTTTTCACTAGGTGTAAGTTTATCTATTTCTTCCGTACCCTTTGAATTTTTATTTTCACAAGGTTTAGGAATAGGCTAATCAATAACCTTACCACTACGAACAGTTATAACTTACTTAACTTGGTCCATGAGTGCATTTTGAATTTTAGGATTTGGTTGTGGTTGAGCTGGAAATTTTTCTTTTTCTTGAATTGTGAGTGCATAAGCAATTTTAGCAAGAGTATCTTTTAAATCAGAAAAGGTTTGTGCATTTTGATTGTTAATAGCATCTTGCTTCCTAATGAATGAATGCATTATATCTTCCAAATTTTTCCATGGTGGTTAAACATATGGTGCATAAGGCTCAATATTTTGAAACTTTTGTGGAGGTGGTGCTTGTGAAGATTGTGTAGTATTATTATTCCTCCAATTAAAATTTGGATGATTTCTCCAACTAGGATTATAAGTCTATATGGGTTTGGCTTGTTAAAACTGTTGATGGCATTAGCTTGATCATGCAAATATTCTTTAAGTGCAGGTAGAGTGGGACAATCTTGAGTGAAATGATCATTAGAACTACAAACATCGCATGCGATTTCTTAAACATATTTATTTGCTCACTCTTTTTATTTTCCAAAGCATTAACTTTCCTAACTAGGGATGCAAAATTTGCTTGTCGATCATGATCTTCCCTAAGGTTGTAGATTCCTCAACTAGATGGAGGTGGTTGTGGTTTGTTAGTCAAACCAAAAGTTCCAACAATATCCCAACGTTGTGCATTTTCAATTAATTGGTCAAGGTAATCTAATGCATCTTCAGGATTTTTATCTCTAAATTCACTATTACACATCATTTCTACAACTTGTCTACTTTGTGGTGTTAAGCTCTTGTAGAAATAAGTAACCAATCTCCAAGTTTCAAAACCATGGTTTGGACATATGTTAAGCAATTTTTTTAAATCTATCCCAACATTGATATAGTGTTTCTCTATTTTTTTGAGTGAAAAACGCGATTTACCTTTTAAAAGAATTTGTTTTGTGAGGTGGAAAGAACTTTTTTAAAAATTGTTATTGCATGTTATTCCAAGTTCTTATTGATCAAGATCTAAGGTTTTGTAACCAAGTTTTATCTTTATCTTTTAATAAAAAAGGAAAAAGCTTTAATCTAATTATGTTCATGCTATAATTTTGGTATGTGTATGTATTACAAACTTCCTCAAAATCTCTTAGATGCAAATATGGATTCTTATATTCTAAACCATGAAATGTTGGTAAAAGTTGGATAATACCTGGTTTAAAGTTGAATCGAGATGCTTCTGGAGGAAATACTATGCACAATGGTGCTTCGATTCTCGTTGGATTCATGTAATCTCTCCAAATTCTCAGTTGATTCTGATCATGTTGAGATTAGTTGTCTCCTTAGTCAATTGGAAGATTAAGTTGGCCTAAATTGTTTTCGTCTTGGATCTCATCCATGATTAATGGTGGTGATTGAGATCTACTAATTAACCTACCACTTGAAGTTCGAGACCAACGTCTCATGCAATGGTTATGTCACAAGATAATATTCAAATAAATTAGTAATACAAAAACTAAATGAAAATTGCACAAAGAAAAAAATGAAAATTAAATATGCAAATAATCTAAGTGTACAAAAGAAAATGAATAACTTAAAATTAAATAACAATTTTGGTGGTTGAACCCATCATATAAATTAACAAAATAAAACAAAGAAAAAAATACGAAATAATAAAATAACCTAAAATTAAATAACAACTTTGGTGGTTGAACCCATCAATAAAAAATTAAAAAATTAAAAATTAAATAAATGAAATAAAAAAATTAGTAGTTAGTTTGTTAAGAGTTAATAGTTAGTTAGTTAAGAGTTAGTCGTTAGTTTGCTTGGTCAAAATTAAGTCCAAATTGAGTTCAAATCAGTCCATGTCTAATTATTGTGAGAAATTTCATCTAGGGATCTTATTGCAAATTACTTATAATTTTATGGCCCCACCGTAATTTTTAAAATTTTAGAATTGAGCCATGTGGGATGAAAGTGCGGATTCTAAAAGATACTAGAGTCGAAACGTAATTATGAGAAGAATAAGCTAGAAACGAGAATTCTTGGGATGAAACTATAATTATGAAAGATGTGGGGGTAGAAGAGAATTTAAGAAAAAGAAAAGGGGGCAATGAAAATTTACACAAAGAGGAAAAAAATTAAAAGGAAAAATCAAACAAAATAAATATCTCTTCCTGGCAACGGCGCCAAAAACTTGACATGATTTAAAATGTTTGATTTACTTTCAAGTATAAAAGTGCTTAATTATAATATATTTCAGTGAATCCGAATCGATCCACATAGAAAAGATTTAATTTGTTTACTTAAATTTATACAAATAAGAATAAAATTTAAAAATAAGTAATTTATTTAAGAAAAAGTATAAAATTGAATTAGTTAGGGTTATGGATCCACTCTTAGTAATAAATACAATTTAAAAATTCTTTTTATTTTTATTTTATTTCCCAAAATATTAATTGTATAAATTAAAATTATTTTCCCATTTATTTTATTGTGGATTAAGAATTTAATGTGACAAAACTTAATTTCTCTACACTAAATCAAAATACTATTTTTTCATATTTTATACTAAGATATGAAGAATTCATTGTGCCAAATTCCTATTTTTGTCTACACTGAATCAAAATTTCAAAATATAAAATATGAATAAAATTAAATAGAAAATAATTTAATTTATAAAATTAAAAATAAAATTTGAGTAAAGCATATTTTTTACTAAGAGTTTCACCTTCCCCTAACTATGAATATTTAGTCAAACATTTTTGAAATAAAGGAAATTATTAAAATTGAAAAACACATAATTAAAAAAATAGAATTTGAAAATTGAAATAAAACTAATTTTATTGATTAAAAATATTATTACAAACATAGATGAGAAGAAAAATTTGAGGGGAAAGAAGAAAAGAAAAGGTGTCAAGAGATGTGTTCACTCCCCCTCTCTATTTATACTATTACATAATAAATCCATACCACACAAATAAATAAATCTAATTATATCTTAGCCTTACATTTGTCCCACTAATAAAACATAAACCTAACTTAATCCACTAAGCACATTCAACACATTCCACTAACCATTACCATATCTAATATAATAAAAACTTATAATTTTACAATTGCCACATTTACCGTGGTAAAAGCGTAAAAATTTACAACAAAAATCTTGGATCCTCCTCGACAATAACATAATTTCTCAGATTTCTAGAATCTAAATTTGACATTCGTACATTTTCACACTAATCAATCATAATGCCATCTCAATTGTTCTACCATTTTTGGTGACTCAAGTATCTTTCTAAACCTTAATATTATGGGAAAATAAGTCAACACTAGTATTATGGGAAAATAAGTCAACACTTTCACTGTACTTTCTTTATGAATCTTTTTAGTTCGACCATCTAACTTCCATCAAGAAGATCCACATTTAGGATACGTTTCACTTTTCTCTAGGTCATTTCTAAACAAGCAACAATCATTTGCACAAGCATGTATTCTCATAGAATCTAGTTGAAATGGTTTTAATAACATTTCAATTGAACGAGTAGAATTCAAAATAGTATTTAATTCGGGTAACATATCACATAAAATCTCCAAGAGGTTATCAAACTCTTATTTGAGTATCCGTACATAGTCTAGTGCTTATATAAGACAATTACTACATATAACCTAGTGTACTTTGAGCAACCTGGGTACAATGGGGCTTTAGCATCTTCTACAAAATTCATTGGGCAATTATCTTATTGCTCATCAACATTTTCATGAATACCTCTATAATGGTCATCTACATCTCTCGACATGCTATAAGTATTAGTCATTTCCACATCAGTTCCTTGAGCAACCTGGGTACAATGGGGTTTCAACATCTTCTACAAAATTCAATGGGCAATTATCTTGTTGCTCATCAACATTTTCATGAATACCTCTATAATGGTCATCAACATCTCTAGACATGCTATATGTATTAGTCATTTCCAGATCAATATCTTTTATTCCCAACTGTTCCCCATGCCATTTCCTAGTATAAGACATATCCATCCCATCTTTCAACAAATGCAATTCAATTGTTTCACCATTTTGATGACTTAGGTTTTGACATTTTTAACATGGACATCTCACTAAACCTTGGTTTTCTAAATTTAATGTAGCATTTTCCACAAACTTTTTTACTCCCTCGCAATATTCTTTTGTATTTCTACAATAAACGTAAATGATCAATTAAAATTAATAACATTTTAAGAAAATAGTAAACATATAATTGTTATTTAGCGAGTTAAAAAACCTTTTAAGTTGAATCCAAGTTTTGTCCATTATCATGAAGTCCTCACTTGACTTGAGACCATAAAGCCATGAAATATATCAAAAAGAAAGGATATTTTTCGAAAAAAATGCAAGTATAGTAGATGATATATTACTCATAACACAAAAGGACACAAGAAAAAGTTAATAATTAAAAGTAATGCATCGTCAGTTCTTTCCAATTCTTGATATTTTATATAATTTTACTCCCAAACTCTTAATTATTTCCCTATTCAATAATATAAAAAAATAAACAAAATATAGAATTAAGAATAAAATTTGTAAAAAATGTGCACTGAAGTATAAAAGAAAACAAAAATATCAAAATCAAAGCAGATTAGAGATCTCCTAAATCCTAATACACAATTACATTTGCTAGGTAATTTCAAATTTTCAGGGCTATCAATAGAGGAACGACAGCCAACTATAATAATAGCATATTCAATTATTCAACGGGTAATTGTTAATAGCAAATTCAACTTAAATTAAAAGACTAGTAGACAAAGATAATATTAATTAATCATCATTATCAATCTCTTCAAGATTCTTTTAAATGTCAACCTTAACCACATCCAAACGAGATGGGTATTCATTTTCATCATTCGAAATTTGATATCCTTCATCGTCCCATCCTAAGTACTCTTCCTCATAAACACAAATCCATACCATATTTCTAATTCTTTGTCTTTGTAAATGGGAACAAATTCAAAGTTGTCTGCATCCTTCAAGGCCTAACCAGCCATCATATATCACAAACAAATACTTACATAATTTTTGTTGTCTATGTTTTCGACTTATGCATTAATTAATCTTGTTCAAGTCGTCTCACTTGTTCATTAATTCATTATCAATCTTGATAACCAATTTTATGACAAGCTAGAGCATCCATACATATAATTATCCAATCATCTATTCAATTTTAATTAATTAGTATCCTTTCCAAAGAAAATTCCATATAGCTAAATCAACTTTAAACTTCTTTCCATATTTGTATTCTTTTATGAACTAACACCGAAAAAGCTATTATTTGTACTGTAATGCATGCATATCAAAGAATTAGTATTCCTTCACCTTTTAAAGCATGTAACAAGCTTAAAGCATTGTACATACCTGACAGATTGATTTGAGAAGATGAACTTTAATTTAGCTACTTTTGACTGGTTAGAAAAAGGAGGAAAGGGAAAGTTTATAGTTGTAGAGAGAAAAAGATGAAACGGATTTAGGGAAAAAAATAATAGAAAGCTTTTGGGCTTTTTCTTGGGGTGGGAAGAACGGGCGTCAATATGGAAAATAGTGCCATTTTAGAGATTTTTTTATAGTAAATTCTATAGGCACTTAATAAAAAGTTGTAAAGTAACTTTTCAATATTCATTTTATAACTTCTTTATAATTACGCCATCTTAAGTGTATATTTATTTAGCCTTTTTTTTAAATGTCATAATATAATGTTGTAATATGGGTGCCAATCTAATGCAATTTGGCGCGACACATGTCTATACAACACATCATGGCATAAGAACATTTTGTTAGGGCATATGACATGGAATGGCACGCAAGAGAGTTGGGTTGCACTAAGAATTTTAGGCACATGTGCCTTAAAAGCATGATATAATTAGAGATGAGTCAAAGCACAATAAGTCAAAAGGCTTGTAATAAGTATGTTTCATTCATAGACTGGCTCGCAGCCTACAGGCAATTAATAGGATGGAGGCCAAAACATATTAAAGTAAAACTTTTTAGTAAAAGTAAATTTTAAATTTTAAAATTTTAAAATTTTAAAATTTTACAAATAACTTGAATTTGAATATTTTAATGTATTTTATTAGTGTAAACTTTTTTAATGGTCTAATTATTTACTGTATATTTTATTAAATGAATAGATAACATCAAGATTTTAATAAATAAAATTATAAATATTATGATTTTATAATTGTATGCATTAATGTTATTATGGATTATAATTTATGACTCTATATAAGTTCAAGTTAACAATTAAGTTAATCCTTAAGAAAATTGTTGTTGTTGTTGTTGTTGTTATTGTTATTTTTGTTAAGTATTAAAAATGAATTTTAATACTGTTGAGTTTAACTTAGTAGTTAGAATTATATTCTCTTATAATTATTAGTTTATTATTATTAAATATGAAGTTGAGTTTTGAACTTATGATTCGATCGAATTTGACTAGAGTACGTGGGGCTAAATAAAGTATATGGACTTAAAAAAACTCAAAAAAACAAGCCAACAGCTTAGCACACTCTCTTAGAGTGTACTTGGCACATGAATAGTGCTGGGTTTATGAAAAAAAAAACATGGCACAACTTGATAGGAATCACATAGTGGACCATGTTGTGTAAGCCTATAAGCCCTCATGAGCCTTCCTTTGACAGCACAATCCATTGGTCATCCCTACATATCCAATAGAAAATTGAAAAAATGAAAAGACCTAGAAGTTATTTTTTTGATCATAAATACACAATTTTCTTTTTAGAATAGAAATACAACATTTTATTTAGACAAGAGAAGTGAGTAGGGATGGCAATGGGCACTAACAATAGTAAGTTTGTCAATAACAAACTCATTCATGCAGAAATTTTAAATTACCAAACCCACCCGCAACCCTCTATGAGTTTTAATTTTTTTTTTAAGAAAACCCACATTTTGTGGATTTTGACAATTACTGAACCTATAATGATATATGGCAAATTTTTTTGCTAGTTTCCATATTTAAAATCACAAATGTTCAATATGTAAATTTATAATAATAACCTAAAATTTCACATAGAATATTGTGAAATACAAGTTACGCAACCTAAGAGAGGGTGAATTGGGATTTTAAATTTATGCAAGATTTTAAATTTATGCAATACAATTCGCACAACAGTTTAATCTATTGCCTTATTAAAAGAGTAAGGGAAGAGAAAACAAACACCACAATTTTTACGTGGTTCGGCAATCTCCGCCTACGTCCACGCCTCTAAGTTCACCCGGCTTGAGGATTTCACTATTTAAATCTCCCAAGTTTTCAAATGTTTACAATTGACTTCCAAGGTGTAAATGAACCTTTACAATCAAGAGATTATCTCTCAATCTATTCACCCCAAGTGTTTCTCACACTTGTACGCTCACAATTTGATGAGAAATGAAAATTACAACAATAAAACTCTCTTTAAGAGTGGATAAACAAATTATAACTCAATGATAATTCAATAAATGATGATTTGCGATTTGGAAGCTCAATTTATGTTATATGATCTTGTTTATGCTTGCATTTGTCCTTAAAACGAAGTTAGAGTTAAGTTTTTATAGTTAGAATCCGAAAACTAGCCATTATAGGTAAATTCCAGCAGCCAAGCGGTTACCCACTTGATTTATCCGGCTAGCCACTTGTAACTGTGATATTATCGTTATTTTTTAATTTTTCTACGGTAATATTGTTCATTAAAATTACACTTTGGCCCAAAACTTACTATAATTATACTATAACTCAAAATATCACAAAATTTTACAAAGAGGTCCAATTTCATAATTTCAAAATAATAATTATTGTCCCAAAACTTTTTTAAATTATGATATAGCCGAAATAAATTATTATTTTTTAAAGAAGTCCTTTTCAAAATTTAGTATAATACCCATATTTTTTAAAGTTCTCAGAATCTTTTACTTTAGTCCAAAACTTGAAAATATAATATTTTCATCAGGCGACTAGTTGCTAGCCCTCAGGCGGTTAGCCGCTCACTCTTTGTCCGGATTTCAAATGTGTGAATTACATTCGGGCCCTCAAACTTTCATAAATTATAATGACCTAAATTATTTAAAATATTTACAAATAAGTCTAACTCCAGAACTCAAAACAATACTTATTAAAAATTAAAGATTGCAAAACTTTTTCATTTTAGTTCATATCTTGAAAAATAACTTAATTACATAAAATACTTGGCTTATAATTGTAACACCTTTGGTTTATGAAAAATGATGATTTATTAAAAAAAATCTTAAGCTTCTCAAATGTTAAACCATTTATATATTAAAGAATACCGACTTTACAAGAATTATCGTAATATTGAGTCTGTTGAGCTCTAAACTTTATTCTTGATTTCGCCGTTGTCCGTTAAGTGTCTTGAATTTGATTTCACTTGATTCACTTGCATAAATATTACCCTTAAAAAACTAGTGAAAATGTTAAATACAATATTTATTAAATCACTTAATACACATGTTTGTTATCATCAAAATTACATTATGTGTAGCCCTTTAGGCTAACATATTGAATTCTAAATTTAACCAATGTAAATGGAAAATAAAAATTTCAACATCAATTCAACACAAATTCTCAAATTTAAGTATAAAATACACAAATTCATAAAAAAAAGTCATAAACTAGTATCTAAACATAACAATTATCATTTCATATTATCATTTAACACAAGCTCCAAGAGAACATCTTGGTTTCATTCACCACCATTAGCACCCATTTAACACGATTCCTATAATAATAATTAAGATTAATTTTTCTAAAGAATAATGCATTTTAGATACTAATCTGAAGAACGAAATAATCCATGCATTAAGTTAAAGAATGATAATCCATACAAAATTACAATATGTATATAATAATCCATACATTAAATTAAAGAAAATTCAATCAAAATTACAATAAATATATTTTTATATTTAAATATTTTTTTATTAAAATTAAATTAAAAAATAAAAAAAAGCTACGGGTTAGGGAATATCTATGTGGGTATCCATCGAATATTTGACTAATATCAAATCCATTCACAACCTAATGCGAGTTTCATTTTATAATTCTAAATCCTTCCGCAACCCACAAAATTGCAAGTAGTCGGTGGGTTTAGGTGGATTTGTAGGTTTGCAAGTACCATTTACATCCCTGGAAGTAAGGATATGGCAATAGTTAATTTTTAGTAGACTTTTATTTTTAAAAGATAATTTTAATAGACGGTTCAATATGATTAGAAAAATGATTCATTATTAATACAATATTAAATTTTTTCTTTTTTTAATAGGAAGTTTTTAATTTTTTTCCTATAACGGTGTGCCCGTTTCCACAAGGTCCTTTAATCATCATCATCAGTAAAGTATTAAAATAATTAGTTAATTATTAAAAATTATAAAATTACAAAATGCAGTCGTGAAAATCGGCGATCCTTGTTGTCTGGCTACCGGAGCAAACTGGCCTCTACTTTTTGTTTTTCATTTTTCATTTTTCATTTTTTTCTCTTTCTATATTTTTCATTTCTTCTTCGTCCATTTTATCTCCCCGAGGCTGCGCTTGCAGCATTCTCAGCTTCCTGAAATTAGGGTTTCTTTATCCTCTTAAAGGTACATTTTCGATTTTGTTCATTTCTCATTCTGCTTCATTTTTTTTTTTGGGTTCATTTATATGATATATACATTTTTCTTCTTGAAAATGAAAAAAATTATTTGAAAATTGGGGAATTTACATGTAGATCGTAGCAGAATGGGGATGATGGAGACAATCGCAGGGTTGTAGGGCCAAAAACATAATTAAAACAAATTAAAAGGACAAAAAATGTATGCAAATCCAAGGCCGCCTCAGCTCTCCCATTCTAACGGGCGCATTATTGATAGCTACTCCGAAACACTTCGCCTTTATCAAGTTTGGAAAGGAACTAATGTAAGACTTAATCACATTCATTTTTTTTTAAATTGACAATTCAATTCCAAATGTTTGTCAATTACTATTTTGGTAGTTTGTTTTGAGTTCAGTAAAGGTAGCTACTAAGTGGGTTTTGTTTAATTAATTTATTTATTTCTTTGTATTAAACATTTGAATTAAAATGTTTTGCTGTTTCAGAGATTTTGCTGTGGAGGTAGACTTATATTTGGTCCAGATGTCCGGTCGATATTCCTTACACTGTTCCTAATTGTGACTCCAGTGATCTTGTTTTGTGTTTTTGTTTCTCAAACCCTTATTGACGAATTCCAACACAACAGAGGCAATCTTATTGTAGCTATATGTGTTGTCTTCACTCTTTATGTGAGTTTGAGTCTTCATTTTTATTCTGTTTTAGCTAACTTCCTTGCATTTGGTTTTTGACACTGCCCTCATGCTCAATGAACTTCTACAGGTTATTTTCCTTCTCTTACTTACGTCTGGAAGAGATCCTGGTATTATTCCTCGTAATTTGCATCCTCCTGAACTCGAAGATGATGGCTCAACTATTTCTACAGATTGGCTTGGAAGTCAGAATGGGGGTGGTGGTCCAACTTTGCCACCCACTAGAGATGTTGTTGTTAATGGTATGGTTGTCAAGGTCAAATACTGCCATACATGCATGCTCTATCGTCCGCCCCGATGTTCTCATTGCTCTATATGTAATAACTGTGTTGAGCGTTTCGATCATCATTGTCCATGGGTCGGGCAGTGTATCGGCAAGGTACCATCTCATTTGAATAAGCTGGAGTTTGAACAGACGAATGTAAACTGTTTATGCAATTTCATTTTTATATTATCTACTCTGCCTGTTTTCTCTATTTCACTAATGTCACTGCATTATAATTTTATTTGGCCATAATTTTGGGCTAAATATGTCTATTAGGATATTGTGATAGAATGTCCACAATTTGAAGTAATAATGGTATAATGAGTGTTCTTTTTATTTTTCGCTGTGTTCTCTAGGGACCTAAATAACTTTGTCAAAATTTTTGTACCTGCCATGTCTCCTGAAGTGGAGAGTCGCCCATATTTTTGGCTGCAAGTTTAATTGATCTAGCTGTCCATAGATGCTTACCTGTGCCATGGACCATAGAGCAATTAGTCCTGACTCAGAGTCATTAGTCTTTTCTTCAAACTATCTCATTTGTTGTAAATCGGAACTTCTGTATACGGGCCGAGGAATAATAAGCAATTTTCAGATGAAACAAAAAGCTTTCTCTGGTGCCATTTTGCCTTGAGGTTATTTATGTATTATAAACCGGTTTTCTGTCATTGCTCTCAAATTAATTTTCTTTACTAGTATTTTTACAAATTTATCATTGTTTAATGCTTGAGTATGAAAGTACATGCATCCAGTAGGTTACCTCTTTATATCTTCATTTTTGTTTGGATGTTTTGCATAGACCTCAACCTCTTGAGCAATTGGATTGCTCAAATTCCCAGATATGCTTGAATTGTCTATTCCACTGCTGTCGCTGAGTGATATTTTCTGCATTCCTTGGATGGATAAGGTTGATAAGAATATTTTCATATATAAAATTAGCCCTGGTTAGCCATCTTGTTTGATGGTCTCCTGAGAGACTGCAGAATTTTAATTTTCTCTAGGGGTTGATTTCTTTGTTGTAGGACATTCCGGTAATCATTTGGATAAACAGTACTTCTGAAATTTTGCCATAAGTTGATAACAAAAAGTTGGAAAAAAAATTACAGCTGTCTGTTTATGAAATTGATATGTGATTATAGTCATCTTCAGTAGAACAAGCTGAAGACTATTCCATCTGAAAATATACATGTCAAATTGACTGCCTTATTCTTGACAAATTAGATAAGTTTAGTTGTTAATTAGCTTCTGCCATATTCTATTATTTCTCTTTAAGTGCTGCATGATCTCTTTCTCTCTTTGTTGGGTCCTCACAGAAATTATTTGAAGCAGCTTTCTTTGGCTGGCCACCCTTGTTCGAATCTTGAGGGACGTTGGGGGCTAAAACAATAATTTGGGCTCCCCCACCCCTGCCCACAAAAATAAAATAAAATAAAAAATAAAAATACATAGATAAAAAATGGTGACTTATATTTCTAAATTTTCATTGGTGATAATTGAAATTAATGTATTAATAATTTCCTTATATAAAGAATAAAAAATTTGCTGTGTTATTTTTCATGTTCGTTTTGAATTTCATGCATTTCATCCCTCTATTTAGCTATCAGGCAATGAAACAGATATTTTGATTATTTTCTCACTATTCATTGCTGGTTGCTCATATATAATGTCCTAACTTAAAAACGGTATCTTGACAGAGAAATTACAGATTCTTTTTCATGTTTGTGTCCTCCACGACCCTGCTATGCATCTATGTTTTTTCCCTCTGCTGGGTAAACATCATTAAGATAATGCAAAAGTACCATTGTGATCTTTGGAAGGCTTTCATGAAGTCTCCTGTTTCAGGAATTCTGATTTTGTATACATTCGTGACTGTTTGGTTCGTTGGAGGACTAACGGCTTTCCATCTGTATTTAATTTTAACCAATCAGGTTCTTATCTTTACTTTATACCTGTTTATTATGTCTATATTTTTCCTCTATTTAAAATTTATTTTTTGCACAGACAACCTATGAGAATTTCCGTTATCGGTACCACAGAAAGATGAATCCTTACAATCGTGGTTGTGGCCGAAATTTTGTGGAGATATTCTTTTCAAAGATTCCCAGTTCTAGGAACAACTTCAGAACAAAGGTCAAGGTAGATTCATCTTCCATCTTCGCTACTCCAATGTCATTTGTCCAATCCAGGAGGCCAGAAGTACCCAAAAGAAGCATTGACATAGAGATGGGAAAGCGGCAAGCTGTTGCTGCTGAGGACTTTGATGATATTCAGAGTCAGCTCGGCAGTGTTGGTGGGTTGGAGAGGTCTGCGACCCAGCCAAGGCGCACAAATTGGGATCACAAGGCCAATTGGCAGAACACGCCAGATATGTTGGCTGCTGAATATGGAATAGAACATGGTTTAACAGACAGGGAGAAACATCGTGGGGATCACTGAAGTTTGGTTTAGTGCCCAAATTTATAGCAGGGAAGGGGTAATGTTCTGATCTCAACCTAGATGAAATTTCAGAACCTTGCTGATCAGAACTGATAGTCTGATACTCACATTTTTCAGTATGGGAAATCCATGGTGTGATCAGAAAGGTGGCTTGATGATTTATCTAACTCTCAAAGCAAGAAATTCTCTGGTTTTGTTCAAGCGATACACATCTATCCTCAACTGCTTTTGTGGATACTTGGGGTTCAGACTTGTGCAATAGCTTATTTATTTTCTTTTTTTTTTTTTTTGGTGGTGGGGGGGATTACTTGGGTTGTTAATAAATCTCTTAATTATTTGCTGAGTGCTCGATGTCTGCAGGATGTCTGCAGGAAAACTGAACACCTCCAATACTGAAAGTCTGATTGAATCGTTGACAGTAGGCATTTCATTCAAGAATGCCTCTTTTTTCCTCTCTTTCAAATTCTTCCTTGTTGCCTTCCTCTGGAGAAGGTTTGTGCTACTTGTTGTAGACAATCCATAGTTAACTCTCAAACTATCAAATTGTAGCATTCTGTTTGTATAGATAATTTCCTCTACTGTTTTTCAATTTTTTTTCCTCTCTTAAGTGCTATTAGCTATTTTTTATTAGAAAGTAAATTTGATTTTGTTACAAGTCAGGACCATTGTTTTTTTGTCATGAGCAAGTACTTTTATTTTATATAATGGAAGTAGGTAGTTAAACATCATCCAACATTTGGCAGCTAACACATGAATGAAAGTATGAAACTGTACACTTTTCCGAATTCTCCCACTGAGAATGCAAATTGTGCTACTCATTTGAATATCCTAAATCGACAACAGTGCTACCTAAACTTCTTTTATTCCCATAATTAGAATGCCCAGAACCAACTGGTTGTTCCACTTCCGCCCACAGGAAATCAACTGTCATTTTTTCAGATTCTCCCATGTGAACTTGTACCAAAGCAGAAGCTGCATTTCCATTTTCTGATTGCAACAACTGAGGTGGCTCGAACATTGCAGCAGTTTAAGAAACACTATAACTCTCTCTTTGATCGACTGGCTCCAGGATTTTGTCAACATATAAACCATTACTGCTACCTTGCCGGGCCGGACAAACCCTGATGAAGTTATGCTGCTACTCGAGAAAACAGTAAATCCTTTTGAGGATTTATCGGAGCAATAGCATTGTCACTCATAATGGTTCCCATTTCTGCAGCTTTTTGTAACAATGCTGTTGAGGACGTGAAGCTGGAGCCAATTGCCATGGCAAAGGCATTTGATCCATAAACTGAGCTGAGATAAGGTTTCGATACTCTTGAAGTGAGAATTGGATCTAGATTACTCGATACCATGACTCCAACTGAACTCATGGATCATAGTCTCAATGAATTTTCTATGTTATCTCTAGAAATTGATGATTCATCCTGATGTTTGTGTTTGAGTCAGAATCAGTGCTAGGCATTGATGAACTCAACAACTATTGCGCTTGGCTCTGTTCCATTCCTCCTGAGGCAGCAAGGTTCTCGCTGATCGTGAATTTTTTTTTCCCCGTCACTGCATCGCTGAATGCTATAAGTGTGCCAAAGCTATCCTTCCTAGACAGAAAAACAGTTATTAAAGCAACTGCAAAGTCTGAACATGAAGAAAAATAGATTTGTGCAGAAGTTGTTACCTTGAGAAGATTATGTCACAATCACAGCGATATTCTCTCGTTCCACAAATTTTGGTGTGAGCCTTCCAGTCTGATTGAACAGCATATCATTTCGAGCATTTGTCACTTCCATTTCTTTTCTCCATGCTTTCTGCAGAAGTGCTTTTTAACGCCAGTTAAGTCACCAAGATCTCGGCTTGGGTGATGATGCACACAATTTGGCTTAGGGCAGACATACACCCCCTTCTTAACCTGAGTGGTTGGCCTTTGAATTAGCTTCCAGGGTAAGTTATGCCCTTTTCTGTGAAGCTGAAGGTTTTGATCTCTCTAGAATCCTTTATGACAAACCTCACAAATGTACCTATTTGTCGCCATGAGTGTCCTCGAGGATAGCGCCGCCACCTTAGCATCTGGGTCTATTCAAAGGGATGGTAGTATGATCTTAAAATGAGTAAAATACGAAATTCAAAACCATAAAACAAAACAAATGGTACAAAAATCTGAGGCTACTTGACTTGACACAAAGCTTTTACAAAATAGCAAAGTAAAATAGAATCTAAAGTTTGGCCAAAATAAAGTTCATGTTGATTAAAGACATTTGTGACAGTGAACACAGTACTGTTTATGCTTTCTAATTGAAATTTTATTCAAGTTGATTATGAAAAATGTCTACTTGCTTGCCTGGATTTCCTGGAATATTCCTCTTCTTTTTTGAGGTTATAGTGGGAGGAGTAGAGCCATGATCACATCCATTTTCAACGTTACGAATAATGGTGCTTCGAAAATTTTCATCTTCGCCGACTTCGTGAACAAAGTTTGACATGCTAATTTGCAATAACCTTTAATTCTGTATTTCCAATGCAATGCTGTTTACAAGGAAGCTCATGATATTATTATATGGTAATAATATATACACACACGCACGCACGCACGCACGCACACACCAACGTCAACCAAAGACTATGCCCCATTAATTTTTATTAATATTGATTTAGAATTGTTTGATAGCAACATCATTAATTCTATCACAGAGTAATCAACTAAGTTGACATTTTAGGTTGCTTCTGTGTCCGATGTGCATGGAAACCCTCCTGGCGTCTCTGAAAATTACAAAACATTTATGATAGTGCATGTGCATGTAATGCTAGCTAGTCTCTGAAGCTGGTTATTGAGAATGCGTCAGCATGTGGATATTACTGCTTTCAGATTGATGATAGTGCATGTGCATGTAATGCTAGCTAGTCTCTGAAGCTCGTCTATTCAAGGGTATATATCTCCGAAGAACTTAATTTTCCGCTTATGTTTAGAAATTAAGAATGATTAGTAGCTGAGATTGTAAACTAAAATATGACCAAATTTAAAGTGTTTGAACACAAAATCAAGGACTGACACAGGGTACAAGATGCATGCATTAATCCAAATGAGAGATCCGAATGAAGAGACGAACTTTTGCCTTCTTTTGGAATTATTATATTTAAGGTTTTTTGCCTACCTGCTTCCATGATCAACAACAGGTTGGGAGATATATGTGTTTGTCATTTATAGTTATTTTATTTGCATATTTGAATGGGTTTATCTTAGTAGTCAAGTTATTCAAGGCTCTTTAGCAGTTATTCTTTTGTTTTTACTCACAACAGATATTGTGTGGCATTATGTAGCCATGTTTAAAAAGGGGTAGCATTATCGATCATCTGAACTACAATTGTTTTTTTATTGGACTAGCAAAGTCACAGCATATGAACATGATTAATTTCGGAAATTAACATTGAGCTAAACTATTCATCATACCTCATAAGTCACTCCAACTCTGAGAACCCTGCTTTGGGGCATGGCCAAAAATCTCTCCTTGCCTGAAATTTTTTTCCGAAGAAAGCTGTGGGCATAATTGACAACAATTTTCTTAAACATTGAAGAATTGGGCTTAGCCACCACCTCTGCCTCCCCCAAGAGATAAACAACACCTTTGTCCTTGGCTCTCTGCACAAACTGAATCTCCTCCTGGGCTCCAAGATCGCCACTACCACCACTCCTCAATTGTTCAGCAGTTGCACTCATCAAATGTTCGTGCCAAATGAAATCTTTCAAGTTTTCCACCAACTGCCTCTCAAACTCATCAGATTCCTCAATCTTATCTTTGTATCCGTATCTAACAACACACCGGTACATCCTCAGGTCCCTTGGTTCCACTCTTCTGAACAAGCAACGTTCCTCTAAAATGACTTTTGGAAAGGACTTGATTGAGACAAAAACTAGAACTGAATGAATGGATGGAATGTTGGCAATGAAATGAGAGAATATTGGAGGGCTACCCTGGACAAGTTCTGAGTACAAAAGTCCCATTCCTGGCACTCGATTTAAATCTGGATTCGCCACTAAATAACTCACGTAATCACTAGGGATCTTGTTGTTAAGCTCGTAAACATATCTTTGTTTGTGAACATAATGCCAAATTCGCATAATAATCATGAGGAATAAGGAAAAAGCTAGCGGAAGATACCCACCTTGTACAAATTTGTAGAGGACTGATGTAAAAGACATCAACTCTATGAAGGCAAAGACCACAAAGAATGTCTTAATCCACCGAATCTGTCTTCCAGACAACAAGCATTATAAGTGTAACCATTAACGTTGTAATAACCATGACAGCAACCACAGCAATTCCATATGCATTGCTGATGTGGTCGGTGTTCTTGAAGCTCAGTGACTATGACACAGCAAATCATAATAAGGTAGTTAATTTCGGGTATGTAGACCTGATCCTCATGCTTAGGTGAATATGAACAACCTTGACCCTCGGGAAACAACCAAGACTCAACGATTGAGCAATAATTGCAGCAAGTACAGCTATCACAAATGTGGGCCAGTACATGGGACATGCTCAAATCAAACTAAATTGTTAGTTTAGTTACATTCATCCGTCTGCTCTGAATTCATGCGCCAGCTTATTTGTATTTGACACATCAAGTTAATTATTAATATTTAATTAATAATATTGTTAGTTGAACATCTGAAATATAAAATTTTATTAATTTGATTTTTTTTAAATTTATTTATTTATTTATTATAATTTATATTTAATTTTTAGATATTTACGTCTTAATAGAAAAAATAAACTTTTGACTTTTTATCTAAATGGGAAAAAGTCTGAATGAAATTAAAAAAAAATCTCTATATATAAAATATACTTATTTTCTAAACTATAGAACTTAATCTTTTTTTTTACAAGGATATAAATATCAAATAACTATATTTAAGACATTTTTTATTTACAAACAAGTAAGATGTCACTTATATTCAAATATTTAAAAAAGAAAAAGAAACATGTCATTTAAATATTCATATTGAGAGACATTTAGACTTTAGAAAATTCAAACCTATTTAGATTTTAGATAAAGAAACAAACTCTACCCTAGTTGGGATACTCAATTTGTATCCCAATTAATGTGGTGAATGATATGTCACTATCTGATTGGCTCAAGTGGTAGATAATCACTAAGCCTCATCATTTTTATTTGAAATGATAAATCTCTCTTGATGAAAAATTAATTGAGATGCAAACTAAGTATCACAAATAAGTAAACATAACATCACTCATATTTAACATTACATTATACAAATAAGCTATTATGTCAGTTGAGACACAAGTGTTGAAGTTACCCAACCAACATTATTGAGAATGTGAACTATATTGTTTAAGAGATAACTTACTCAGAATTGTGGAGTAAAAAGTATCACTCACATCACGAGGGTTTTTGTAGAGGTATGATGGTTCGTGTCACACGACTTTTCTCAAGATGCGACAAGCCTGTGACGGCATCAAGCCTTGCTCGACTAGCCACTCAACAACACCAATGGAGGTTATGTGCTAAATGCGCACCGTAGGATTTTTCGCTTCAACAAAAGAGAAACCAACATGCACAAGTCTAGTTTTATGGAGACACTGGCCTCTAACTTTTCTATTTCCCTCAATAAGAAAAGTTACAACCTAGCAAGAAGCTATGTGTGCTTAGAGGATGTTACTCTATACCAAAATTACCATCCCAAAACACATGCCCACTTTCACTAGATATACATATTGCAAATGACACCCCCATTTGATAAGGCAACGCGGCACGCTGCCCTCGCACCATCTCAATTCATTTCCCACAAAACTAGGCACCCACTAAGCATGTACAAAGGAGCAAATCTTAACTCCCAAAGGAATAAGGAAATTGTTGCCCATAAGCCTAGAAATCAAGAAAATGTGTGGCGTAGCTACCGTTGCCCACTCTCTTGGTGTGTAACCACTGCTGTCCACTTTCCATGTCCTCATATTCTAGCCATGCGTCCCAAGGCCATGTCTCCTACTTGTTGTGCAAATTTTATTGAACTCACAAGCGCACGAATCTATTGTAGAATAGACTAACGGTGACGAGTGTCAATCTCACGAGGAGGTGGATTTTAATTATGTGTAGAATTAATTTTGTACAAGGGTAGTTGGATTTGTGGTGAGAATGATTTGTATTATCCTAAAATTCGAATTAAAATGGTGAGAACAATTTGAAGAGAATTCTATTGAAATGACGTACTTGGGTATCTGGATCTGTATCAACATGCATCATGGGCTAAATATTCCTTATTAATACCAATTAAATCATGAGGGGAGAATCCACACCTTATGCATCACGCTCTAATCAATATGGTGCTAAGGGCTTATCGTGCCAAATAATAATAACTTTATACTAGGGGCCCAGTGAAACCAAGACAGTACTAGACAAGATTAGTATTATTTGTCGACAAGAAGTCAAAACATCCACAAAAATTGAAGGGAAGAGAAAGTAAATTTACCAAATAAAGCCCATGACACATGTTGAGACTTTACCTTCAACCCTAGCTTGGAAGAAAATTAGCCACTCATAATTGAACTAGGGACAAAATAAAAATTTATTAAAATACGTAAAAAATACAAGATGAAGAAGGAATTACAGAAAATGGATCCCAAAAATAGATTCAAAGATATCAAATTAGAGGGGGGGCTTTTTATAGATACATGGAGTAAATCATGGCCATTGAATTGAAAACAGTTTGGATGCTCACGATTAAGCACGTCATCTGTCAACAGTATGCGGTTTGACCACGTGGATGAACAGTACACACAGTTTGACCCGGGTTGAACAGTAACGCTGTTTGGTTGAAAATAATCCTGTGTAATGCATGTACCATACGCGCGATTTTTGGTCCACTAATATGTTACCACGTCACCAATCAATAGTGCATAAAAATTTTAGTCCAACATGATCGTGACACCTCATCAGTCAACGTCACATCATCGGTCAATGCAACGTCATCGATCCGTCTATGTAAACAGTGTCATGAAAATTAACGTAGACAGTACCGTACATGTGAACAGTACTATTTTTCATTTTATACTCCTCCTAAGATTTTCGACCATCCTGAGTTTCAAAGTGATGTATGTTTTGCCGTTTGATCTCTTGTTAATTGTGAAATGACAATGATGCCCCTAAAATACATAAAATACTTAATTAAAATAAACACACTTTATAAGAAACTTAAACACATAAAAGTAAGGGTTGTTAGTGAGACGTGAAATGTAAAATAATGATTTTATCCTTTATAAATATACATTTTCTAATACTCAACACACCCCCAACCAGCTTATTGCTAGTTTCTAGCAAATAAAGCGAAAATAAAATTCACATCCAAAATGATTTTTTTTAAACACTCTTGTTTATTCAATCAGACTAATGGTAACAATCAAATAAAAGTATAAGCATTATCTCAAGTCTAAAGAAATATCACACCCACATCAATCATTTACATAAATCAGCCTAGTAGACTTTGTCATAGTTACCTTCAAGAATGACATGTTAAACCCCAAAATTTCACTGGAAGTAGTGATACTCTCACAAAGAAATTAAACTCAATAAATGTAGTCACTCTAATGAATGGTAATTGAGAGAAAATAATAAAAAAATAATATCACATGCTCTCACCAAATGAAAGAAATATGCCATCAGCTTAGAATTAATATGATCTCAAATCAAATAAAAATGTCAGTCAACCCAATTTATTTATCTTTTTTTTATTATTATGCATCACTACATCTTTTAGCCTATATAACTAGCTTCTACTTCAGACTATAGTTCTCTAAAATCAAGAAGGACTTTTATTAGGATGTAACGTAGGCTAGGGACATGGTTAACAAAGAAGGGAAATAAGGAAAATAAAGTGTATGTTTGAGAAAAATGCAGAAGAATTTTTTTTGGAAGTTGCAAAGTGGATTTCACCTATTATTATTATTATTATTATTATTATTATTATTATAATTATAATATTTTTTTCTTTTTTTTTTAAAACAATTTTTTTTTGCTTTCGCTTGGCACAACATTATTGAACAAAATAATTATTTACATTTTTCTCAAACATAAATAGGTGATGGAACTTATAAGATATCGGGTAATACTCCAAATTGGAGTGGGTTAAGATGATAAGTTTTTTAAGCCTCAAAATGGTTAACTATGGATATTTCACAAAAGAGATTGCTAGAAAGGCTCAAACGGATCAAAAATAGCATTTCCATGATCTTTTGGGGCTCTAAATAACCTTCCATACTACTAGTTAAATGGGCCTCCAAATATAGCAACACATTTTTTTAATTTTAAATTTTTTTAAGGGTTACTCAAAAGGAATCTAGAGATTGTATGTACAATAATAAACTACTAAGCTGTATAAAGAATAGGCAAAATGGGTACTCTCCAAGAAAAATAATAAGCTCAAAAACTCACTTGGTACTTATTATGACATGTTCATTCATTCAAGCAACTCATATTTGTCTCCGATATCAACATGTAGAGTAGTAAACATAGTGTAACATCACTTAAGACCAAAGATAATACAAATACTAAAATTTAAAATTAATCAAGTCATCCAATATTAAAACAAATCACACAATTTTTTTTAACAACATCCTATCCCTCAACCTATTCTAAATATGAAAGGAAAATATGCATGTAGAAATATGAAAATGATGTAGAAAAACTAATAAGAAAATGATAGAAAACAAAAATATTTTTTTACCTTAAAAAGATGCGTTTCGAGAGGCACTACACTCCATATTCAACCATTTTCGACTCAAAAAAATTTAAAAATGTATATTTATAACGGAGAAATTAAAAAGAAGAAGAAAAATGAACATCAAAACATAATAAAAAAAAGAAGATGTCTGAATTTTTTTAATTTTTTTTTTGTTTTCAAACAATGAAGATGTGTTTCTAGAGTCACTACACTTCATATTCAGCCATCTTCAACAAAACGTTAGCAACAATTAGTTTCTACAACAAAAAATTAGTAAAAACTTAATCAAGATTCCACAATTGTCGACTATTCCCTCCCCCCAACCAGAACGAAACATTGTCCTCAATGTTTGAAAGGAAAGAAGTAGAGTTTAGAAGACATTACCTCGGTGGTGCAACACAAAAGAAAATATTTCCAAGCGAAGAGTTAAATCTAATTTGTACTTCTTACTATGGCTACTGTTACCATCATTATTTGGACGCTTCAACACAAAGGTCCAGGGGTCTAGCTCCGGTCTATAAGCTTGTAATAGATCAAGTAGCTCATTAGCAGTGTGAACACAAATAAAAAACTTTTTGGCATTGGAAGGAACGAAATAGTTTTTTATTGCATGGTTAAGAAATGCGATAAAGCTATTATAAAAATTATTGACATTTAACAAACCGATGGGTTTCTGGTGAATGTGCAGATGGGCCCAAGATGTTAGTGTGATAAATGTCTCTAGTGTTGCAAGATCTCCTAGAAGGAAAATAAAAGTATCAACATGATTAAGCATTTCCGTTATTCTTTCTTGCATACTTGAGACGACTAACTCTTTTCCAGTTGGTGAGTCAGACAAACTGCCCAAAGGTTTTAGGACTCTTGGGATGAAGCCTAACACTTGGCTTCCTCTGACAAAAGTAGCTTCTGAAACCAATTTTGATAGCCCTCGGTTACCTCCTCCATACACCAAGTGTAATTTTCTCTCTGCTATGCTTCAACCAAGATCTATGGCTACATCAATGAATTCTTTATGTTTGCCATAGGTAAATTCAGAAAGCACATAAATGTTCTTGAATTATCTATTGGGAGTAGCTGCCATTGGAATACTTCTCAAAAATAATTTGTGAGTGCTTGACAAAAAAAATCACATTTAAGAGTCTTGGTGATAGTGGGTCACAGTTGTGTATGAGGTAATATGTCAGTGTCAAATAACGTATAAAGCACATGGCTCACGAGTAAAAAAAGGAAACAGTAAAAAGCAAAAAGTAAACAGTAATAAAATGATAAAATTAAAAACAATAATGCAAATGATAAAACAATAGCGAAATAAAATAGCAGTGAAATAAAAGGATATTTACAGGTAGTTGCGACTGTGACTCATATCTTCCTCTGATTTTACGTTTAGAAACGGCTTGAACGCCCTCTATGGGTCGAGAATAGGCTTCCCATCTAGTTTTCTTATAAACTGGCAAATAGGGTCATTTATAGTCAGATTTTCGAGACTATATCGTGCATGCTCTTTCTGGAATAATAGCCATAACTGGAGAATCACTCCTTGCACATATCCACTGGGATGTGTTTTAAGAGACAGAAGAATATCATCCAATGACTCCTTATTCAAGCCATCCCTAATTAATTGAATCTTATCTTCCCTGTTATTAGACACCATTCCTAAAGAACAAAAATTTTTATCGCAACTCATTTTGGCACACTTATGACAAGCAACAAAAATTCTTCGAGCTCGTCGGTTTCTTACATAATTTCCTTTACCACAACCAAACATGTGTGCAATAAATTTTAGAGGTAACTCACTTGCCAATCGTACGTTAGCCTCGGTTAACAAACGGACGTCCGTATGTTATTCCTCATGAGCAATCGCATGCGTTCAGACCGGGTTTTATAGATCATAAGGAGGGTATTTTGAGGAAGTGAAGGAAATCACTTGTGAAACTTTGCTAGAATCTCAGTTCTGTCCATACATTCGCCTCAGAATATCAGTTATTATGGGAAACTAAAATAACTCACTTGATTGTCACGGACTACCGTTATCCGCCACTTCACTGGGGTAAAAACTAAAGCACACAAATAAATTAAAACATACAAAGAAAATTAAAATCGTCATCTTATCGAATTTACCTCAAGTTCCAACTGGATGTCGTAAACACTTCTCTCAATATCTCTGAGTTAGCTTTCTAAACCCTCAACATAGGCTACTAACTCTGGTGGTTGTAGAGCCCAAATGCGATGTGTTTTACAAAATTGAATCTGCCTTTTGAGATGCGTTTTGACACGTTGAAGTGGTTTAAGAATGTTCAGGAGGAACGATCTAAGTATGGTATTCATGATTAACAATAATAAGAGAAAACTTAATGATAAACACCCTTATGCAAAAATAATTTCAATTAGCAAAAGAATAATAAAAAGAAAGAAAGAAAAATCAAACCACCAAAAAGAAAAAAAATCAATTCAAATCTGGTGGGTCACTCAAATTTATTTCGGTGTCTTCTCCATGTGGTTGGTACTCTAGATATGGCTTTAATCTTTGACCATTAAATTTAAATGTGACATCGTTCTTTGGGTCCTTAATTTCAATTGCCCTATGTGGAAAAATAGTATGAACAATAAATGGGCCAGACCAACGAGAGCGTAACTTACCTGAGAATAGGTGCAAGCGAGAATTGAATAAAAGCACTTTCTGACCTAGAGTGAAAGATTTTCTTATAATTTACTTGTCATAGAAGACTTTCATTCGTTGCTTGTAAATCTTGGCATTTTCGTATGCGTCATCGCGAATTTCTTCAAGTTTTGTCAGATGTAATCTTTTTTCTGAGCTGGCATGCTGCATGTCCAATTTGAATTTCTTGATGGCCCAATATGCACGATGCTCGAGTTCCACAGGTAGGTGGCAAGTTTTTTTATACACTAGCCTGTAGGGTGACATCCCAATCGGGGTCTTGAAAGTCGTTCTATATGTCCATAATGCATCATCAAATCTTAATGATCAATCTTTCTGTCCGGCCTCATTGTTTTTTCTAATATGTGCTTTTTTTCTCGATTGGAGATCTCCACTTGACCACTGGTTTGCAAATAATATGGGGTCGCCACTTTATGAGTGATTGAATACTTTGTCAAAAGAGCCTTTAATGCTTTATTACAAAAGTAGGCACCACCATCACTGATTATTACTCGAGGGAATCTAAAGCGTGAAACAATTTTGCTTTTCAAAAATGCTATCACCACCTTGTGATCATTGGTTCTACATGGAATTGCTTCTACCCATTTCGATATGTAGTCAACTGCAATCAATATGTATTGATGGCCAAAGAAGAGGGAAAGGGTCCCATGAAGTCCATACCCCATACATAAAAAATCTCAACCACTAAAATTAGATTTAGTGGCTTCATATTCCTTCGCGTAATGCTCCCCATTCGTTGACACCTATCACATGAAAAACAGAAAGTGCAAGTGCCTCGAAATATAGTTGGCCAATAGAAACCACATTGTAAAACTTTAGTAATTGTTTTCTTAGCATTGAAATGACCTCCACAAGCTTGTTCATGGTAGAATGAAAGGATATTCTGAATTTCACTTTCTGGAACATATTGTCTAACAATTTGGTCTGCACAATACTTAACAAATAAAGGTCATCCCAAAAGAAATTCTTTATTTCTGTAAAAAATTTGGCCTTGTCTTGCTTGGCCCAATGCTTTGGAAGTTTACCTGTAACAAGATAATTAACTATATCAGCATACCAAGGTAATACTTCCATACTCATTAATTGTTCATCTGGAAATAACTCATTTAATGGTAATGATTCTGTAATTGTGTCAAAGTGGAGATGAGAGAGATGGTCCGCCACAACATTCTCTATGCCTTTCTTATATTTGAATTCCAAGTCAAATTCCTGTAAAAGTAACACCCAACGAATTAGTCTAGCTTTTGTATCTTTCTTTGTGAGAAGATATTTAAGAGCAGCATGATCTATGAATATAATTATTTTACAACCAATGAGATAAAATCAAAATTTTTTCAATACAAACACTACTGCTAGCTTTTCTTTTTTAGTAGTTGAATAGTTCAATTATGCATCATTCAATGTCATACTAACATAATAAATAACATGGGGAATTTGATCAACTCTTTGTCCTAATACTGCTCTTACTGCATAATCAGATACATCACACATGAGTTCAAATGGTAAGCTCCAGTTTGGAGCCTGAATGATGGGTGATGATGTCAATAATTGTTTTAATTTTTCAAAAGCCACAAGACATGAATCATTAAAGATAAAAGGTACATCCTTAGCAAGGAGATTGTATAAAGGTCTAGAAACTTTGCTAAAATCTTTAATAAAACATTAATAAAAACCAGCATGCCCAAGGAAAGATCTTACTTCTCTGACTATTTTGGGTGGAGGAAGGATAGAAATGAGATCCACCTTGGCTTTGTCAACCTCAATATCTTTGCTCGAAATGATGTGACCGAGAACAATACTTTATTTTACTATAAAATGTCACTTCGCTACCGTCCTTCCATTTAATCAGATACTTCATTCTCTTATTCTTTTTACTCTACCTCATCGTTCTATGATCAAGGATTTTCTCCACTTCCTTGTATTATTTCTGAATCACCAGTGGAGCACGCTTAGCCTGTTGGCGCTCCTTAAGGAAACTCACGTGAAATATATGATAGATCTTTAACCTTTCGGGTAGCCGTAACCGATACGCCACTTGACCCACCCTCTTGACCACCTCAAATGGCCCATCATATTTCGACACTAACCCACGATGTAATAGTTTGTTACTGATCTTCTTCCAAATTTGTAGCGTCAACTTGAGCAACACCTTGTCACCCGTATAAAACTCTAATGGCCTCCTCCCCGCATCTGCGTACTTTTTCATTCGCCGCGACGCCTTGGCCAAGCTGTCAATGGCTTCCTCGATCATTTCCTGCTTGTTTCGCGTGAACCGGTATGCAGCAAGGCATTTCCCTCTTGAGGAGTCCACGGTTGCTGGCCTATAACCAGCTCCGCTGGTCTCATCCCCGTTGCTGAAGAACGATAGGTGTTGTAGTAAAACTAAGCCACATCCAGCAACTCTACCCAATTCTTTTGGCTTGTTGTCACATAGTGCTGCAAATATTCTTCCAGCAATACATTCACTCTCTCCGTTTGTCCATCCGTCTAGGGATGATTGGCAGTAGAAAACTTCAAATCTGTCTCATTATATTGAAAAGCATTGTCCAAAACCTCCCAGTGAATCGAGCATCTTGATCATTAATGATATCTTCTAGAACACCAAAATATTTCACCACATGCTTAAAGAACAATTCCGCTGCCTTGTCCTCTGGGCAAGCATGAGGTGCAAGCATAAATATCGCGTATTTCGAAAATCGATTAGCTACCACAAGGATCGATTTATGCCATTCTGCTTTAGCTATCCCCAAAATGAAATCCATCGAAACGGATTGCCATGGTATCTCAAAATTTGTTAACGGCTCCAGAAGTCCCGCTAGCTTCCTCTTCTCTGTCTTATCTAGTTGACAAACTAGACAAGTTTTGACGTATAACGGCATGTCCTAGACAATTTTTGACGTATAACCGCACGTCATCTTCAATGTTTGGGCAGTAATATGAATGCTCCAGCAGCGCCATCATCCTTTCCACCCCGGATGTCCAGCCCATTAAGGATCATATGGCTCCTGTAACAAAATCCTCCGTAAGTCCCCTCTCGAAGGAACATACATATTCCCACCACGTGCATAAATTAGGTCATCCTCGACCCAATATCTTCGTATCAAGCCCTGCTTGATCTTTTCGCCGAGTTAGCAGTAGCTAGGATCTTCCTTTGCTTGCTGCCTAAGTGTATTAAGAAAATTTGTTGTTATGGTAGTCAAGGCGGCTGCATACGCCTCAACTTCCTTGCAGCTGAGAGCATCCGCCACTTGGTTTTGCCTCTCAAGCCTATGTACCCGCATGAAATCATATTCGACTAGAAATTGTTGCCACCTTGCTTGCTCGGTGATAGCTTTTTTTGTGTCTTAAAATAAGTGTTAGCCACATTATCAGTAACAATAGAAAAAACCGTACCGAATAAGTAGTGCCTCCATTTGCCCAGGCAATGCCCTATTACTGTCATCTCTTTTTCATATGCCGAGTACCGTTGTTTTGCACCTTTTAGCTTCTGAGTCTTGAAAGCAATTAGATAGCCCTCTTGAACAAGTAGGCCAACAATGACCTATCCGACATGTCTGTATGCACCCCAAATAGCAAAACTGAAGTCAGGTAGTTTGAGCACCGACTCCGAAGCTACAACCAATTTGAGTTTCTCGAACGCTTGCTGACATGTTTCTGTCTATTCCCACTTGCAATCTTTCTTTAACAAGTCTGCCAATGCACTCACTTTCTTCAAGTACCCCTCAATAAACTTGTGTTAATAGTTAGCTAACCCAAGAAACGATCGAAGTTCCGCCACCTTCGTAGGTACAGGCCAATCAAGAATTGCCTCGACCTTCCTCTTATCTATTCGAATCCTGCTTTAGCTCACCCAATGCCCCAAGACCATCACTTCCCGGTGACAAAACTCGCATTTCTCTTTCTTGACAAACAATTTGTGCTCCCATAACTGTGAGAACAATAGCCTAAGGTTAACAAGATGATCCGCTAAAGACTCACTGTAAACGACTATATCGTCGAGAGACATCACCACAAAGTGGTCCAAGTACTCATAAAGAACATCATTCATCAAATTGCAGAATGTTGCAGGTGCATTGGTGAGTCCGAAAGGCATCACCAAGAACTCATATGACCGGTACCGAGTTACGCAAGCTATTTTTGCTTCGTCACCTTCCGCAATTCGTGCTTGCCAATATCCTAACCTGAAGTCCAACTTCGTGAAGTAAGATGTTCTACCTAAGCAATCAAACAAATCCATAATATTGGGGACCAGACACTTGTTTTTACTCGTCACTATGTTAGGGCACGGTAGTCCACGCATATATGCCTCGAGCCATCTTTCTCCTTTTGAAACAATACCGGCGCGCTATAAGGTGCCTTAGATGGTTTAATGAACCCTGCATCCAACAACTCATCCAATTGCTTCTAAAGTCTGCCAACTCCGAAGGCGCCATCCGGTAGAGAGACTGTGCAGAGGGTTTTGCACCAAGTTCCAGATCAATCCAATGATCTACAACACGTCTAGGTGGAAGGGTTTATGGGAGTTCCGGCGACATTACATCTGCAAACTCTTTCAACGCCTCTGCGTACTTATCAGGCACCACCACAACCTGATCCGATTTTAACTCAATCAACGCAGCCAAGAATGAGTCCTCTTTCTTTTTCAAACCTTTCGCAAATTGTTTTGCAGATTAAAGTGATGGTTTTGACTTTTGATCTGCCATGAACCTGAAATTGGCATAGTACAACACACGGCGTCTCCAAGCCCATGATAATGATACACTTTCGATAAGGCATCACTTGTATCATAGCAGCAACAAAAAACTCCATTCCAAGAATTAAGTCAAAATCATCAAGAGGCATAACAGTACGTTTCACATGTTTTTCCTATGCTCCAACCCTCAAGGAACAAATGGTCATCCCTTAAACACCCATACTCGCAGCATTGACAGCTTTCACCTTCTTGCCTACTGCGATCACTTTCAATCCCAAGCGCGACACCTCATGCGACGCTAGGAAGTTAGCCATGGCTTCCGTATCACGCATGCCTTGCACTTCATGCCCGTTTACCTATACGATTGACACCACCAGCCCTTAGTTGGTATTATTGTCCACGACTTCCTCCCTTAAAGCATTCATCAATTGTAATGGGTTCATCCGGGAAGTACTTCAGCCACTGACAGTGCCACTTCAGTCTTCTTAACACTGGCATTGATCTTGTCGCATTTTGGGTAATCCTTTGCCTTGTGTAGACCGTCACAAATGAAGCACCCCAAGTCTTTCTTTTCTTGTGAATCTCCCGATTTGGATTTCTTTTAGACGCCCTTGTTTCTCCGGCCATCATGCTTAGAGGGGCTAGTTTTTCCTGAATCATTTCCTTTTTTAGGTTGCGAGGGAGAAGAGCTCGCAATCCTAAAATCCACTAAACCATCTGCAGTGGCAATCCCCGAAGGTAAGTCTCGCACCACTTGCCTCCACAATTCAGTTTGCGCCCATGGCTGCAAACCTGAGATGAAGTTGAAAAGCCTGTCTTCATCGGACATGTTCTTTATGTCAAGCATCAAAGAACTAAACTCCTTGACATAGTCTCGGACAAAACCTGTTTGCTAGAGCCTTTTCAAGCTCTCCCCCGCAATCCATCTCGCGTTTCCTAGCAAGAATTGAACCTTTAATTCTCCCTTGAGTGACTTCTCACTTTCGATAGGTTGTCTCTGTGCTTCGGCATCCTCCTTAAGCCTACTTTGCCACCAGAGTTTTGCATCCCTAATTAGATACATGCTAGCAATTGAAGCTTGCTCCTCTTCGGGTACCCGAGCAGCCTCGAAGTACTGCTCCACATCCCATGGGATGTTCTCCAACACTTTGGTGTAGAGCGTGCCACTAAATGGCTTCGGTTCGGGCACATTAATCTTCACAGGCCCTGCCTTTTATTGCAATGATGTTCTGCAAACCGCACGCTTCAGCAAACCCATATAATTCTTAAGCGTTGCGATGCTAACCCTTATTTCCCTTGCCAAAGAAGCAACGTCATCAAATACCGACCCAATCTTTTTAGCAGCATCCTTTGCTAATCCACCATAAGCAAGTCTTAGATTTGCTAATTCCACTGAAGTAACTTCCATCATGCTCGCTAGATTATCCGAATTAGGCGGTAAGTTCCCGACCACAACTTCCAATTTAGCCAACCTATCCCTTGTTGTTTCCTCTGACATTTATTGAAGAATCCTAAACCCAAACATTGGGCTCCGATACCAGTTGTCACATGGCTTTTCTCAAGATGCGGCAAGCCTCTGATGGCGTCCAGCCTCGCTCGACTAGCTACTCAACAACACCAATGGAGGTTATGTG
This sequence comes from Citrus glauca, assembly GCA_029633175.1. Classification (NCBI taxonomy): domain Eukaryota; kingdom Viridiplantae; phylum Streptophyta; class Magnoliopsida; order Sapindales; family Rutaceae; genus Citrus; species Citrus glauca. The sequence continues at coordinate 23,122,524 of JAQOOD010000008.1, forward strand.
CTAAATGCACACCCCAGGATTTTTCGCTTCAACAAAAGAGAAACCAACACGCACAAGTCTATTTTTATAGAGGCACTAGCCTCCAAGTTTTCTATTTCCCAAAGTTACAACATAGCAAAAAGCTATGTGTGCTTAGAAGATGTCACTCTCACCCAAAATTGCCATCCCAAAACACATGCCCGCTTCCACTAGATATACATATTGCAAATGACACCTTCATTTGCTAAAGCGAGGTGGCGCGTTGCCCTTGCGCTACCTCAATTCATTTCCCACAAAACTAGGAACCCACCAAGAATGTACAAGGAAGCACATCTCCACTCTCCCAAGGAACAAAGCAACCGCTGCCCATAAGCCTAGAAATAAGGAGGTTGTGGGACGTAACTGCTGATGCCCACTCTCTTGGTGTGTAACAGCCGCTACCCACTCTCCATGTCCCCATATTTCTAGCCATGCATCGCAAGGCCATGTCTCCCACTCACGCTTATTGTTAGGGCCCATTTCGCAGCCTTTGGCTTAGTTTCGTGCCACGTCACTCACTATCCAAAACTCGGCCAGCATGCATGCTTCGTGCTGAATGCAACGCTCATGCGCTGCTGCGCCCAGCGCTTGCGCACCCTGCCAGACCACACACCCCACGTCCACGTGCAGTGCCTAGCACTCGCGCACCCATATGCTTACATGCTTGTGAGATGTTACGCGCCACCCACCCATGCTCTTGCATCTAATGTTGTCGCGTGCCCCTATGCCACCCACACATGCTCTTGCGTTGGCTGTTGTCGCGCTCCCCCGTGCTTATCCCATAGAGCACACTCGCTGCCGTGCCCCAGCCCTCGTGTCAGGCTTGCCTTACTTTCGTGCTCACCACAAGCACTCCTATCTTGCCGCCCAGACTTGGCACAAGGCCACCAGCCAAGCTGCGACACTCGGCCCATCCAGCCCAAGGTGGTGACACTTGGTGACAATAAGTTGAGACTAATGCTAGAAACACAATTCCACTTAAACTAATCTGAATTGAACGAACACTGAAGTGACCAAGATCAACAAACATAGCTTCAAGGCTAGTAATGCACATGACAAACTCCACCAAGGGAAATCCATGCATTCTTTCCATTTTCAATAAAGTATTTCATAATCTACCATGGATTCAAAGCTCGTAAAGCAATAGCGTAATATTTGAACAAGTCATAAAGGCCAATCATAAACAAAAATGGAAACCATAGGAGGATAATGAGAGCAAACGAGGTACCCACTTTATTTGTGCCAAATCTTTGAACGTAGAAAAGCAATATCGAGATTGCTGCCAAAATCGACGTCATAGCATCTGCACCGTGATGCAACATGAAAAAAGTAAATCAGAGAAAAAAGGGACTAGATTGAAATTGTACACATTTATTTTACGGGTGGCATATTTTCACCCCATTATTTGTGTAAACCCACCCAACTTCTAAAAAATATTTATAATAAATACATTTTTTAATAAATACAAATAAACTAAAATATTTTTTTGTTTTTTACTATTAAAGTAGCTTTAATAGAGTTCTATTTTTATTGTTTTGTTTTATGACATAAAATGACCCACTTGCCTGAAAAAATATGTGTTCTTATATCTAATATTTTAGGTACTTAATTTTGTGACTTATAATCTAATTTCTGAAAAGAAATCTAATAATTTTCAGTATTTTACATGTAAATGACATAAATTTGACAGCTTAATAATTTAATGAGTATTTTCTCAAAAAGACATTATGTTTGTTTAATTAAAATTAATAATCATACTATTCAATTAGAACTAACTATTTAGAAACACTTGTGAACTCGGATAGCATTGTGGTTTCATCTGAACACAATGAATTTTGTATAATATTAAAAAATTGTTGAAGCTAAATTAAATTTTTGGTATTTTTACCCTTTAAGGATAAAAATTATCAATTTAAATTTAGGTTGAATCAATCTTATTAGTCAAATATAATAAAAAAACTAAGTCACAACAAAATAAATTAAGATAGATTTAAGTCACTACTTCTTCTTAATTCTTCTTTATTTGAATTTTTTTTAAAAAATAAGAACTTTTGTAATTATTTTTTAAAAGTGAAGTGGAATTGCAGAATTTGTGGCGTGAAAATATCACCCCTTATTTTACCGTCATGTATCTAGTTATTATGTACACAATTTTCTTGTTTTCATCCTCATTTTAGCACTCTCAATTTTAGTGATTTTATGTTATAGCTTACTCAACTCATTTATATAGTTTCTACATTATGGCTACCAGAGATAGATCTAGCATATGACTAGCAGGGCTGGTCAAAAAAGATAAAAAAAATCTAAGAATAAAAGAAAAATTATTTTGAGTTTTTAATTAGCTTTGTTAAATCTATTAAGATAATTTTCATATTTATAAATCCATAAAATTAAACTTTAACTCATACGAATTATAAAAACCTACACTTTAATTAATAATAATAATATACTACCATCCAAAATATTTTTCTAGTTCAAAAATTAGGATTAATTCTTCCAATTTACATAGCAATAGTAGAGAGAACATTTTCAACAACGAAATTCATGAAGAATCATCTCTATAATAAAAAGGATGAATGATAGTTTAGTTGTTTATATAGAAATGATATATTTAATTATATTGATAATAAGTCTATTTCATAACATTTTCAAAATATGAAAATGCATCAAGAACATGAAATTCTAACTAGGCAACCCAAGAGGGATGAATTGGGATTATAAAAAATATTCGACTAAAAAAAAATTATCATGCAAATCCAAAAATGAAATTAAAACAATAATAATTAAATCGATAACGAATGAGGTGGTGGAGGAGGAGAAGATGAGCTCCACGCATCAAAATCCATAAATAGCATATAGCAGTAAAATTATACATGTCAAAGTGCAAATAATCAAAATATGAACTATATGTGTGAAAATATAACCCAAACACTAATGAGGTGGTGGAGGAGGAGAAGATGAGCTCCCCGGATCATAACCAAGGATGCCAAGAATGATGCACTGAGCATGGAGAATCTCATATTGATGATCAATGCTCTGCCGCTAGAAGGTCTCAAAGTCAGATCGCAGCTGCTGGTGGTCTCGAGAAAGAGTGTCCAACCTATCGAGAATTAGCTGCATATTGTCTGAGACGGGTGGCTGAGCTGAAGCTGGAGGCGGCATAGAAGCAGCTGGCTACTCAGGAACATCAGATGGCTGCTCAGGCACAGCTGAGGACTCCAAAACAGTGGATGGCTCAGGTGCAGGTGGTGGCTCAGAGGTGGACGGAATGTCAGCATCCGTGGCACGCTCCTCAGGATCAGAGTCAGCTGGAGGCTGAGGAACAAATCGGCGACGTGGAGGAGGTGGCTAAGCTCCTAATCTAAAGTCAGGAAGCTGATCGAGAGGATAGACATCATTAAGCATCTGATTGTCCTCCGGAGCTATCAAGGTATCCCGATTTTTAGAGTTGCTGGTTTTAATCCACTTCCCATTCTTATAAGAAAAACCAATACTCGTCATTGCCTCGGGACCAATCCGTTTAGTCTCCATATGTCCAGTATCTCGGAGAGGCACACCAAAGCGATGCAGTATCTTAGTAATTATACTACTATACGGAAGCAAGCGGTGATTAACCGCTGGAGTACTCAACATGTGCCGCACAATAATTTATGAGAGGTTTATGAGATGCTCTGAAAGAAGGCTATCCAGTATGCCCACGTCCAACCTTGTGACCGCATCCGTGTGACCCTTCCTAGGTGTCACTATGTGCTGTATAATAGAATGAAGAATACGGACTTGGAGAGGTAAAAGTTGAGACCGAAACGAAAGTAAACAATTATCATCAGTTAGGTCTCTACGGTGACATATATGACGGACTGCATCTGTATAACGAAAATGATCAAAGCAAAGGATTTTCCTAGAGGTGTAAATCTTATGTCCCTCATGCGAGATACCAAGAAGTTCGCTTAAATCTATATGATCAAATTCAATTAGCACACCACCAACTTGAGTAACTATCCTATTTTGGTTGCTATGGGAAATGTCCATGTTCGAGTAAAAGACTCGCACCAAGTTAGGATAGACTCGCTCATTAAAGTTAATAGCCGACTCCCAAGGCATAAGCATATCCCGAACACTTCGATCACAAACAACTAAGTTTCGGAAATCATTAAGATTAACACAAGAGGAGTCAAGCATCTTTCACCCATCGAAGCGGGTCTCGAACCGTTTCTCCAAGAAAGTAGTGGGAAAGTGAATTCTGGTAAATTTAGAGACTTCCCTAAGCTGAAAGGGGTGCACTTGAGGTGTAGATTTTCGCCGAACACTTCTCCGAGAGGATTCAGCCATGGATGAGAATAGTGGAGTGAACACAGCGAGAAAGAGAAAAAACAATTGGGGATCTGATGAGAAATGAGTAAGGAATGTGAATGAGATGCTCAATTTGGTTAAAAAAGGGAACAAAAATGAATTAAAAAGGAAGAAACCCAACCCGCGGCAGTTAGGGTTTAAAATTGAGATTTTTTGTTTTGAGCTTTGATTCGAAGTTTTGAATCAGTGAAATTGTTTTAAAGGTGATAGGAAATGATTTTAACGGTTTGATTTGGTACAAAAAGCAAGAAAAATGAAGATTTGAGGAAGAAGAAAGCTTCGGCTGTGCAACTATGGTGATAACGGTGAAAGGGTAAGCTAGAGAGGAAGAAGAAAAGCCTTTGAACAGTTTTAAAACGCGAAAACGGTTAACTGTTTATTGTAAACGGTTAAAGGGTAACAAACAGAGGCTTAAGATTTGAATAACGGTGAAGGCCTAAGAGCTTAACGGTTAAGGGGTAACAGTTAGATGACTTACTGCCAACAAACGGTTTACCGTTTGTAGAAAATGGTGAAGGGGTAAGAAGACAGACACAAAATTCTAGTTTCTTGGGCAAAACGGTTCACCGTTTACTGGAAACAGTTATTTGTTTATTTTATCTAAATTTTCGCACATTTGATTTAATATTTTGCCAGCAAATAATAAATTCCTAGATCATTTACTTGATCTGAAAATATTTTATGAGCCATTTTAATGCATGATTCATGAACATATTTTCAACCAATATATTCATATAATTAAGACATAATCAAGGCAAATTCATGATTTGACACTCAAGCTTAAGCAATTTATAACCATTATTTCACAGTTATAAGCAAATCAATTTCAGTACACTCAATAGCATGAATAGAGATATTAGTATGAAAATTTCATCATCCCAAGTTCATGCTGAATTTTTAAAAATTGTTCTTCGCAAAGCGGTTTAGTGAAAATATCGGCAAGTCGTTTTTCTGTAGAAATAAACTTTAATGCAATATCTCCCTTTTGAACATGATCTCTCAAGAAATGATGTCTAATTTCTATATACTTAGTTCTAGAGTGATGAATAAGATTCTTTGAAAGATTTATAGCACTAGTATTGTCACACTTAATAGGAATTTGTTCAAGGTTAATTCCATAATATCTAAGTGTTTGTTTCATCCAAAGTGCTTGTGCACAACAACTTCCGGCAGTTATATATTCAGCCTCGGTAGTTGAAAGAGCAACAGAGTTTCGTTTTTTACTAAACCATGAAACAAGTGAGTGTCTTAGAACAAAACAAGTTCCACTAGTGCTTTTCCTATCCACTTTATGACCGGCAAAGTCTGCATCTGAATAACATGTTAAATCTATATGAGTTCCCCTAGGATACCAAAGGCCAACATCTATGGTTCTAATCAAATAACGAAAAATTCTTTTTACAGCAAGCAAATGTGATTCCTTGGGACATGATTGAAATCTTGCACACAAACATACACTAAACATGATATAGGTCTATTTGCAGACAAATAAAGGAAAGATCCGATCATACCTCGATACATTTTGATATCCACTTCTTTGCCCTTTTCATCTTTGTCAAGCTTGATGGTAATGCTCATAGGTGTGCTTTTTGCCGTTTCATTTTCATAGCCAAACCTTTTGAGTAGATCTCCCACGTACTTGGCTTGGTTTACGAAGATGCCTTCCTCATTTTGTTTGATTTGAAGACCAAGGAAGTACTTCAACTCTCCCATCATACTCATCTCAAACTCTTGACTCATACATGATGAAAATTCTTTACACAACAGCTCATTAGTAGAACCAAAAATAATATTATAAACATAAATTTGAACAATAAGTATGTCTTGGTTCTTATTCTTAACAAAAAGAGTTGTGTCCGCTTTTCCCATCAAAAAATTGTTATCTAACAAGAAATTTTTAAGCCTATCATACCATGCTCTAGGAGCTTGTTTTAAACCATATAAAGCTTTGGATAATTTATACACATGATTGGGAAATTTTTCATTTTCAAAACCAGGAGGTTGTTTCACATAAACTTCCTCCATAATATATCCATTTAAGAAAGCACTTTCGACATCCATTTGATATAGAATAAAATCTTTATGACATGTATATGATAACAACATCCTAATGGATTCTAGCCTTGCTACAGATGCAAAAGTTTCATCAAAATCAATTCATTCTTCTTGGTTGTAACCTTGAGCCACTAGTCTAGCTTTATTTCTTACAACCACACCGGATTCATCCATTTTATTTCTAAATACCCATTTAGTGCCCATAATGGATTGATGTTCCGAACAAGTAACTAATTCCCACATATTGTTTCTCTCAAATTGATTCAACTCCTCTTGCATTACCATAATCTAAGATTCATCATTTTCAGCATCCGCAAAAGATTTTGGTTCAATTTGAGAAATGAATGCAGCATACTCACATGTGTTTCTAAAAGATGATCTAGTAGTAACACCTCGTGAGGATTCTCCTAAAATTACATCCTTAGGATGAGAAGGAACATACCTCCACTCCTTGGGGAGTGTTTGAGAAGTACCTTCATTTTGCTCCATATTTGGTTCTTCATGATGTCCTCTTGGATTCCATGTGGTGCGTCTTCTTGGTTTACATTTGACGCTTCTTGTTGTTGTTTTTCTTCTGCATTATCATCAACAATGGCGTTCTCCGTAGAGGAGGGATTAGATTCATCAAAAGTAACATGCATAGATTCCTCCACAATTAAAGTTCTTTTGTTAGACACTCTATAAGTTTTGCTTGAATTTGAATAGCCAAGAAAAATATCAACATCAAATTTTGAATCAAATTTACCAAGATTATCTTTTGTGTTCAAAACAAATCCAAAGATTCTAAAATAACCAATGTTGGGTTTTCTATTTTCCAAAGCTCATATGGAGTTTTATTAAGATTAGGTCTAATCAACACCCGATTTAAAACATAACAAACGGTGTTGACGGCTTCGGCCCAAAAATACTTAGGCAAAGAGTTTTCATTTAATATGGTCCTTGCCATTTCTTGAATAGACCTATTCTTTCTTTTTACTACTCCATTTTGTTGTGGAGTCCTAGGTGATGAAAATTGATGCTCAATGCCAAAATTATTACAAAAATTTTTAAATGCATAATTTTCAAATTCTCCACCATGATCACTTCTAATACAAGAAATAGAATAACCTTTTTCATTTAGAACCTTTTTATGGCAGATTCGAAATGCATCAAGGGCATCATCCTTATTAGCTAAGAACAATACCCATGTGTATCTAGAATAGTCATCCACAATTACAAATGCATAATATTTGCCACTTAAACTAGCATATCTAGAAGGTCCAAATAAATCTATATGAAGTAATTGAAGCGGTTTTGAAGTAGAGATATGATTCTTATTTTTTAAGGAAGTCTTGATTTGTTTTCCAAATTAGCATGCTTCATAAATTCTATCTTTTTCAAAACTAATTTTTGGAAGACCTTTAACTAGATCATTTTTCATGATTTTTGAAATCAAATCCATGCTTGCATGTCCTAATCTTCTATGCCATAGCCAACTATCATCATGTAATGCGGAAAAGCATTTACCAAGAGTAGATGCACATTCTACGTCAATGTTATAAACATTACCACATCTATTACCAACAAACAAGATTTTGCCATCACATGAGTTCTCAATAACACAACTTGATTTATCAAAAATAACTTTATAACCTTTGTCACATAATTGACTAATGCTTATTAAATTATGTTTCAAGTTCTCAACCAAACATACATTCTTAATTAGAGTTGAAGATACTTTACCAACATTTCCAATTCTAAGGATTTTTCCTTTTGAGTTGTCTCCAAACGATACATATCCACTATTTTTAATTTTGGTGAAGCTTGAGAACCAAAAATAATTCCCTGTCATATGTCTTAAACAACCGCTGTCCAAGTACCACTTATTCTTCTTCTTCTTCAAGTCCTACAGAGAAAATCTCAAGTTTTAGGTACCCAAACCTTTTTGGGTCCTTGAGAGTTAGCAATGGTTCCTTTTGGAACCCAAACACATTTCATACCATAATATGCATTTCTCTTCACTGCACATCTATTTTTCATATGACCATCTTGATTACAATAATGACATACAATTTTATTGTTAATAGATGTTTTTCTCACAAAATAACTCTTGTAGAATTTTTGTTTCAAATTTGGTTTATAACCAATGCCACTTTTGTCAAATACACATTTTTGTGAGTTTAGCAAATTATCCAACATCTTTTGCCCATTTGTAAATTTCAAGACAATCTCATTTAACTTATTGCTTTTTTTCTTGAGCATTTCATTTTCATTTTTCAACTCATCTATGTGTGATTCTAAGTGCTTATGTATGATGCTAGACTTCTCATTTGATAATGCAATTTCATCATGCAAAGTCTTGTTTCCTATTTCTAGGCATACAATTTTTGCATTTAAAGATTCATTTTCATTCTTAAGCTTTGCCATTTCCTTTTTAAGACATACATTCTTTTTACCAATCTTCATCAACTCATTATGCAAATCTTTAAAGGCATCATACAATTCATCATAGGTAGGATCACTTACCTCATTGAGATCATCATCATCTCCTATTGCCATAAGTGCTAGGTTTGAGACTTCTTGCGATCCTTCCTCATCACTTGAATCTTCCTCGCTATCATCCCAAGTTGCAACCATGGCTTTCTTCTTGTGTTTGCTGATAAGTGGACACTCCGATCTAATATGACTAGGCTTCTTACATTCATAGCATGTGATTGCCTCCTTCTTCTCCCTATAATTCTTGAAATTTCTGAAATTTCTTCGCTCTTCGGTTTTCTTGAAGAATTTTCTGAACTTCCTTGCTAGCATGGCTAGCTCTTCATCATCCGGTTCACTCTCCCCATCACTCTCATGTTTTGAAGCTTTGAGAGCAATGTTTTTCTTCTTCTCCTTATGCCCTTTTTCTGCTGCCAAATCTTCTTTATATGAAATAAGAGAACCAATTAAATCATCAAGAGGCAAAGTATTTAAATCTTTTATTTCCTCAATGGCAGTCCTTTTAGGTCTCCATTCCTTAGGTAGTGACCTAATAATTTTCTTGACTTTTTCGCTATTTGAAAAAGTCTACCCTAGAGCTCCTAGAGTGTTCACTATGTCCGTGAATCTTGTATACATAGACAACACATTTTCATTTTGTTCCATTTAAAACAATTCATATTACTGATTGTACTTACTTATTTTAGATTCTTTTACTTGATTTGTGCCTTCATAGACAACCTCAAGTTTGTGCTAAAACTTATTAGCACTTTCACAACTAGACATTCTATGAAACTCTTTCTTATCTAGTGCACAAAACAAGGCATTCATAGTCGTTATTCGCTGTCTGCCCAAAAACGGTTCACCGTTAACCATTAACGGTTAATCGTTTGTGCTGGTCAAAGTTACCATTAGGCCATATTTCAAATAAACGGTTTTTCGTTTATGTTACCGTTTCGTTGTTAACGTCCAGAGACCTACAAAAAGAATACCAGTTATCCGTTTCAAGTAAACGGCTAAGGCTTTACATGAAGTGATTCTCTGGATGTTATCGGTTAATCGTTTGTCAATAAACGGTTCACCGTTAGTTTCCAGTAAGCTTTCCATTTCTATTTTTCACTAATCGGTTAGAGCTTAGGCAAACCTTTGCTCTCTGGTCGTAATCGGTTAACTGTTTATAAATAATCGGTTCACCGTTTAGTTCTAGAAACACATTTTAAACCAGATTTTGCAAAGAATCTTTTTCCAATTAAAAAATCATCTTTTATAATTATGAATGGGGTAGTTTTTATGACTTTCATTTGTTAAGAAATAACTCTAATATTTTTATAAAAAATCATTTAAGGTTTGTTATCATCAAAATCAATATTATTAACATATTCATGTTAACAGAACAATCACAAACACATTAGCATATACTTTCTATGTCAAAAGTTTTAGTTTTTATATTCTACTATTTTCTAATTTAGCCCCTAAAAAATTATTTTTCTAAATCCACTGCTGGTGGATGCAATTGAATCAAAAATCTTTATTTTCGCCACCAGTATTATATGTACATAGAATAATTACATACCTTGGCCTAGTGCCTTGATGCCGTCGACAGCGAAAAGTGTTGGGAAAATATGCTCTTTAAAAGCATATGTGTTTATTTAATTATAATAAATATTTTTCTGATTAATAAAATTAATGAGGTATTTTATTCAAATATCTTAATTGCATTAATATTTATATTAAAGTCCATTTAATCATATTATATGTATTTATGTGATCACCGTGTGGATTCACATAAGACATAAATACAAGTTATCTTATGGTTAAATAAGTTTAGTCCGCAGTTGATAAATAAAGATGGGTATTTTATTTAGGTATAGACTATAATAAATTCATTGAATGATTTGTCTTAATCATGTATGAATTTATTGATATAGTATGTCTACATTGAACAGGATCACATATGAAATTTAATTAACTTTGTAATAACTATTAGACTTATTAAATCTCATAAGCGTTGATCTTACTATAATCTTAATCTTGAGTTAATTATGATTTCATGATTATAATTGTTATTCCATTTGAGTGACCAATGGGTACGACACATCCTTGTGGTCTAGATTACACGGTATCTTGGTGGGAGCAATTATGAGTATTGGAGTTATGGATTAACAATATAGAATTTGTACAACACATCTCTTAATAGGTTTTTGGCACTTGATTATAGAATTCTCTGGTCAGAGTGTGTCAACATATTTAGTATGTTGAAAATGATCACTAGAGAAAACCAGTAAGGATTAAGGAATAAGATGTTATTAAATTGATTGGAAAGTTGAGATATCAATTTAATTAATGATGTGGTACAAAAGATTGTGCAGTAAAGAAATCAATGTGGTTTGAGACGAATTATTATTCGAGCATACAATTATGGAAGTCAATTCCAATCTTTTAGTGGAGTAGATTTGGAATTAAATAATTGGGCTAGTTTAATTACAGGCCTAATTATTGTAGCCACTATTGTATGTTCCCAAATGATCCCCGGGTTAGCTCATTTAATTGACTGCACCACTACTGGACTAATAAGTAATATAACTAGCTATTTGGGTCAAAAGCCTAAATATATCATTTAATGGGAGGCTCCATTTAATTAGCTTTTGTGTAAAGAGCCTTATATTATTTTACAAGGTGGTTCCCCTATTGAAAAAAAGAAGTAACGTGGATTTTGTTTTTTTATTTTTGGAGCCTAAGGTTTTCACTAAAAGGGTGATATAAAAGGCTTATTTTCCCTAAAGAAAAGAGGGAAGCCATTTTTACAGATCAGAGAAAAAGATTTTTCTCTCTATTGTTGAGAGAAAAATTTTCTCGTGCTAGTTGCTTTGGTAGTGATAAAGACGCCCACACGTCAAGTGTAGATCGAACCTGAGTCATAACCTGAAAGATCATTAGTGACAGTTCGTGATCTAACAAGCACGGTGGTGACGAATCGTGATTTACGAGTCTAAATCACTTTAACGGACAAAGCCAAATCGGATTTTCAAGGTACGATTTCTAGATTACAAATTCTTATATATTATATGAGAGCAATCCTTAAAAGGTTTTATAAAAATTTAAAAACCTAATTTTTCTCCAACAAAAAGAACTGAAATGCATGGAGTGAGAATACCATCTCCAATGACCATTGAAGTTCCAAGGATTATTAAAAGGAAAAGTAAGATTTTGGCAGTTTGGTGGTTCTCCAAAAAATGTTTAATATTTTGAGCTCGTTTAGTCTCAGTGGTTGCCCCTGTGTCAAGGCTATAATTCGATAGCTCCTTGTCCACCGGCTAAACATTTGGAATCAATCCCACCTTTATATACCGGCAAATTAATGAATAGAGTGCAAATGTCCCTCCTACAAATGAGATGCATGCACATATATGAGCATCGGATTCGTAATTTGTCAAATGTATATGGACAACGACAAATGAGGTTACCACAATCGCAACTCACAAACAAGTTGGTTGCTTAATTAAGTGATACTAAGCGATTGATTAGATGTAAACATCATAAGGTAAATGATGTTTATGTGGGTCTTAACTAATTCAGTTTGTAAAGATGATAGCTGTAAGACCATGTTTGGTTTAAAGAAAATGAAGGAGAGGAAAAGAGTGGGATGGAGAGAAAGCAAAAAGGGGAAGCATCCGATCACTCGCTATAGTAGTCCCATCACACTGGGAGAAAAAAAAATGGAAAAGAGTAGCGAAATTAAATTTTGTTGTTTGATTTGATAAAGAAATAAATTATAATTTTTTTCTTTAGATAAATTTATCATTTACCTTAAATATTAAACTACTTATATTAGTAATAATATATATATAAAATGACGGTCCGGTGGCTGGCGGCGGAGGTCTAACGACTTTCTGACGAAAGTCCGGTGACGTCCGGTAGTGGTCCGATGACTTTCCTGTGAAGTTCGGTGAAAGTTTGCGGCAGTCCGGCAAAGTTTGACAGTGGTCTAACGACTTTCCAGATGAGGTCCATTTATAATATTAAATTAATTAAATAAAATTATAAATAATAATTATTAATGGCATTAAACAAGTTAAAAAGTTGAAGGCTAATTTTGGAAATTTTAGTTTCTAACACAAGAGGAATTTAAATTCTTCATTACTTGGTGCAGAATTCAAATTCTATTTTATAAGGAATATTAAATTCTAATAGAAATTAAATTCTTATATATTTTGTCAAACTAAACAATGGAAATTAAAAGAGAATTTAAATTACTTTTCTCTCCTCCTAACCAAACATCACCTAAGAGTGTATGAAAATAATATTTCATAAATACCAATATTTAAATAGAAAAATATGCAAAACTCAAAATATCGATAATTGGTGTTTTTACTCATTTAAACACAAATACGGTAAAACAGTACCGATTTATCATTGTTTGTGTTCTACGTTTATCAGTTCTATGTCTCTTTAGCATTTTTCTATTTCATATTGTCTTCGATCTTGATGGTAGGAAATTCTCAATTTCTCCTTAAATCATCAGGGCAAAACTACGTTGCAACATGGGTTTAATACCCCTTTCTTTTGTCTTTTTGAAGGTTGATTACAATGAAGTCCTGTTAGTGGTTATAAAAATAAAAACACTAAAAAATTTAAATTTTCACACATTAATCCTGCACCTAAATATTTTTAATTGCATTAATGCTTCTAAAAGCCATGATTTGTTTAGAATTCAAGCACTTATTCTCTTTATAAATACAAACACTAGTAAATTAAGAGAAAATTTTTTTGAATTATTTAAATTATTTTAAATAAAAGAATACTAAGAAAATATTTAAATTATTTTAAATAGAGTAATTGTTTAGAATTTTTTTACCATTCTCTTAGTTAAGTTAATGAAAGATCTCAACCATATGGACATGTACTAATAACTATTTAAACTGTTGGGGTGGAGTAATAAATATTAATTTATTTAAGTGTGTAATTAAATTTATTCCTATATTTAAGGACAAAAACTCAACCAAAAATACAAACTCATTGTTCAAACAAACAAAAATTATTTTACAAATTTATAAACTAACACTTTACTATTATTAGTAAATTAACATATTTTACTACATAATTAAATAATTGATAATATGTTAAATAAATCTTATGTTTCCAAAAAAAATTAACTACATAGAATATCAAATTAAATTTATTTTCATATTTTGTACTTTACATTTATTTGAGATAGTAAAATCTCTTGTGTTGGAATAAAAAAGATTATGGGGTTTGAACCTTGGTCACATGGGTGAGAGGAAACTGGTTGCGGTTATGTTAAATTAAAAAAATTATATTTATCATTAATTATGATTCGTAAATAATATACATAGTTTAACTATATAATAAACTAGTTAATTTTTAATTAATAAGTAAATTTATTAATTTAAATAGATATTAATACATGTAAGAATAAGTCATTTAATTGGAAATCTAGTTTAATAGTGTAAAATATATATATATATATATATATATATATATATATATATATATATATTATGGACTTTTATGTCATAATTATAAAACTTTTAATTTTTCTTATTTTGTATGAACAAGAGAGGCCTTTAATGTTAATAGCCTAAATTCACATCTAAGCCATTACGCAAGTATTGCGTTGGATACAACGGTGAATTTGAAAAAGACAAAAAAATGGGGCACCAAACCTCTGAGACAACTTAGACAACGTAGCCGGACCCAAATCATCATGAAATGGGACTTGTTGAAAATGAAAAAGAACTTCATGGTAATTAAAGTAAATATGAAACAGAAGTATAAATCAAGAAATTAGCTGAAAAAGAATTAAAACACACACACACAAATATATATATATGTGTGTGTGTGTAGATGTATGTATAAGAGAATAAGACCTTCATCTCTCTCGGACATGTAGCTCGCTTCCTCTGCCGTTGACGACATTATCATCAGTCCACAGAGATGTTAAAAAGAAAACAACAGAAAAGAGTCTCAAAAAGAGGAATGGAATCAGAGTAGGTTTCTTAACAGGAGGCTACATTCAGAATGCCAGCATACGTCGCCGTGTTGGGTCAAGTTTTTATACAAGGAACCAACACGGTTCGGCCTAGTTTTCGCTTCAAAGGAGAACCGCGGACTTCGCTGACTTTGCTTTCAACTTTTTATTCTCTTTATTTTTGGGACTCAGCATTCGCCTTCATTTTTTAATGTGACGCCAGTTCTTAATTAGTTAATTTATAATTGGAACATTAATGACTTCTGTTTTTGTGTAATAAACCTATATAGCGTTCAATGTAGTCAATCTATAGCTAGCACATGCATAAGAACCGATGTTTATTCTAAAAGAAAATAAAACATGCAAAATTCTATATTGGGGGTCTCACTTGATAGAGCATTAGGCATATGCACCAAAGTTTTCCCTTTTGGACCATACTTCAAGCCCAACTAATGAAGTTCAAATAAAAGTCAAATCCGTTAGCGAATCAACCTTATATTTCCATGTACATGATGTCCGTTAATATTCGTAATGTGACATGTATTAGAATAGAAGATTTATTTATTTACTTTTTTTGTTTTTTGAAAAGTGCTATAGTCTAAATAGTTAGGGACAACAAAATGAATAAATAAATTGAATTCGAATCGAATCATAAATAAACTATGTCAAAATTCAGTTGATTCAGAATTGATTTGTTTGTTAAACAAATTGAAATCTTTAGATTTGGGTTCGACTTATTTATTAAATGAATATTTAATTCAATTCATTTACTAATCGTTGATCATATAACAAATACATGATGAATGAAATTGATATCAATTTGTTTAAAAAAATATATTTAATAAACAAAAATTAAGTAAAAAATAAAAAACCACAAGTTTAAAATCCTATAAAATACAAACTTATTATCATTTAAGGATAAACAAGTAGTTTAGTTAAACGAATAATAAATAAATTTTAAATAAATAGATCGTATTCGATTTGTTATGACTCATTTGTTAAACAAATCTTAGATAAATAAATGAATCAATGTCCAAACCGATATTTGATTCGTTAAATCAGCAAATTGAATTGAACTCACTCATTTATTAAATGAACTATTTTTTTCAATGCCAATCCCATTTAGTTTGTATCAAATTAATCGAATCAAGTAAATAAATCCCAACCTAAATTGCCACCCATAAATTAGTTAGATATCGTGAGAGCGGTGCCGATCAATTCAACTAAAACTGAACGAACATTTTAATGATAATTTCTATTAAAAAGATCAAATTAATTATTGGTTAGATTATTAGATGAGCAGTCATATATGGAAGTCCAATCTAATAACGCAAACACTGAAAAAGTAAAGGCCGCCGCTGGTTGGGTTAGGTCAAGTTGAAACTTAATACACCTAATCCAGCCATTCCAAAAAGATTTGTATGCCAGTGTGCCCACATTATCTTTCCACCTGACAAAGACTAGTATAAAGACTTATGCATGACTACACCCATGATACCTTCCCACTTGATTAGCACTATGCAAAAAGATCGGCACCCCTATGACAAGAGGTTTGAGGATATTACATTATTATTCCAATTCAGCTGAGAATAATCACTAGGTCTTAACCACCAATTTTATTGAGAATCAATAAAAAAGACTAACCTGCCTGTGACAAGGGGTGTAAAGGACATGTCACTTGAGAATAGTTACTAATCTTATCTCTTAATTTTCATCAAGAGATAAATGATAAGGGGTGTAGAAGATATTGGCTCACATCAATTGAGAATAGTTAATAAACTAATTAATAAAATAATTGGATTAACAATATTGGCTAACGTCTCCTTTTAATTAATAAAATAATTTAATTTTGTTACTGTTTAACTACTTTAAATGAAAAAATGAGGTAAGAATATCAATTTCCCATATTTACTATGGAGTACTTCTATTAGCACCCGTTTAAACTCCTCGTAAAATTTCTCTTCTAGAAACACTTCATTAAAAATATTTAAAAATCACGCTACTTCAAAATACACCCATTTTAATTCCACAAATAATTAAAACCCCGTAATCTCTTATTGCAATTAGTAGAAATTTCACTAGCTTAATTTCAAACTTTCACGTACTTTGTTAGTGAGAACTATTTTCAAATATAACTATTAGTTTTTAAAAGTTATCAAAATAATCAACAAATCGAAAATATAAAATGCTTATTATATCAATTAACAGACTATTAAAATCACATTGAAGCTTAAAATAGCTACTAGCCTCTGGCTCTTTTGAGAGTTTTCAAAATTCTGAGCACCTATAAGTACTAACCCTATTTTAGTGGATAGAAGGATGATACATGTTTAATTTGATTTTTCTAGTTGAGGTCAAATGTGTAAATTTACGAAAGAGGAGTTTTAAAGAATTTTAAATGGGTGTCTCACTAGCTCTACTCTTTATTATGTTTTGCAAGATTTTTGAATGTGTCCTATTTAGGGGTGTGCAATGATTAGTGTCTTTTTTTTTAATACTGGTTACGCACCGTTTTTTTTTTTGAATACTGGTTATATTATTATATTATTACATTAAATTTTATTAAGTACATACTCAGACAAAATAACCTTCACAAAAGAGGAATGTCCCTACTCTACTTGCGTTTCGCAAGTGAGAAGAGTTTATAAATATTTAGCCCCCACAATACTTTTGTGGGGACTTAAACCGCTGCCCTCACGTTTATGAAGACAGCAACCTAACTACTACGGTCAAAGGCCTAGTGGTCGATTAGGTGTAAAAATAAACCAAAAATTTCGATCTAATTTGTTGCAAGATTTTAGAGAACCGAAATGAACCAAAATAAATTAAGAATCGAACGAAAATCGAATACATCAGTCTCATTAAGTATTTCGGTCCGGTAACGGCTCGGTTTCGGTCCAACATTTCGATTATCTATAACTTGTACCCATTTAAATATTTTATTTTCTTAAAAAATTATCAATGTCAATTGTCAAGACTTGTGCAAACACAAGGCCTTTGCTACTATATACATGCATGTATCTGATAAATGCAAAGTAATAAAAAAAAGAACTCTTTAAATGTTTGGCTGCCAACATTATAAAAATAAAAAAATAAATGCGACCAACCGGTATATGCAGCCGATTGTCCCTTAAATAAAAAATATTATAATATATAAAATAATTAAATTTATTCTAATAGAAATAATATAAAATAACATAATAATAGACATTTTGTTTCATATTTAATGTAGTAATATTAGGTTTGATGGTATTGTTTTCATGTTCATTATACTTAATTATACCTAATTAAATCGTTGTAGGTTTATGATTCTAAATTTCATGTTTGTTGTAAAAAGTTTAAAGTTAGGATTAATTTCATGTTTAATGGTTCTTACTTCAAGATGAAGTATTTCACATTTATTATAGCATGATTCGCATGATTTATATGATTGCAAGTTTATGATCATATGCTTCATGTTTATTGCAGAAGCTTTTAGGTTGGCATTAGTTTCATGTTTAATGGTTGATTATTCAAGTTTAATGGTTAAGTCTTCAAATAATTATCAATGACTCAAGTGTGCAAGAAGACGTTTCATGTTCAGCGACTAATTTCTCTTGTTTGATGTAATGCTTGTAGTTTTGGTTCATTGGTTCTAGTTTCATGTACAGATTATATAGTTGGTGTCCTCTATAATTTACATCACCCGGATTTTTTTTTCTGCCATCTCTAGGTAGTCCACTTGAAATGTCATCAATTTAAAATGAAAGATGAAAATATAAAAGAGATTATAAACTAAATAACTGATAATAACAGAACCAAAATCACATTGTTACAACTAACATCAGCAAATAGATCCATATACAAAATCCAATAATACAAAGAAAAATAAGAAAAAGTATCTGATTTGCTAATTTTAATTTTCCAACAATTTTAAATAAATTTTCAGACAATAGGTTTTATATATGGTTATTTATTGTCATAATCATTGTAGCAATAAACAAAGGTCAAATGCAAAGAGTTCAAGGAAATTTGGTTACCTTTTAAGGCTCTGCAAAGCCTCGAAATACGTCCAACAAGGCAATTGACATGAGTAATAACCAAAAAAATGAAGACAAAAAAAAGCATTTGGTTTCATATTTTTGCTTTTCTTAAGAAAAGGTTCATAGTTCATGCATGAAAATATCATCAATTGCAGTCGGTATATATAAATTTTGGTACAAATGAAAGATATATAAAACAATTATAAAACAAGAACAGTATACAAAAAAATGATAAAACAAAAACAAAGCAGATACCGAAAAGAAATATTAAATTACAGTTTAATATTAATACAAAGAATTGCAAATGATGCTTAAGTACAGAACAAATAGGTGTTAAATTATAATAGAAAATAAATTTCATAGTAAAGAAAAATCAGAGAAAAAAATTAAAAGATGTAGATGTCAAACTACGCCAATAGCAATGAAGGTTACAAAACCGAACCAGTTGTCTAAAATTTTTGAAGTATTAAAAAAAAATGATAGCTGCATTTCATTTGCAGTTCCCCTCCCCCCCCGCGCGCGGGGGGCGGCGGGGGCTCCAAAACCACCCCAATTTGCTTTATTCCAAGAAGCACACGTACTGTAGCAATAAGATTCTAGGGAAGTTAAATAAATAAAGATGGTGCTCAACTCACCGTTAAAATTTAAAAGTTCATCACCTTATTTTAAACATAAAATTACATGATAGTAATCTTAATATCTAATTTGAAATTTTCTCTATGTAAATTATTTAAGATACAGATATATTTGAGTCTACCAAACCTAAAAATTAAGTTAGCTTCGACAAGCCAACTTAAATAAAAAAAACGCCGCTCTCCGCTTTTGATCTGTCTGTTGCAAGTCTACTCGACAATAAAGATTATTCAAAAGCCTCCCTCTCTGAGTAAATGCCTCTTACAGTTTTCGACCTGTTCATATGACATGAGATAATTTTGACAGGAGTCAATCACAGCTTGATTAGAAACTCAGTTGTAGAAATGACGAACTAGGCAGTTTGAGTGGCGGCGATCATAAAAGAGATGTTAAGTTGATGAGCCAATAATATATATATTTTACCTTTAATTACATAATTATTAGTTATTTTTATTTATTATTTTTAATTAATTAAATTATTTTGATGAATAGAAAATTAATTGGAGATTATGTATAAAAAAGATATGAAAAAATTTAATTTAAGAAGTAATAAAGATTAAATTGGAAGACAAAAATACAGATAAGAATTAATGAAAGTCAAAAAGATCAAAATCGGAAGTCATTTCCTTCAAATAATGAAAGGTGGGCATGCATTTAGAAAGCAAAGATTTGGCAATTTGAAATGCATGTGCCAGACTCTAAAAGAAGACATTATTAATTGGCATTTTGCTTTTTAAGTCAAACGAGCGGCTAGCTTTCAAATTTTATTAAGGAAATATTATAAAAACGATTTGGTGAATGGGCGTGGATATTGGCCTATGAGAGGCGGTTTCCTAGCAGTCATAATTTGCGAAGAATTCCGACCAGTTGCGTATTATATAAAGGCCAGCCACGGAGACGCAAATGGGAGAAGCATTGGGCATTAGAGAAGAGGAGCGGCGGTTCGGCTTCTCATGACTAGTTTTATTTCTTTTGTTACTCCTAATTTAAGTATGTCTAACTAATTTTCTTATACTGAGGTTACGAATGAAATCCTATTCAATAAAATAATTATCTTTTCATTTAAATAATTCTCTACATATGTTCATTAATGTTTATAGTTCTTGTTTCATATGATTAGTTAGATGTTATTAAATATTTTTACCAATTCTATCATGCATTATTGATTGTTAGGATTAATATCAAGTTGACATATGATTATCTTTGATTCTGTGTCTTTCACTAAATTATTTACACATAATGTTTAGGAAAACTTTGACTATTTGTTATTTAATATGTTTACATGAGATGCTTACATATCATACTATTAAGTAGAAAAAGAACCTACATAAGATTAATTTTAATTGAGCTTAATTGTTATATCCATGAGATGACATAGATTGATTTTAAGTTGTCACTCTAAAATTTAGAGATTAATTAATAATTAGATAATTTACTAGTTGAATAGTGGTGGATTCTGAAACCTTGGTAATTTTTGTCTTATTTAATTCTCCTTTACTTTAATTGCTTTCTTATTTTAATTAGTTTTATTTCCCTTAAAAACTCAATTTGGTCAACTAGGTTAGGATTAATATTAATTTTAGATTTAAAAGTAGATTTTTTAATTTATAACAATTCTTGTGGATTCGATCTCGTTACCACTATTTTATTTTTAGATTCGTGCGTTTGCGAGTAAATTAAAAATTTTTCACAACATAAACACACTTTAATTCATCTATAGGATAGCTTAACATTTTCCAATAAACGATTATTATTACGGTTAATGAAAAGAACAGGAAGTCAAAAACAACAATAATAATAAATTATTATTATTAAGATAGTTCCAAATTGTTGAAAAGTCAAGTCAAATCCATGTGGTGGCAACACTTCTTGCACACGCTTTGAATGCGATTTGGGCATGTTTGGAATGCGGTTTTTCTTAATATTTGTTTTATGAATGGTGCCAACATTTTTCCTATAAATAGCTAAGTATTCTTCATTTGTTATCATCCTAAAATTTGTTAAGTTTATAAGTTTCTAAGCTTTTGAGAGAAGTGAGAGAAGTGTGTCTGAGTAATTTATCTTTTCTGCATAGTGTGAGAGTACTGGGTATATTTGGGTTTCTAGGAAGTGAGATTCGTTACTCAAATATTTGTACTCTATTAATTATTTAATAAACAATTATTCTTTCTTGCCTCCGTGGATATAGGTTTAATTACTGAACCACGTAATTCTTGTGTCCTTTATTTTTTTATAATTATTTGGTGCGCTTGATTCTGCATTCCGCGCACAACAAGTGGTATCCGAGCCAACGGTTCGTAGTTGGGGGATACAGCACTGTTCACGTATACGCTACTGTTCACATACGGTACTATTCACGAATATGGTGGAGACAACAATTTGTACTTGGGAGACAGTCTATTGTAAGTAGTGTGTATTTTTACATGTCTAGGAAAGTTCTGTCAACAAAGGTGATAAGAGTCTAAGGATTCTGGTTTTCAATTGAGATCGAGTTCCCGTCCAGTCTCCTGGAAACTTCCCTAGTGCATTTATTCACCCGAAATTAACATCATAAAGACAATTTTTCAAGTGGAAATAGTTCATTGAGAAAATGGTAGAAGGTGAAACTTCCAGAATTGAGGAGAGATCTACCAAGACTATTTTAGGAGACACTTCAGATGGGATGCGAGATTTTTCAAATCGCTATTCAGCACCTGTTTTAGGAGGCCAGAAGATCGATGTTGAAAAGTTTGATCGGAAAATCAACTTCGGCATGTGGAGGCGCGAAGTTATGGATGCCCTTATTCAAATCGATCTTGATGTTGCTCTGAAAAATAAAATGTTCTTGTATGATGAAGAAATTTGGGATCGTATGAATGAGAAAACTTGTAGTCAGATAAGATCTTGTTTGACCAAGGAGGTGAAATATTTGGTGAAAGGTGAAGAGTGTGCAATGATTTTATGGCGTACATTGGAGGAGAAGTACCTGGTGAAAAGTCCTGAAAATCATCTTCATGCAATGAGCCAAGTATATGGTTTTTGAATGAAGCATGGGATGTCAATGCACAATCATGTCTCAAGATTTGAAAAGTTACTTGCTGATTTGAAGAATCTTGATGAAGATATTAAGGATGAAATCAAGGCTATGATTCTGTTACACTCACTACTAGAGGAATATAGCAATTTTGTGACTACTTTGATATATAGGAAGAGTGTGATCGTCTTCAAAGATGTTTGCACAATATTGACTAGCTTAGAGGTTCGGAATAATGATAAAAATTTTGAACAACCATCGTCTGAAACTTTGGTGAGCAGAGATTGGGTGATGGAGAAACAGAAGAAGCATGGTAGAAAGAATTCTTGATCCAAATCAAGAAGCAGAAATATAGCTCGAGATGAGTGTGCCTTTTGTCATGAAAAGGGCTATTGGAGGAAAGATTGTCCAAAAGCTCAAAAGAGATATGGGAAGAAACCAGCAGCAGCAAACATGGCATGGAAAGATGAGAACTCTGATTATTCACTAAGTATTACTCCTGAAGTATACGTGGCTAGTTCGAGCGAGTGGATACTTGATACTGGAGCAACCTATCATTTGTGTCCTATTAAGGAATGGTTTATGGATTTTTCTAATTTAGAATCTGGTGCAGTTGTGATGGGGAATGATCAACCTTATCGCAAAATGGGGATAGGAACAATTCGGCTCAAAATGTTTGATAGAATGGTCAAAGAACTCAAAGAGGTTAGATTTATTCTAGCTTTAAAGAAAAATCTAATTTTTGTGGGTGCTTTAGAAGCTAAAGGCTACAAGGTTACCATTGAAGATTGTATAATGAAGTTTACAAATGGGGCTATGGTGATTCTGTAAGGGGTTTGGCGTCACAATCTGTACTATTTAAAGGGATGTACAACTGATGAATCAAATGTTATTAAGGCGCATAGTGACACTACCAAGCTATGGCATGTACGACTGGGACATGCTGGAGAGAAGTCGTTGCAAACTCTGATGAGGCATGAACTCTGAAAAAGTACCAAAACCTGTAAATTAAATTTCTGCGAGCATTGTCTAGTAGGCAAAAAAAATAAGGGCCAAGTTTGGTACAGCTAATCATAATACTCGTGAGATCCTTAAATATGTTTATAGTGATGTATGAGGATCGACCAAGACTACATCAATTGGTAGAGCCATTATTTTGTTACATTTGTTGATGATTTCTTTAGATGTGTATGGGTGTATACTGTGCGAGCAAAGGATGAGGTTCTAGAGATTTTCGTGAAATGGAAGAAATTGGTAAAGACTCAAACTGGTAGAAAGATCAAAGTATTAGGATCTGATAATGGGGCTAAATATACTTCTGATCTATTCTTGCAAGTATGTCAGAACGAGGGTATTAAAAGACATTTCACGGTGAGACATACTCCGCAACAGAACAGTATGGCTGAGCGTATGAATCGTACTTTACTGGAGAAGGTACAGTATATATTATCTAATACTGGTTTAGATAAAAAGTTTTGGGCTGAAGTTGTGAGATATGCAAGTCACTTGGTAAACCGGTTGCCTTCTGCTGCAATTTGAGGTAAAACTCCTATGGAAATGTGGTCTGGAAAACATGGACAAGACTATGATTCCCTTCGTATATTCGGGTGTCCAGCTTATTATCATGTCAAAAATGGTAAACTAGATCCTCGTGCTAGAAAAGCTATCTTTATGGGATTCAAAGGTAGAGTAAAATGCTTCAAGCTTTGGGATCTCAAAGACAAAAAGTTTGTGTGTAGTAGAGATATCACATTTGATGAAGGTTCAATGATAAAAACTTCAAGTTCTTAGTAAGTGGAGAACAAGACCAAAGAGGTATTGCAGCGAGTGGAGTTTGATGCACTCCATATGTACCAGTTAATTCTATATCAAAAAAGGGTTCAACTATGGAGGTTGAAGAAGAGATTGTTTCTTCTGATGTCCCACAAAATAAAGAAACAATTGATAATGTAGATGATGATGATTTTATAGCAACAAGGAGGCCAAGAAAAGAGATAAAGAAAATCGGATAGCTTACTAAAGATATGGTGGTAGCCTATGCACTTCCAATTATTGATGATGACATCCCCAATACTTTCAGTGAAGTATTACACAGTAGTCAAAGTGATCAGTGGAAGTCAGCCTCGGAGGAAGAGATGAAATCTCTCCATCAAAACTAGACTTAGGAACTTGTAAAGTTACCAAAGGAAAAAAGGGCTATTGGCAATAAATGGGTCTACAATAAAAAACAAAGAACTCGTAATCAAACAACTGCTCAATACAAGGCAAGGCTCGTGGCAAAAAAATTTGCTCAAAAGGAAGGTATTGACTATAATGAAGTTTTCTCTCCAGTTGTAAAACATACTTCCATTCGTATCCTACTTGCCTTAGTTGCAGAATATGAGTTAGAGTTGGCTTAATTGGATGTTAAGACGATGTTCTTACATGGAGAATTAGAGGAGAAAATCTATATGATTCAATCTTGTGGTTTCAGAGTTGTTGGAGAGGAGAATCATGTGTGTAGGTTGATTAAATCTTTGTATGAACTGAAGCAATCGCCAAGGCAGTAGTACTAAAGATTTAATCAATTTTTACAAGGGCAGAAATTCACTAGAAGTGAAGATGTTTACTTTAGAAGACTACAAGATGGAGCTTTCATTTATTTGTTACTATATGTTGATGATATGCTTATAGCTTCAAAGAATAGAGATGAGATCGAAAGATTAAAGAAGCAGTTGGCTTCTGAGTTCAAGATGAAAGACTTAGGTGATGCACAAAGAATACTTGGGATAGATATTCGTAGAGATAAGAAGAATGGGAGCGTATGGTTGACTCAAGAGTCTTATTTGATGAAAGTGCTAGAAAGATTCGGCATGGATGACAAAACTAAACCGGTATGTACACATTTTGCTCCTCATTTCAAATTAAGCTCTTCTTCATATCCTAGATCTCAAGAGGAGTGCGATTACATGGCTCGTGATCCATCTGCTAGTGATGTGGGTAGTCTTATGTATGCTATGGTATGCACAAGGCTCGATATAGCTCAAACAGTGAGATAGTTAGTAGATACATGCACGATCTGGGTTAAAATCAATGGCTTGCATTAAAGTGGATTCTCCGATATCTGTATGGGATAGTTGATGTTGGGTTATTGTTCAAGAAGAATTGTGGTCAACAATGTATTGGGTATTGTGATTCTGATTTCGCTAAAGACCTTGACAAGTGAAGATCAACAACAGGTTACGTATTCACATTAAGTAGAGGTCTAGTTAGCTGGAGGTCGATTCTACAATTGACAATTGCTTTGTTCACTACAAAAGCAGAGTATATGGCAGCAACTAAAGCTGTAAAAGAAGCTATCTAGTTGAAAGGCTTGTTAGGTGATTTGTGAGTAATCCAGGAGAACATTGCAGTCTTTTGTGATAATTAAAGTGCGATATTCCTTGCAAAGAATCAAACATATCATGCTCGGATGAAGCACATAGATGTGAAATATCATTATGTGAGGGAGATTATCGAAGGTAGTGATGTGTTATTAAAGAAAATTGATACCAGAGATAACCCATCAGACATATTGACAACGGTAATTTCGGAAATTAAGTTTCAACATTGCTTGAAATTAATTTAGATCCTTCGATTACGTTGAGGCGTTTCCTTGGGAAAGAGGAACTACGGCAGGCTTGATCCCAACCTTTGGGTACGTAGGCAGTCGGATAGATGCAGCGAACATAAATCCTTTTGAGGATCATGTGAAGGATGAAGTTTGGAGGATCATTGTCAATCGGCTCAGATTTGGATAAATTTTCGCCGAGGTGGAGATTTGTTGAAAAGTCAAGTCAAATCCATGTGGTGGTAACACTTCCTGCACGCTTTGAACGCAGTTTGCACGTGGTTTGGATGCATTTGGAATGCGATTTTTCTTGATATTTGTTTTATGAATAGTGCCAACATTTTTCCTATAAAACAGCTAAGCATTCTTCGTTTGTTATCATTGTTGTGCAAATTTTATTGAACTCGAAAGCGCACGAATCATTGTAGTATAGATCAATTGTGACGAGTGTCGATCTCACGAGGAAGTGGATTTTAATTATATATAGAATTAATTTTGTAAATGGCTGGTTGGATTTGTGGTGGAAAGAGTTGAAATATGCTAAAACTTAAATTAAAATGGCAAGAATAAATTGAAGAGAATTCTATTGAAATGACGTATTTGGGTATCTGGATCCATATCAACATGCATTATGGGCTAAATATTCCTTATTAATACCAATTAAATCATGAGGGTGGAATCCACACCTCATGAACCACACTCTAATAAATATGGTGCTAAGGACTTATCGTGCCAAATAATAATAATCTTATAATAGGGAGCCAGTGAAACCAGGGCGGTACTTGACAATATTAGTATTATTTGTCAATGAAAAGTCAAAACATCTGCAAAAACTAGAGGGGAAGAGAAAATAAATTTACCAAATAAAGCCCATGACACATGTTGAGACTTCACCTTCAACCCAAGCTTAAAAGAAAATTAGCCACTCATAATTGAACTAGGGGTAAAGTGAAAATTTATTAAAATACATAAAAAATACAAGAAGGAGAAGAAATTACAGAAAATAGAGTCCAAAAATGGATTTAGAGGTGCCAAATTAGGGGGGGAGACCCTCTTTTTATAGATGCACTGAGTAAATCATGGCCATTGGATTAAAAACAGTTTGGACGCTTAGGATTGCGCACGTCATCAGTCAACAGTACGCGTGACCACTGTTTGAACAGTAACACGGCTTGCACAATAATAATCTCATGTGTTGCGTGTATCGTACGCGCATTTTTTAGTCCACTAATATGCTGCCACATCACCCTCAACAGTTAATGAACAGTATCCGTTAATGCCACATCATCAGTCAATGCCACGTCATCGATTCGTCTATATGAACAGTGCCGTGAACCGCAACGTAGACAGTATCCGTACGTGTGAATAGATATGAATAGTGTCATTTTTCCTTTTATGCTCCTCTTAAAGTTTTCGACTGTCCTGAGTTCGAAAGTGATGTCCGTTTTGCTGTTTGATCTCTCATTTATTGTGAAATGATTATAATGCCCCTAAAATATATAAAATATTTAATTAAAATAAAACACACATAATTAAATTACAAAAAGGTAAAACACATAAAAGTAAGGATTGTTAGTAAAACTTGAAATATAAAATGATGGTTTTCTCCTTTATAAATATGTATTTTTTAACACTCAACATACCCCCCAATTAGCTTGTTGCTAGTCCCTAGCAAATAAAGCAAAAACAAAATTCAAAAATGTTTTTTTTAAACACTCTTGTTTATTCAATCAGACTTATGGTAACAATCAAATAAAAGTATAAGCATTATCTCTAGTTTAAAGAAATATCGCACCCACATCAACCATCCACATGAATCAGCCAAGTAGACTTTATCGTAGCTACTTTCAAGAATGACATGTCAAACCCCAAAATCTCACTGGAAGTAGTGACACTATCATCAAAGAAATTAAACCTAATAAAAATAGTCACTCCAATGGATGGTAATTGAAAGAAAATAATCAAGAAATTATATCACATGCGCTCACCAAAATGAAAGAAATATGCCCTCAACTTAGAAATAATATGATCTCTAGTCAAGTAAAAATGCTAGTCAACCCAATTTATTTATTTTATGCATCACTACATCCTTTTAGCCTATATAACTAGCTTCTAATTCAGACTATAGTTCCCTAAAATCAAGAAGGACTTTTATTAGGACGTAACGTAGGCTAGGGACATGGCTAATAAAGAAGGGAAATAGGAAAAACAAAGTGTATATTTGAGAAAAATGCTGAGGAATTTTTTTTTGGAAGTTGCAAGGTGGATTTCACCTATTATTTTTTTTAAACAACAATTTTTTTTTGTTTTTTTTTTAACTAGGCATAACTTCACTATACAAAATGTTTATTCACATTTTTCTCAAACATAAATAGGTGATGGATCTTGTAAGATATTGGGTAATACTCCAAATAAGAGTGGGTCAAGATGATAAGTTGACAAAGAAAATATTTTTTTTTAAAGGCTCAAAAGGGTTAACTATGGATATTTGACAAAAGAGATGGCTAGAAAGGCTCAAACGGATCAAAGATGGCCTTTCTATCATCTTTTAGGGCTCTAAATAATCTTTCATATCCACTAGTTAGATGGGCCTCCAAATGTAGCAACACACACATTTTTTTCTTTTCTTTTCAATTTTTTTAGGGTTAACTCAAAAGAAATCTAGAGATCGTGTATACAATAATAAACTGCTAAGCTGTATAAAGAATAGGCAAAAGGGTTACTCTCCAAGAAAAATGATAGGCTTAAAAACTCACTTAGTATTTATTATGACATGTTCATTCCTTCAAGCAAATCATATTTGTCTCCGACATCAACATGTAGAGTAGCAAACATAGCGTAACATCACTTCAGACTAAGGAAAATACAAATACTAAAATTTGAAATTCATCATGTCATCCAATGTTAAAACAAATCACAATTTTTTTTTAAACAACAGCTTACCCCCCAACTTATTCTAAATATGAAAGGAAAATATACTTGTAGAAATGTGAAAATGATGCAGAAAAATTAATTAGAAAATGATAAAAAATGATTTTTTTAACTTAAGAGGATGCGATTTTAGAGTTACTACACTCCATATTCAGCCATCTTCGACTCAAAAAAAATTTGAAAATGTATATTTATAAAGGAGAAATTAAAAAGAAAAAGAAAAATGAACATCAAAACATAATAAAGAAAAGAAAATATCTGAATTTTTCTTTTTCAAACGATGAAGATGCGTTTTTAGAGTTATTACACTCCATATTCAGCCATCTTCAACACAAAAAGTTAGCAACAGTTAGTTTCTACAGCAAAAAATTAGTAAAAACTTAACCAATATTTCACAATTGTCGACTATTCCCTCTCTCCAACTTGAATGAAACATTGCCATCAATTTTTTTAAAAGAAAGAAGTAGAGTTTAGAAGACATCATCTGGGTGGTGCAACACAGAAGAAAATATTTACATGCGGAGAGTTAAATCTAATTTGTACCTCTTATTGCGGCTACTGTTACCGTCATTATTTGAATGCTCCAACACAAATCTCCAGGGGTCTAGCTCCGGTTTATAAGCTTGTAACATATCAAGTGGCTTATTAGCAGTGTGAGCACAAATACAAAGTTTTTTCGCACTTGAAGGAATAAAGTAGTTTTTTATTGCATAGTTAAGAAATGCAATAAAACCATCATAAAAATTATTGATATTTAACAAATCGATGGGTTTTTAGTGAATGTACAGATGGGCCCAAGATGCTAGTGTGATAAGTGCCTCTAGTGTTGCAAGATCTCGTGGAAGGAAAATAAAAGCATCAGCATGATTAAGCATTTAGTTATTCTTTCTTGCATACCTGAGACGACTAACTATTCTCTAGTCGATGAGTCAGACAAACTACCCAAAGATTTTAGGACTCTAGGGATGATGCCTAACACTTGACTTCCTCTGACAAAAGCAGCTTCTGAGACCAATTTTGATAACACTTGGTTAGCTCCTCCATACACCAAGTGTAGTTTTCTCTCTATTATGTTTCGACCAAGATCTATGGCTGCATCAACAAACTCTTTATGTTTGCCATAAGTAAATCCAGAAAGCACACAAGTGTTCTTGAATTGTCTGTTGGGAGTAGCTGCCATTGGAATATTTCTCAAAAAACGATTTGTGGGTGCTTAACAAAAAGTCATATTTAAGAATCTTGGTGATAGTGGATCACAACTGTGTATGAGATGGCATGTCAGTGTCAAATATCGCGTAAAGCACATGGCTTGATAGCCAAATAGTAAAAGAAAAAACAGTAATAAAATTATTAAAGATAATAATGCAAATGATAAAACAACAGTGAAATAAAATAACAGTGAAGTAAAAGGATATTTACAGGTAGTTGAGACTGTGGCTCACATCTTCCTTTGGTTTTACGTCTAGAAACGGCTTGAACGCCCTCTATGGGTCTATGGGTCGAGGATGGGCTTCCCATCTAGTTTTCTTGTAAACTAGCAAACAGGGTCGTTTATAGTCAGATTTCCGAGACTATATCATGCATGCACTTTCTGGAATAATGGCCATAACTGGAGAGTCACTCTTTGCACATATCCACTAGGATGCGTTTCAAGAGACAGAAGGATATCATCCAATGACTCCTTATTCAAGCCATCCCTAATGAATTGAATCTTATCTTCCCTGTTATCAGACACCATTCCTAAAGAACATGGATTTTTATTGCAACTCATTCTGGCACACTTATGACAAGCAACAGAAAGTCTTCGAGCTCGTCGTTTTCTTGCATAATTTCTTTTCCCACAGCCAGGCATGTATGCAATAAATTTTGGAGGCAACTCACCTGCCAATCATACTTTCACCTCGATTAACCAATGGATATCAGTAGGTATGTTATTCCTTATGAGCAATCCCATGCGTTCGGACCGAGCTTTATAGATCATAAGGAGGGCATTTTGAGGAAGTGAAGGGAATCCCTTGTGAAGCTTCACTAGAATCTCGGCTCTGTCCATACTTTCGCCTCAGAATATCAGTTGTTACGAGAAACTAAAGTAACCGACTTGATTGTCACGGAGTACCGTTATCCGCCTCTTCACCGGGGTAACAAACTAAAGCATACAAACATAAAAATAAATTAAAACTCACAAAGAAAATTAAAATCGTCCTCTTATTGAATTTACCTCAAGCTCTAACTGGATGTCGTAAACACTTCTCTCAATATCTCTGAGTTGGCGTTCTAAACCCTCAACATAGGCTACTAACTCTGGTGATTGTAGAGCCCAAATGCGATGTGTTTTACAAAATTGAATCTGCCTTTTGATATGAGTTTTGACTCGTTGAAGTGGTTTAAGAATGTTCAGGAGGAACGATCTAAGTATGAGACTCATGATTAATAATGATAAGAGAAAACTTAATGGTAAAACAAACACACTTACGCAAAAATAATTTCAATTAGCAAAAGAATGATAAAAAGAAAGAAAGAAAAATCAAACCACTGAAAAGAAAAAAATCAATTTAAATCTGGTGGGTCACTTAAATTTATTTCGGTGTTTTCTCCATGTGGTTGGTACTCTAGATATGGCTTCAATCTTTGATCATTAACTTTAAATGTGACACCGTTCTTTAGGTCTTTAATTTCAATTGCCCCATGTGGAAAAACAGTATGAACAATAAATGGGCCAGACCAACAAAAGCGTAACTTACCTGGGAATAGTGCAAGTGAGAATTGAACAAAAGCACTTTCTGACCTGGAGTGAAAGATTTTCACATAATTTGCTTGTCATGGAAGACTTTTATTTGTTGCTTGTAAATCTTGGCATTTTCATATGCATCATTGCGAATTTTTTTAAGTTCTCCCAGTTGTAATCTTCTTTCTGAGCTGGCTTGCTGCATGTCAAAGTTGAATTTTTTGATGGCACAATATGCACGATACTTGAGTTCGACAGGTAGGTGGCAAGTTTTTCCATACACTAGCCTGTAGAGTGACATCCCAATCAAGGTCTTGAAAACCGTTCTATATGCCCATAATGCATCATCAAGTCTTAATGAACAATCTTTTCTGTCCAACCTCACCGTTTTTTCTAATATGTGCTTTATTTCTCGAATGGAGATCTTCACTTGGCCACTCGTGTGCGGATGATATGAGGTCGCCACTTTGTGAGTGATGGAATACTTTGTCAAAAGTGCTTTGAATGCTTTATTACAAAAGTGGGCACCACCATAACTGATTATTGCCCGAGGGAATCCAAAGCGCGAAACAATATTGCTTTTCAAAAACCCTAAACCCTATCACCACCTTGTGATCATTGGTTCTACATGGAATTGCTTCTACCCATTTCGATACGTAGTCAACAACAACTAATATAAATTGATAGCTAAAAGAAAAGAGAAAGGGTCCTATGAAGTCGATACCCCATACGTAAAAAATCTCAACCACTAAAATTGGATTTAGTGGCATTATGTTCCTTCGTGTAATGCTCCCCATTCATTGACACCTATTACATGAAGAACAAAAAGTGTAAGTATCTTGAAATATAGTTGACCAATAGAAACCACATTGTAAAACTTTTGTAGCTGTTTTCTTAGCACTGAAATGGCCTCCACAAGCTTGTGCATGGTAGAATGAAAGAATATTGTGAATTTCATTTTCTGGGACACATCTTCTAACAATTTGGTCTGCACAATACTTGAACAAATATAGTTCATCCCAAAAGAAATTCTTTATTTCTATAAAGAATTTAGCCTTGTCTTGCTTGGTCCAATGCTCTGGAAGTTTACCTGTAACAAGATAATTAACGATATCAGCATACCACGGTAATACTTCCACACTCATTAATTGTTTATCTAGAAATGACTCATTCAATATTAATGGCTCTGTAATTGTGTCAAAATAAAGACGAGAGAGATGGTCTGCTACAACATTTTCTGTACCTTTCTTATCTTTAAATTCCAAGTCAAATTCCTGCAAAAGTAACACTTAATGAATTAGTCTAGCTTTTGCATCTTTATTTATGAGAAGATATTTAAGAGCAGTATGATCTGTTAACACAATTATTTTACAACCAATGAGATGAGATCGAAATTTTTCTAATATAAATACTACTGCTAGCATTTCTTTTTCAGTAGTTGAATAGTTTAACTGTGCATCATTCAATGTCATACTAGCATAGTAAATAACATGGGGAATTCGATCAACTCTTTGTCCTAATACTGCTCCTACTGCATAATCAAATGCATCACATATGAGCTCAAATGGTAAGCTCCAGTTTGGGGGCTGAATGATGGGTGATGATGTCAACAATTGCTTTAATTTTTCAAAAGCCACAAGACATAAATTATTAAAGATAAAAGGTACATCCTTAGCAAGTAAATTGCATAAGAATTTAGAAACTTTGATAAAATCTTTAATGAAACGTCTATAGAAACTAGCATGCCCAAGGAAAGATCTTACTTCTCTGACTGTTTTGGGTGGAGGAATATTAGAAATGAAATCCACCTTGGCTTTGTCAACCTCAATACCTTTGATCAAAATGATGTGACCGAGAACAATACCTTATTTTACCATAAAATGACACTTCTCCCAATTTAAGACCAAGTTCTTTTCGATACATCTCTACAGAACTAGTGTTAGATGATGTAAACATTGATCAAATGAGTCACCAAAGATAAAAAAATCATCCATAAAGACCTCAAGAAATCGTTCAACCATATCAGAAAAAATGCTTAACATGCATCGTTGAAATGTAGCAGGTGCATTACATAATTCAAATGGCATCCTCCTATATGCAAAAGTACCAAAAGGGCAAGTGAAAGTGGTATTCTCTTGATCTTTTGGTGTTATAGGAATCTGATTATATCCTGAGTAGCCATCTAGAAAGCAATAAAATTCATGGCCTGCTAATCTATCAAGCATTTGATCGATAAATGGTAAAGGAAAATGGTCTTTACGTGTGACAAAATTCAACTTCCTATAATCAATGCATACATGCCATCCTATAGTCACTCTAGTGGGTATTAATTTATTATCGGCATTGGTAACTACAGTAACTCCTGACTTTTTGGGGACAACTTGCACAGGACTGACCTATGAACTATCAGAAATTGGGTAAATAATATATGCGTCTAATAGCTTGAGGACTTATGTTCTAACAACTTCTTTCATATTAGGATTTAACCGACGTTGCATTTAGCTAGTACATTTAGCATTTTCATTAAGACGAATGTAATGCATGTAGTCTACTGGGTTTATACCTTTTATATATGCTATGGTCCATCCTAATGCTCCTTTTTGCTCTTTTAAAACATCCAACAACTTACCTTTTTGTTCGTCATTTAGGGATGATGAGATGATTACCGGCAGAGTACTTTTTTCCCCCAAAAATGAATATTCTAAAGTGTTGGGCAATGGTTTGAGCTTGAGTTTCGGTAGTGATTCTGATGATATGATGAGTTTCTTCTCTGATGGTGTTAGTTGTCCAACTTTGGACTTCCATTTATTAGTGTCCATGGATGGTGCTGAGTCAAGTAGGGCGTTGACCTCATCGACCGATCTGTCAACATCAAAATCCAAACCAAAGTGAGTTAAACATGTTTGTAAAGGGTCATCACTAAGGTTTGAAACAAAAGTGTCATCAACTAATGCTTCAATTAAATCCACATCAACAATTCCATCATCTGCATTGTGAGGTTGTTTGGCAATATTGAAGATGTTCAGCTCCATAGTCATGTTGCCGAAGGACAACTGTATATTTCCAATTCTGTATTGAATGTGAGCATCCGCAGTTACCAAGAAAGGTTGGCCTAGAATAATGGGGATGTGCTTCCTTGAATCCTGTATTGGTTGAGTGTCAATTACAATTAAATCAACAAGAAAATAAAACTTAACTACCTGGATAAGCACGTCCTCCATAATAGTGGACTGATCTGCAAACTTTAACACCACTGGAGTTGGGTGTAATTCTCCTAGTCTAAGTTTCACGAAAACAGAGTAAGGCAACAAATCTACACTAGCTCCTAAATCCAACAAAGTATTTTCAATTGTGTGGTTCCCTATGCTATATGAGATAGTGGGGGAGCTTGGGCCTATACATTTTAAAGGAATTTTATATTGGAGTATAGAACTAACGTTTTCTGTTAAAAATGTCTTCTTTTGAACATGAATATTTCTCTTTTTAGTATAAAGGTCTTTAAGAAACTTGGCATAAGATGGAACTTGCTTAATAGCATCAAGCAATGGGATGTTAACACTTACCTATTTGAATATTTTGAGAATTTCACATGTGGATTTTCTTTTCTTTCCTTTCGCTAACCTCTGAGGAAATGGAGCTTGGGAACATATTCTCGTGGGTTGGTTTCTTCTTTCTCCTCCAGTGATGATTCCTTAACATTCACATGTATAATTTGATTTTCTTTTGTTAGCAGCATCTCCACTTTGTTGTTGACTTCTTTTCCTTTCTGCAAGGTCATGACGGCTTTGACTTCTCCATGCTATTGTGATGAACTGGTACTTGCTTTATGCACTCCTTTAGGGTTAGGCACTGGTTGACTTGGAAATTTACCTTTCTCAACAGTCATTACTAAGGTCTGAACTGAAGAATCAAGTTGTCTCACCATCTTCTCGAGGCTAGAACTGATTGGGCTTATGAGTTAAAGCCCGCTCTCAATTCATTTCGGAGTCCATCAATAGTGCGGTTCTGTTGCTCAATCGTGGAGTGAGTAACATTCATGAAATTCTAGAATGCATCCTCCCATGGTTTGGGTTGAGAGTAGTTCTGGTTCTAATTGAATGGTCTAAATGGGCGTTGAGAGGCTTGAGGATTTTGAGGAATTGGTGGGGCTGGAGCTGTTGGTCCATTTTGTTGGAATCCTTGAGACTATGAAAAATTGGGGTGGTCTCTCCATCCAGGGTTACATGTGTTAGAGTATGGGTTGTAGTTCGATGGTTTTCTCATTACTCCTATGGCATTGGCTTGATCTGGATATGAGTCAAGGTCATGTGGCCTTGTTGATTTAGCAGTCGATAACGATGTTATTTGTCGAGCGAGACCTTCAATCATCTCCTTGATTTCTTTGATTTCTGAACTTGACTCGCCAATGTGAACCTTATTCACTCTCTTAATTCTTCTAGTATTCCTGAGTGATTGACTCCGCTGTTGGGAATTATCCGCTTGTCGCTGGAAGAATTCCCAAATTTGTGATGCACTTTTTGACATTAGCTCTCCACCACTTGTTGCCATTAGCCATTCTTGCACATTCAGCAATAATCCCTTTAAAAAGTATTGGCATTGGTGCCATTTCTCGTACCCATGATATGGACACTTCAAGAGTAGCCCATTGAATCGCTCCTATGTTTCGAAAAACTGCTTGTCATCTCTCTGGGTAAACTCTGAGATTTCCCTGCGAATGGATTGATTTTATGCACTGGGAAATATTTATTTAAAAATTTTGTTACCATTTGTTCCCATGATGTAATGCTATTAGCGGCCAAAGTATTTAACCATGAACGAGCTCTATCTTTTAAAGAAAATGGGAATAATCTGAGTTTAACATCATCGTTTAAAAAATTCTCATATTTAAATGTTTGGCAAATAGTATGAAAATCATTCAGATGATTATATAAGTCCTCATTTTTCTAAGCCATAGAATGTTGGGAGACAATTTAGCACACTAGGTTTTAGTTCAAAACTCCTAGCAACTACATTTGGGTATCGTATGCATGATGTGCACACTAGGTATCTTACGCTGGGGAATTGTGCTTGTTACTAGTTTTACAAGTTTCAAGTTTTGTCAATTTTTTAATTTTTTAATAATCGAACTCATATTAGTCTTTGGATTAAATATATTGAATCCAATGGTGATTTTTAAGTACGATAGGAATGCCCGCTGATGAAAAAAATAAAAGGAATTCAAGAAGTCATACCTTTTCTTAAGCAGCAAAATAATTAAGTGTTGGATGACGTTGATGGTCATAAAGAAAGCACATGTGCAAAATCCTCCTCTAATCACAGTATAAATGCCCTCTTTAAAATGAGTTGTTCAATGTTCTTGTTTAGTTTTGATAAAGAAGAGAAGAAGATGAAGATTATCTTGCCACACACACACACACTGCATTATTAATTTTAACTAGAGTTATAACCACAGTGGGAAGTTGATATTATATCAACTTACTCTTTAAATTCCAAACCACACATGGTAACTGCTTTATAGTTGCCGAGTATAGGTCGGGTCAGGTCGGGTCGGACCTATCCAATATCTCCCACTCACGCATGATGGGACAACGTTGAATCAGCAGATCAGTGAACAAAGAAACAATGAACAACCAAATATGTTCAATTATACAAGCATATATATCATGTGACCATAAACGTATACAAAGACCCATTTGGGGAGCCAAAACATATCTCAATTGCTAACCTAGGCAAGAGATGTCTCAATTGCAATCATATGCAAGAGAATTTCAATATATGTTCATTGTATCCCATATTTAATTCATTTTAATATTCAATCATACTAAATCTCTTTAGTATGCCAAAATTGCACAATCTCTTTATGTATTCATAATTGTAATATATCACGTGTATTATACAATTGGTTGACTAGTGAATTACATAAAAGGAAAAAACAAATCTCCTTATCACACTCATGTTCGTAAAATCCAGAATAATCGCTTTCCTAGTCGTGTTTCGTAGACCAAATCATGTCAAGGTCATAGATAACATACTAAAGTAGCAAACATCAATCTAAGATATAAAAAACATAGTTGATAGTCATAAAGATACCATAGTTGACTTGTAGAAAGTCATATGGAACTTACACAATCAAGAAGAAAAGTGATTCTCTCATTTTCCATTTTGGTCACTAAGTGCGGGTGGTACGATGCACACATTACAATGAATCTTCCATTTAGATTGTATGTCTCATTAATTCAATTCACTGTACAGATCTTAGTCCAGTCACTTTTCTACAGCGTCTGATCTGAGTTCTTAAAATGAACGCTCTCATTTAGCACAAAAAAAAAAGATCTCATATTTGGCTTATGTCAGGTCTTTATGATGGTAGGGTACATTATAGTCACTTTATGAGAAGTATCGTTTAAGACCTAATTTTGACTCTAATTAAGACGACAAAACTTGTAAAATAACTCCTTTTATTTGGCTGTCAAATAAACACATTGTTTCATTATTCTACTTATCTCATCTCAATTTACTCCTAGAGCAACTGAGGTAACACTCATGCAAGAAAGTCGGTCATGACCTGATGACATACTCTCACATGTGTGTAATTATGCCTTTCACTAAATAAATTGAAATAAGAGAACTTTAAACATAATTGCATTTCAAAATAATTATGTAATAAAGATGTTCATAAGAAATAAATACATCTTAAAAATGGAAAATTACAATCTACGTAGCTATAATGATTTAGCATGAGTGGCGAATACATCTCTCGTTACAACTTTGGCAAGTGGATTAGCTATCATGCTATGTGTATACATCGAATGACTACTTCCTTTTTTGCCAAAATGTTTCTTATGAAATTGTATTTAATCTCAATGTGTTTTAACTTGCTGTGGTACTTGGCGTTCTTAGAGAAAGAGATAGCAGCTTGACTGTCGCAATAAATAGTTACTGGACTAGTATTATTTATATTGATCTCTAATTTCTTCATAAATCTCTTAAGCTATATAGCTTCTTGCATTGCTATAGAACATGCAATATACTCCACTTCCATTGTTAATAAAGTTGTGCATGTTTGCTTCTTGTTACTCCATGTAATTGCTCCTCTATTTAACAAAAATGCATATCCTGAGGTTGATTTACGCTCATCTAGATTGTTATCTCAGTCGATATCTAAATATCCAACAAGTCACAAACCACCTCTTTGATAACATAAAGAATAATTTTGTTGCCTTTGAGATATGATAAAATCCTCTTGATAGCACTCCAGTGATTTTGACCAAGATTAGACTGGTTTTTACTGATCAATCCTACAACATAACTGATATCTTGCCTTGTACATATCAGGCATATATGAGACTTGCAATGGTATTTGCGCAATGGTATTTGCGTAAGGAACTCTAGACTTTTTTTTTTCTTAAGGAGTTTTAGAGTACATATCGAGACTAAGTGATTGTTTTTTGGCTATTGGGCTATTTTTTGGCTTACAATCAGCCATGTTGAAATTTTCAAGGATATTTTTGATGTAAGACTCTTGTGATAGAGTTAGAAGTTTCTTTAAACGATTCTTGAAAATTTTGACTCCTAAGATATAAATTGCTTAGCCTATATCTTTCATGTCAAAATTTGAATATAGCCAACCTTTAACAGTTTTGACAAACTCTTTATTATTCACAACCTGCAGTATATCGTCGACAAACAAAGATAATATCACAAAAAAATCTTTAGACTTCTTATTATACAGACAATGGTTTTCCTCAGCCATTCTAAAGCCATAAGAAACTATAGCTTAGTGGAATTTAAGGTTCCATTGTCTAGAGGATTGCTTAAGGTTATAGATAGATCTTTAGAGTTTGTATACACCGTGCTCTTTTCCTTTAACAACAAAATCTTATAGTTGTTGCATGTAAATATCTTCCTACAGTTCTCCATTAAGAAATATAGTTTTTACATCTAGCTGATGTAATTCAAAGTCTAGATGTGCAATGGTAGATAAGATCAATCATATAGAAGCAACCCTTACTACAAGAGAAAAGGTCTCTTCATAGTCTATGCCCTCCTTTTAGGTATAACCTTTAGTGACTAATCTTTTCTTATATCTCTCGATTGTTCCATCCGCCTTATGCTTTATTTAGAGAACCCATTTCCTTCTGATAGCTTTATAGTTAGAAAGAAAATTAACCAAGTCTCAAACCTAATTGACTTTCATTGACTCCATCTCCTTCTCCGTTACTTTCATCCATAAATCTTTACCAGACGATGTAAGTGTTGTGCAAATTTTATTGAACTCGCAAGTGCACAAATCTATTTTAGTATAGATTAATGGTGACGAGTGTCGATCTTACAAGGAGGTGGATTTTAATTATATGTAAAATTAATTTTGTATGAGGGTAATTGGATTTGTGGTAAAAATGATTTGAATTATCCTAAAATTCGAATTAAAATGGAAAGAATAAATTGAAGTAAAATTCTATTAATTTGACATACTTGGGTATCTGGATCCACATTAACATGCACCACGGGCTAAATATTCCTTATTAATACCAATTAAATCATGAGGGGGAATCCACACCTCATAAACTACACTCTAATCAATACGGTGCTAAGGGCTTATCGTTTCAAATAATAATAACCTTGTACTAGAGAGGCGGTGAAACTAAGGCGGTATCTAGACAAGATTATTATTATTTGTCAACGAGAAGTCAAAACATCCACAAAAACTAGAGGGGAAGAGAAAATAAATTTACCAAATAAAGCCCATGACACATGTTGAGACTTCACCTTCAACCCAAGCTTGAAAGAAAATTAGCTACTCATAATTGAACTAGGGGCAAAATGAGAATTTATTAAAATATTTAGAAAGTACAAGATGGAGAAGGAATGATAGAAAATAAAGTCCAAAACTGGATTCAGAGCTATCAAATTAGGGGGAGAGCCTCCTTTTTATAGATACATTGAGCAAATTATAGCCATTAGATCGAAAACATTTCGGACGATCAGGATTGCGCCATGTCATCAGTCAACAGTACGCAGTTTGACCACGTGGGTGAATAGTATTGTGCAAATTTTATTGAACTCGCAAGCGCACGAATCTGTTGTAGTATAAATTAATGGTGCGAGTGTCGATCCCACGAGGAGGTAGATTTTAATTATATATATAGAATTAATTTTGTAAATGGACGATTGAATTTGTGGTGAAGATAATTCGAAAGATGTTAAAACTTAAATTAAAATGGCGAGAATAAATTCTAAAATTGGAATTGAAATGACTGGAATAAATTGAAGAGAATTTTGTGGAAATAACGTACTTGGGTATCTGGATCCGTATCAACATGCATCATGGGCTAAATATACCTTATTAATACCAATTAAATCATGAGGGGAGAATCCACACTTCATGAACCACGCTCTAATAAATATGGTGCTAAGGGCTTATCGTGCCAAATAAAAATAACCTTATACTAGGGTGCCGGTGAAATTAGGGCAGTCCTAGACAAGATTAGTATTATTTGTCGACGAGAAGTCAAAACATCCACAAAAACTAGAGGGGAAGAGAAAATAAATTTACCAAATCAAGCCCATGACACATGTTGAGACTTTACCTTCAACCCAAGCTTGAAAGAAAATTAGCCACTCATAGTTGAACTAGGGCAAAATGGAAATTTATTAAAATACATAGAAAATACAAGATAGAGAGATAATTACAGAAAATAAACCCCAAAAATGGATTTAGAGGTGCCCAATTAGGGGGGGAGGCCCCTTTTTTATAGATACATCGAGTAAATCATGGCTATCGGATTAAAAACAGTTTGAATGCTCAGGATTTCGCCACGTCATCAGTCAACAGTAAAGTCAACAGCCACTATTTGCACAGTAACGCGGTTCAGCCACTATTTGCACAGTAACGCGGTTCAGCCACTATCTGCACAGTAACTAATCCCCTGTGTTGCATGTACCATACGCGCGTTTTTTTATTCACTAGTATGCTGCCACGTCACCATAAACACTACATAAGAATTTTAGCCCAATAGGATCATGACACATCATCAGTCAATGCCACGTCATCGATCCGTACATGTGAATAATACCGTATATGTGAACAGTACAATTTTTTCTTTTATGCTCCTCCATAGGTTTTCGACCGTCCTGAGTTCAAAAATGATGTCCGTTTTGCATCTGATCTCTCATTTATTGTGAAATGACTATAATACTCCTAAAATACATAAAATACTTAATTAAAATAAAACACACATAAGTAAATTATAAGAAACTTAAATACATAAAAGTAAGGGTTGTTAGTAATACTTGAAATGTAAAATAACGATTTTCTCCTATATAAATATGCACTTTCTAACACTCAACAAATAGTAACACGATTTGACTTGGTTTGAATAGTGTTGCGGTTTGGTTGAAAATAATCCAGTGTAAGACATGTACCATACGCGAGATTTTTGGTCTACTGATATGCTGTCACGTTATTGATCAATAATGCATAAAATTTTTAGTCCAACAGGATCGTGACACCTCATTAGTCAATGCCACATCATTGGTCAATACCATGTCATTGATCAGTATATGTAAACAATGTCGTGAATAATAACATAGACCGTACCGTATATGTGAATAGTACCATACATGTGAGCAATGACATTTTCTTTTTATGCTCCTCTTAAGTTTTTCGACCGTCTTGAGTTAAAAAATGATGTCTGTTTTGCCGTATGATCTCTCTTTCATTGTGAAATGACTATGATGCCCCTAAAATACATAAAATACTTAATTAAAATAAAACACACATAATTAAATGACAAGAAGTTTAAATACTTAAAAGTAAGGGTGTTAGTAAAACTTGAAGTGTAAAATGACGATTTTCTCCTTTATAAATATACATTTTCTAACACTCAACACACTCCCCAACCAGCTTATTGCTAGACCCTAGTAAATAAAGCGAAAACAAAATTTAAATCCAAAATAATTTTTTTAACACTCATGTTTATTCAATTAGACTAATGATAGTAATCAAATAAAAGTATAAGCATTATCTCCTGTCTAAAAAAACATCACACCCACATCAACTATCCAAATGAATCAGTCAAGTAGACTTTATCATATCTACTTTCAAGAATGACATGTCAAACCCCAGAATCTCACTAAATATAGTGACGCTCTCACAAAGCTCTCACAAAGAAATTATACCCAATAAAAATAGTCACTGTAATGAATGGTAATTGAGAGAAATTAATAAAGAAATAATATCACATGCTCTCACAAAGATGAAAGAAATATGCCCTCAGCTTAGAAATAATACGATATCAAGTCAATCAAAAATACTAGTGAACCTACTTTATTTATCTTTTTTTCTCTTTTTTTATTATGCATCATTACATTTTTTTAGCCCATATAACTAGCTTTTACTTTAGACTATAGTTCCCTAAAATCAAGAAGGACTTTTATTAGGACATAACGTAGGTTAAGAACATAGCTAACAAAGAAGGGAAATAAGGAAAACAAAGTGTATGTTTGAGAAAAATATAGAGTTTTTTTTTTAAGTTGTAAGGTGGATTTCACATTTTATTGTTATTTTTATTTTTGAAATTTTTTTTTTGCTTTTGTTTGGCATAACTTCACTGAACAAAATAATAATTTACATTTTTATCAAACATAATAGATGATGGAACTTATAAGATATCGGGTAATATTCTAAATTGGAGTGGGTCAAGATGATAAGTTGACAAAGAAATTTTTTTTTTAAGGCTTAAAAGAGTTAACTATGGATATTTCATAAAGGGGATGGTTAGAAAGGTTCAAACGAATCAAAAATGGCATTTCCATCATTTTTTAGGGCTCCAAAGAATCTTCCATATCTACTGGTTAGATGGGCCTCTAGGTGTAGCAACACACATTTTTTCATTTTTTTTAAAATTTTACAACAACTTTTTTTAAAGGGTTAACTCAAAAGAAATCTAGAGATCATGTATAAAATAATAAACTACTGAATTGTATAAAGAATGGGCAAAAA
Source organism: Citrus glauca (assembly GCA_029633175.1). Lineage (NCBI taxonomy): Eukaryota > Viridiplantae > Streptophyta > Magnoliopsida > Sapindales > Rutaceae > Citrus > Citrus glauca. Next base: position 23,166,307 of record JAQOOD010000008.1, read on the forward strand.
TGTTAGTCTTCAAGAAAAATGATAGACTAAAAAACTCACTTGGTACTTATTATGACATGTTCATTCCTTCAAGCAACTCATATTTATCTCCGACATCAACATGTAAATTAGCAAATATAGTGTAACATTACTTAAGACCAAAGATAATACAAATACTAAAGTTTGAAATTAATCATGTCATCCAATGTTTTTTTAAATAATATTCTACCCCCCAACTTATTCTAAACATGAAAGGAAAATATGCATACAGAAATGTTAAAATGATTCGGAAAAACTAATTAGAAATGTTACACTTAAAATGATAGAAAAAGAATTTTTTTTTAACTAAGAAGATGCGTTTCTTAAGCCACTACACTCCATATTCAACTACCTTCGACCCAAAAAAAATTTGAAAGTGTATATTTATAAATGAGAAATTGGAAAGAAGAAGAAAAATGATTATAAAAATTTAATAAAGAAAAAGAAAATGTCTAGAATTTGTTTTAACGAAGAAGATGCGTTTCTAGAATAACTACACTCCATATTCAGCCATCTTCAACACAAAAAGTTAGCAACAATTAGTTTCTACAACAAAAAATTAGTAAAAACTTAATCAAGATTTCACAATTATCGATTGTTCCCTCCTCCCAACCAGAAGGAAACATTGTCCTTAATGTTTTAAAGGAAAGAAATAGAGTTTAGAAGACATCACCTAGGTGGTGCAATACAGAAGAAAATATTTACAGACGGAGAGTTAAATCTAATTTGTACTTCTTACTGCGGCTATTGTTACCATCATTATTTGGACGCTCCAACGCAAAGGTTCAGGGGTCTGGCTCTGGTCTATAAGCTTGTAACAGATCAAGTAGCTCATTAGTAGTGCGAACACAAATAAAAATTTTTTTCGCATTGGAATGAATGAAATAGTTTTTTATTGCATGGTTAAGAAATGTGATAAAACCATTATAAAAGTTATTGACATTTAACAAACCAATGGGTTTCTGGTGAATGTGTAGAATGGCCCAAGATGCTAGTGTGATAAGTGCCTCTAGTGTTGCAAGATCTCTTGGAAGCAAAATAAAAGCATCAGCATGATTAAGCATTTCAGTTATTCTTTCTTGCATACCTGAGACGATTAACTTTTCTCCAGTCGGTGAGTCAGTTAAACTGCCCAAAGGTTTTAGGCCTCTCGGGATGATGCCTAACACTTGGCTTCATTTGATAAAAGCAGCTTTTGAGACCAATTTTAATAACCCTCAATTACCTCCTCCATACACGAAGTGTAATTTTCTCTCTGCTATGCTTCGACCAAGATCTATGGCTGCCTCAATGAACTCTTTATGTTTGACATAGTTAAATCCAGAAAGCGCATAAATGTTCTTGAATTGTCTATTGGGAGTAGCTGCCATTGGGATACTTTTCAAAAAAAAATTGTGAGTGCTTAACAAAAAGTCATATTTAAGAATCTTGGAGACAATGAGTCACAACTGTGTATGAGGTGGCATGTTAGTATCAAATAGCATGTAAATCACATGGCTAGCGAGTCAAAAAGAAAACAATAAAAAGAAAAAGAAATAATGAGAAAAAAAAATTATTAAAGATAATAATGCAAATGATAAAACAACAGTGAAGTAAAAAGATATTTGCAGGTAGTTGCGACTGTGGCTCAAATCTTCCTCTGGTTTTACATCCAAAAATGGCTTGAACACCCTCTATGGGTCGAGGATAGGCTTCCCATCTAGTTTTTTTATAAACTGGCAAACATGGTCATTTATAGTCAGATTTCCGAGAGTATATCGTGCATGCTCTTTCTGGAATAATGGTCGTAACTGGAGAATCGCTCCTTGCACATATCCACTGAGATGCGTTTCAAAAACCAAAAGATATCATCCAATGACTCCTTATTCAAGCCATCTCTAAGAAATTGAATCTTATCTTCCCTATTATCAGATACCATTCCTAAAGAATATGGTTTTTTTATTGTAACTTATTCTGGCACACTTATGACAAGCAACAGAAATTCTTTGAGCTCTTCATTTTCTTGCATAATTTCCTTTACCACAACCTGGCATGTATGCAATAAATTTTGGAGGTAACTCACCTGCCAATCGTACTTTACCCTCGATTAACCAACGGATGTCAGCAAGTATGTTATTCCTCATGAGCAATCCCATGCATTCGTACCGAGATTTATAGAATGTAAGGAGGGCATTCTGAGGAAGTAAAGGGAATCGCTTGTGAAGCTTCGCTAGAATCTCGTTTATGTCCATACCTTTGCCTTAAAATATCAGTTATTGTGGAAAAACTAAAGTAACCGACTTGATTGTCACGGAGTACCGTTATCCGCACTTCAACTGGGTAACAAACTAAAGCACACAAACAGAAAACAAATTAAAACACACAAAGAAAATTAAAATCGTACTTTTATTGAATTTACCTCAAGCTTTAACTGGATGTCATAAACACTTCTCTTAATGTCTCTAAGTTGGCTTTTTAAATCCTCAACATAGGATATTAACTCTGGTGGTTCCAGAGCCCAAATACGATGTGTTTTACAAACTTGAATCTCCCTTTTAAGATGAAATTTTACAAGTTGAAGTGGTTTAAGAATGTTCAGGAGGAACGGTTTAAGTGTGGTACTCATGATTAACAATGATAAGAAAAAAAAAACTTAATGGTTAAGCAAACACACGTATACAAAAATAATTTCAATATGCAAAAATAAAAAAAAATCAAATCACCAAAAAAAATTTAAATCTGGTGAGTCATTGAAATTTATTTCAATGTCTTTTCTATGTTGTTGGTACTCTAAATATAGCTTTAATCTTTGACTATTAACTTTAAATGTGACATCATTCTTTGGGTCCTTAATTTCAATTGCCCCATGTGGAAAAAAAGTATGAACAATAAATGAGTCAGACCATCGAGAGTGTAATTTACCTGGGAATAGGTGCAAGCGAGAATTGAATAAAAGCACTTTCTGACCTGGAGTGAACGGTTTTCTCATAATTTGCTTGTCATGGAAGACTTTCATTTGTTGCTTGTAAATCTTGACATTTTTATATGCGTCATTGTGAATTTCTTCAAGTTTTGCTAGTTGTAATCTTCTTTCTAAGCTGGCTTGCTGCATGTCAAAGTTGAATTTCTTGATGGCCTAATATGCACGATACTTAATTTTAATAGGTAAGTGGCAAGCTTTTCCATACATGAGCCTGTAGGGTGACATCCCAATCGGGATCTTGAAAGTCATTCTATATGCCCATAATTCACCATCAAGTCTTACTGATCAATCTTTTCTGTCCGGCCTCACTGTCTTTTCTAATATGTGCTTTATTTCTCGATTGGAGATCTCAACCATGCCACTGGTTTGCGGATGATATGAGGTCACCACTTTGTGAGTGATTGAGTACTTTGTCAAAAGAGTTTTAAATGCTTTGTTACAAAAGTGGGCACCATCATCACTAATTATTGTCTCGAGGGAATCTAAAGTGTGAAACAATGTTGCTTTTCAAAAATTCTATCACCACCTTATGATTATTAGTTCAATATAGAATTGCTTTTAACTATTTTGATATATAGTCAATAACAACCAATATATATTGATGGCCAAAAGAAGAAGGAAATGGTCCCATAAAGTCAATACTCCATACATAAAAATCTCAACCACTAAAATTGGATTTAGTGGCATTATATTTCTTCGCATAATGCTCCCTATTCGTTGACACCTATCACATGAAAAACAGAAAGTGTAAGCATCTCGAAATATGGTTTCCCAATAGAAACCATATTGTAAAACTTTAGTAGCTATTTTCTTAGGACCGAAATGGCCTCCACAAGTTTGTTCATAGCAGAATGAAAGAATATTCTGAATTTCATTTTCTGGGACACATCGTCTAACAATTTGATCTACACAATACTTGAGCAAATAAGGGCCATCCCAAAAGAAATTCTTTATTTTCATAAAAAAATTGGCTTTGTCTTACTTAGTCCAACGCTCTGGAAGTTGACCGATAACAAGATAATTAACGATATCAGCATACTATGGTAATACTTCCACACTCATTAATTATTCATTTAAGAATGACTCATTTAATGGTAATGATTCCATAATTGTGTCAAAATGGAGACGAGAGAGATGGTCAGCTACAACATTCTCTGTGCCTTTCTTATCTTTAAATTCCAAGTCGAATTCTGCAAAAGTAACACGCAACGATTAGTCTAGCTTTTGCATCTTTTTTTGTGAGAAGATATTTAAGAGTAGCATGACCTTTGAATATAATTATTTTACAACCAATGAGATAAGATCAAAATTTTTTTAATGCAAATACTATTGCTAGCATTTCTTTTTCAGTAGTTGAATAGTTCAACTGTGCATCATTCAATGTCATACTAGCATAGTAAATAACATGGGGAATTCGATCAACTCTTTGTCCTAACATTGCTCCTACTACATAATTAGATGCATCACACATGTGTTCAAATGGTAAACTCCAGTTTGGGGGCTGAATGATGGGTGATGATGTCAACAACTGCTTTAATTTTTCAAATGCCACAAGACATTAATCATTAAAGATAAAAGGTACATTTTTAGCAAGTAGATTGCATAAGGGTCTAGAAACTTTGCTAAAATCTTTAATGAAACGTCAATAAAAATAAACATGCCCAAGGAAAGATCTTACTTCTCTGACTGTTTTGGGTGGAGGAAGATTAGAAATGAGATCCACCTTGGCTTTGTCAACCTCAATACCTTTGCTCGAAATGATGTGACAGAGAACAATACCTTATTTTACCATAAAATGACACTCCTCCCAATTTAAGACTAAATTTTTCTCAATACATCTCTGCAGAACTAGTATTAGATGATGTAAACATTGATCAAACGAATCACCAAAGACAAAAAAATTATCCATAAAGACTTCAAGGAATCGTTCAACCATATCAGAACAATAGTTAACATGTATCGTTGAAATGTAGCAGATGTATTACATAATCCAAATGACATCTTCGTATATGCAAAAGTGCCAAAAGGGCAAGTGAAAGTGGTTTTCTTTTGATCTTTTTGTGCTATAGGAATCTGATTATATCCTGAGTAGCCATCTAAAGAGTAATAAAATTTATGGCCTGCCAATCTATCAAGCATTTGATCAATAAATGGTAAAGGAAAATGGTCTTTACGTGTGATAGAATTTAACTTTCTATAACCAATGCATACACGCCATCCTGTAGTTACCCTAGTGGATATTAATTCATTATTAGCATTGGTAACTACTGTGACTCCTAACTTTTTGGGGACAACTTATACATGACTGACCCATGAACTATCAGAAATGGGGTAAATGATACATGCATTTAATAGCTTAAGGACTTCAGTTCTAATAACTTCTTTTATATTAGGATTTAACCGAAGTTACATTTCTCTAGTAGATTTAGCATTTTCATCAAGGTGAATATAATGCATGCAGTCTACTGGGTTTATACCTTTTATGTCTGTTATGGTCCATCCGAATGCTCTTTTAAAATATCCAACAACTTACCTTTTTGTTCGTCATTTAGGGATAATGAGATGATTACTGGTAGAGTACTTTCTTCTCCCAAAAAATGCATATTCCAATGTGTTGGTTAATGGTTTGAGCTCGAGTTTCAGTGGTGATTTTGATGATGGGATGAGTTTCTTCTGTGACAATGCTAGTTGTTCAACTCTTAGCTTCTATTTATTAGTGTTCTTGGATGGTGCTGAGTCAAGTAGGGCGTTGACCTCATCGACTCATCTGTCAATATCAAAATCCAAACCAAAGTGAGTTAAACATGTTTGTGAAGGGTCATCACTAAGGTTTGAAAGAAAAGTGTTATTAACTAATGCTTCAATTAAATCCACATCAACAATTCAATTATCTGCATTGTGAGGTTGTTTGGCAATGTTGAAGATGTTCAACTTCATAGTCATGTTGCCGAAAGACAACTGCATATTTCCAGTCTTACATTGAATGTGAGCATCCGCAGTTGCCAAGAAAGGTTGGCCTAAAATAATGGGGATGTGCTTCCTTGAATCCTGTATTGGTTGAGTGTCAATTACAATGAAATCAACAGGAAAATAAAACTTATCTACCTAGATAAGTACTTCCTCCACAATACCACAAGGTATTTTCGTGGACCGATCTGCATGTTATAACACCACTGGAGTTTGGTGTAATTCTACAAGTCCAAGTTTCATAAATACTGAATAAGGCATTATTAAGCATTCTTAATAAAGTAGCTCCTAAATCCAACAAAGCATTCTTAATTGTGTGGTTCCCTATACTACATGGGATAGTGGGGGAGCCTGGGTCTTTGCATTTTAAAAGAATTTTGTGTTGGAGTATAGAACTAACGTTTTCTGTTAAAAATTATTTCTTTTAAACATGAATGTTTCTCTTTTTAGTACAAAGGTCTTTAAGAAACTTGACATAAGATGAAACTTGTTTTATAGCATCTAGCAAATGGATGTTAACACTTACCTGTTGAAAGATTTTAAGAATCTCACTTGTGGATTTTCCCTTCTTTCCTTTAGCTAACCTTTGAGGAAATAGAGCTTTGGGAACATATTCTCGTAGGTTGGTTTCTTCTTTCTCCTTCGGTGGTGAGTCTTCAATACTCATAGGTACAATTTGATTTTCTTTTGTCACCAGTATCTCTACTTTGTTGTAGACTTTTTTCCTTTTCGCAAGGTCCTGACTACTTTGATCTCTCCATGTTGCTGTGGTAAATTGGTACTTGTTTCATGTACTCCTTTAAGATTAGGCATTGGTTGACTTGGAAATTTACCTTTCTCAACAGTCATTGCCAAGGTATGAACTGAAGAAGCAAGTTGTCCCACCATCTTCTCGAGACTTGAAACTGATTGGGCTTGTGAGTTGAAGCCTGCTCTTAACTCATTTCATAATCCATCAATGGTACGATTCTGTTGCTTAATCGTTGAATGAGTAACAATCTTGAAATTCTGCAATGCATCCTCCCATGATCTAGGTTGAAAGTGGTTTCGGTTCTGATTATATGGTCTAAATGGTGGCTGAGAGGCTTGAGGAACTTGAGGAATTAGTTGCGTTGGTGGAGTTGGGGTTGCTGGTCTATTATGTTGTAATCCTTGAGACCATGAAAAATTAGTGTGGTCTCTCCATCTAAGATTATACGTGTTGGAATATGGGTTGTAATTTGATGGCTTTCTCATTACACCTATGACACTGGCTTGATCTTGATATGAGTCAGCATCATGTGGCTCTGTTGATTTAGCAGTTGATAACGATGCTATTTGTCGAGAGAGACTTTCAACCATCTCCTCGACTTTTTTTATTCCCGAAGTTGACTCGCCAATGTGAACCTCATTCACTCCGTTAATTCTTTTAGTATTCCTAAGTGACAGACTCCGTTGTTGGGAATTATCCGCTTGTCGCTGGAAGAATTCCCAAATCTCTGATGCACTTTTTGACATTAGCTCTCCTCCACTTGTTGCCATTAGCCATTTTTGCATATTTGGCAATGATCCCTCCAAAAAGTATTGGCATTGGTGCCATTTCTTGTACCTATGATGTGGACACTTCAAGAGTAGCCCATTGAATCGCTCCCATGTTTCGAAAAGTTGCTCGACTTCTCTATGGGTAAACTCTTAAATTTCCCTGCGAATAGCATTGGTTTTATGCACTGGGAAGTATTTATTCAAAAATTTAGTTACCATTTGTTCTCATAATGTAATGCTATTAGCAGGCAATGTATTAAGTCATGAACAAGCTCTATCCTTTAAAGAAAATGGGAATGTCTAAGTTTTACATCATCATATGAAAAATTCACATATTTAAATGTTTGACAAATAGCATAAAAATCATTCAAATGATTATATGGGTCCTCATTTTCTAGGCCATAGAATGTTGGGAGACAATTTAGCACACTAGGTTTTAGTTCAAAACTCCTAGCAGCTACATTTGAGTATCTTATGCATAATGTGCTCAAATTAGCTAAAGGACTGAAGTAGTACTTAAGTGGCCTCTCTTGTGGTTGCAAATCCATTTTATTTTTAACTTGTTTGTGTGTACGAAGTGTTTTCTCAAGTTCAAGGTCTATAGGTTCAAGATTAGGTAATAATGACCTACGACCATACATGTAAAAAACAAAAAATAAATGGGAACAAAATGAATAAAAATAAAGAAAAAAGAGAAATTATGATACTAACTTTATCGCGTTATTATAACCTTATTATAAAAATACACAAAAACATACGAGAAATAAATTAACTAAAAAAAATTAGTACGATAAACAAAAATTACAAAGAAAAAATAACTTGAAAATTAAATTACATAATTTTAAAAAAGAGAAAAAGAAAAGAAATACTAACCTCTAAATGTAATTTCATTTTTTTCTTTTTTTAATAAGAGAAAAAATACAAGAAAACAAATAAAAGAAAATATTCACAAAAATTAATTCTTCAAATTAAAATCAATTACCTCCCCAGTAACGGCGCCAAAAACTTGTTGTACAAATTTTGTTGAACTCACAAGTGCACAAATCTATTTTAGTATAGATCAATGGTGACGAGTATTGATCCCACGAGGAGGTGGATTTTAAGGATATGTAGAATTAATTTTGTATGAGGGTAGTTGGATTTATGATGAAAATGATTTGGATTATCCTAAAATTCGAATTAAAATGGAAAGAATAAATTGAAGTGAAAATCTATTAATTTGACGTACTTGGGTATCTGGATCCGAATCAACGTGCACCACAAGCTAATATTCTTTATTAATGCCAATTAAATCACGAGGAGGAAATCCACACCTCATGAATCATACTCTAATCAATATGGTGCTAAGGGCTTATCGTGCCAAATAAAAATAACCTTATACTAGGGTGCCGGTGAAACTAGGGCAGTACTAGACAGGATTAGTATTATTTGTCGACGAGAAGTCAAAACATCCACAAAAACTAGAGGGGAAGAGAAAATAAATTTACCAAATAAAGCGCATGACACATGTTGAGACTTCACCTTCAACTCAAACTTGAAAGAAAATTAGCTACTCATAATTGAACTAAGGGCAAAATAAAAATTAATTAAAATACGTAAAAAGTACAAGATGGAGAAGGAATTACAGAAAATGGAGTCCAAAAATGGATTCAGAGTTATCAAATTAGGGGGAAGAGCCCCCTTTTTTTTATAGATACATTGAGTAAATCATGGCCATCAGATCGAAAATATTTCGGATGCTCAGGATTGCACCATGTCATCAATCAACAGTACGCGGTTTGACCACGTAGGTGAACAGTAACATGGTTTGACCCGGCTTGAACAGTGACGCGGTTTGGTTGAAAATAATCTTATGTAATGCATATACCGTACGTGAGATTTTTGGTCCTTTGATATGCTGTCATGTCATCGATCAACAGTGCATAAGAATTTTAGTCCAACAGGATTGTGACACCGTCTATGTAAACAGTGTCGTGAATAGTAACATAGACAGTACCATACATTTGAATAATACTGTAAAGCGATGTCCGTTTTGCCATCTGATCTCTCGTTCATTATGAAATGACTATGATGCCCCTAAAATACATAAAATACTTAATTAAAATAAAACACACATCATTAAATGCCAAAAAGTTTAAATCCATAAAAGTAACGGTGTTAGTAAAACTTGAAGTGTAAAATGACGATTTTTTTCTTTATAAATATACATTTTCTAACACTCAACAATAAGAGCCTCCTTAAAAATATTTGGCTCTTTACCATTGTATGAAGCAATCATAAAACCTTATCCCTCAATCTCAAAAGGACTATGAGGAATTGGCCTACGATTACTCTTTCAAGCTGATTTCTCAATTGGAATCAAAGTGTACGGTGTTTCACCCCCACTCAGAGTGGCAATCCTAGAAGGATTTGTGCTAATGCCAACACCAACATTAAAAGTGATAACATCATTTGGATATTCTAATTGATAAATCCTTATCAACTTTTCCAATGTTAAGAAACTTATTTTCCAGAAAATTGATATCTTGTGATTCCAATTCAGTGATAGTTCCACTTATATATTCACCAATAGACACATATCCTTTAGAGTGTCCTGAGTATCTAATAAAGATATACTTTTTACTCTTAACTCCCAATTTCTCAACTTTATGGGTAAAGTTATGAATATAAACTCGCATATCCCCAAGGCTGCAGATAAGATAGGTCCGGTTTCCTATCTATCCACAACTCATATAGAGTGAAACAAACTTATTTTGAAGGAAGTTGGTTAAGTATATATGACAACAGTTAACAAAGCATCTCCCTATTAAGATATTGGAAGATTTAATTGCATCATCATTGACCTAACTATTTCCAACAGGGTTCATTCATTTTTTTCACTACAACATTTTATAAAAATAGTCAACTTGTTATCCTATATGACTATAAAATGTTGATTTTAATAATAACAAACCATATGTTTTTTATAAATAAAGAATTACACATTATATTTTTATAACAAGAAAATGATTTTATGAAATTGGTTCTTTTCAAGTTTATAGTTTAAATTAAAAAGTTTTAAGAACTTTGAAGCCAACCAGTATTGTTTTTAAAAATCTGGAAATTGACTTATTTGTAAAGTTCTATAAGGATTTAAGCCATAGTATAATTTTATAAAGTTTTAGGATAAAACTATAATTTTGGAAATTAGTTGTTTCACTATAGCAAAGTGGATAACCATATTCACTAAAGCAGAAATCGATTATCAAATAGAAGCTCTCTAGAATTAAAGCGGCTAACAGGATTTAGTAAAATGGTAAACTGGTTATCAAGCAGAAGCTCTCTGGAGTAAAAACGACTAACCGAAAAATGAAAAGCGGCAAATCGAATGTTCAAAAAAATTCAAATCTTTGAGCATAACGCTAGCATCAAGTGGTAATCTAGTTAAAATAAAACGGAAAGCCAATTATCACTAGAAAGTCAATAACGATTCATTTTCTACTCCAACTATAAAATGACTTAAATCAAATTCAATTAAGAAGATACAACCATTATTATCATTAAGCATTCCTCTACAATCTGAGCATATAATTTGTGTATTTATTTCATTCATTCACACACATTGGGCTTTCATTTGTAATCAAACACAATTGTGTGAAAAGAATTTATTTTAATCCTTTTTGTAAAATCAAGTTGAGAGGGTGTAAGTGTTGGGATACACTTGGGTAAAGAGATTGGGGATAATCTCTTGTTTGTAAAGTCCATTGACACTTTGGAAGTCAATTGTAAGCATTTCAAGCCTTAGGAGGCTTAGATAGTGAAATCATTAGACTTGCTTTGCTTGGAGGCATGGACATAGATGGAGATTTTTGAACCACATAAAAATATTTATGTTTCTTCTCTCCTCCCTTGCTCTTTTATCTTTTAGCATTGTTAAATTTATTGTTTTTTATTTCATTGAGGCATTAGATTAAAATGTTGTGTGATTTGCTTAGCTTAAGTTTTAAAAACCCAATTCACCCCCTCTTGGGTTGTATGACTAATATTTCATTTGGTATCAGAGATTGGTTATCTTATTAGGACTTAACCATTTAAAGTGAAAGATCCATAGCAATCTAAAATGATTCTACCTTTAGGGAAGGTCAATCCACAACTAGGCCACCATTTTTTTATGGTAATGACTACCATTATTGGAAAACTGGGATGAGAATTCATTTGCAAACAGTAGATTAAAAAATTTGGGAAGTTGTATGTGATGGTCCATTCATGCCTGTAACTAAAAATGAAGTAGGGAAAGATATTCCAAAACCTTCACGGGAATGGAATGAATAAGAAAAAAAGAAAATCTTCTCTAAATTTCAATGCCATGAATGCCTTGTTTTGTGCACTTGACAAGAAAGAATTTCAAAGAGTGTCTAGTTGTGAGAGTGCTCATGAAATTTTAAAGAAACTTAAAGTTGTTTATGAAGGCACAAATCAAGTGAAAGAGTCTAAAATTAGTAGATACACTCGACAATATAAATTGTTTCAAATGAAACAAAATAAGAGTATGTATTCTATGTATACTAGATTTACAGATATAGTAAACACTCTAGGAGCCCTAGGAAAAACTTTTTCAAATAGTGAGAAAGTTAATAAATTATTAAGTCATTACTAAAGAAATGGAGACCTAAGAGGTCTATCATTGAGCAAACCAGAGATTTAAATACCTTACTTATTGATGATTTGATTGGTTTTCTTACTTTCTTATGAGGATGACTTGGCAATATAAAATAAATAAGGAAAAGAAGAAAAGCATTACACTTAAAGCCTCAAAACATGAGAGTGATGAGGAAAGTAAGCTGGATGATGAGGAGATGACTATGCTGGCTAGGAGATTCAGAAAATTCTACAAGAAAAGTAGTGAGCGAAGAAAGTTTAGAAACTACAAGAATTAAAAAAGAGAAGAAGAAGCCAATTACTTACATGAATGCTAGAAGCCCGGACACGTATGATCGAAATGTCCTCTCCTTAATAACTCAAGAAGAAAGCAATGGTAGCAACATGGGATGACAGGGATAAGGAAACGAGTGATGCTGAGGAGTAATAAGAGATGAAAATTCTAGCTCTTATGGCAATTGAGGAAGAATCATTTGATGAACTTGATGAAGTAAGTGATCTTCCAACAAATGATGAATTACATAATGCATTTAAAGAATTGCATGATGATTGGATAAGAATAGGTAAAACGAATGTATCCTTTAAAAAGAAAATACTAAAATTTTCAAATGAAAATGATAGTTTATAAAAGTAAAATGATTCATTAAATGAAAAGATTAAAGGACTAGAGTTAGATAATAAAATGTTGCATGATAGAATTGCATCATTTAAAGGCAAACAAAGTATTTCACATGAGCATGAATAATCATGTGTTGATGAATTAATGAAAGAAAATAAAGTGGTTAAGAAAAAGAGTAATGAGCTCAATAAAATTGTGTTAAAATTCACAAGTGGTCAAAAGATCTTAGAAAAATTGTTGAGCACTCAACAATGTGTGTTTGATAAAAGAGGACTTGGTTATAAGCCAAACTTGAAACGAAAATATTATAAGAATTATTTTGTTAAAGCTACCACTATAAGTGATCATAAGATTATTTGTCATTATTGCAATGGAAATGGTCACATGAGTTGTAAATGCCATGTTAAAAGAAATGCATACTATGAAATCAAATGTATTTAGGTTTCGAAGGGAACAATTACTAACACTCAAGGACTCAATAAGTTTTGAGTACTTAAAACTTAGAATTTTTTTCTGTAAGGATCAAAGTAAAGGAAAAATAAGTGATACGTGGACAGTGGATGTTCAAGACATATGATAAGAAATTACTCTTAGTTTTTAAGTTTTACCAAGATCAAGAATGGTGGAAACATTTCCTTTCGAGATAATTCATTTATATTGGCAATGTCAGTAATGTATCCTTTATTCTTATTGAAAATGTATGATTGGTTGAAAACTTGAAACACAATTTGCTTAGCATTAGTTAATTGTGTGATAAAGGCTATAGAGTTATCTTTGATAAATCAAAATGTGATATTGAGAATGCATGTGATGGTAAGCTTTTGTTTGTAGGAAATAGATGTGTTATGTTTATACTATTAATATAAATTGTGCATCTACTAATGATAAATGTTTCTCCACATTGCATGATGATGGTTGGTTATGGCATAGAAGACTAGATCATGCAGGCATGGATTTGATTTCAAAAATTTCGAAAAATGATTTAGTTAAAAGTCTTCTAAAGATCAGTTTTCAAAAATATGGAATTTGTGAAGCTTGCCAATTTAGAAAACCAATCAAAACTTCTTTAAAAAACAAGAACCATGCCTGTACTTCAAAACCACTTCAAGTAATTCACATGGATTTGATTGAACCTTCTAGATATGCTAGTTTAATTTGCAAATATTATGCATTTGTAATTGTGAATGATTATTCTAGATACACGTAGGTATTATTATTAGTCAATAAGGATGATGCCTTTGATGCATTTAGAGTTTTCTGTAAAAGGGTTCAAAATGAAAAGGGATATGCTATTTCTTTTATTAGAAGTGATCAAGGCAGAGAATTTAAAAATCATTTATTTAAAAATTTTTGTAATGATTTTGGCATTGAGCATCAATTTTCATCTCCTAAGACTTCGTATAAAAATGGGGTTGTTGAGAGAAAACATAGGTCTATCCAAGAAATGGCTAGGACCATGTTGAATGATAATATTTTGCCTAAGTATTTTTTGGCCGAAGTCGCCAACAAATCTTATTATGATTTATTGATTAAACTTTATCTCAATAAAACTTCCTCTGAGTTTTCAAAAGATAAAAAATCCAACATTGGTTATTTCAAAGTTCTTAGATGTAAATATTTTATTTTAAACACAAAAGATAATCTTAACAAATTTGATTCAAAATCTTATGTTGGCATTTTCTTTGTTATTCAAACACAAGCAAAACTTATAGAATGTATAATAAAAAAACTTTGGTTGTAGAAGAATCTATGCATGTTACATTTGATGAGTCTAACCCTTCCTCTACGGAGAAAGTTGTTGTGAATGATGATACAGATGATGATTCGCAAGAAGAATTATCAAAAGATAAACAAAAGGATGCATCTTAAGAAAATCAAGAGGATAGATAAGAAGAACAAACAAATATGAAGCAACAAGAAGGTACTTCCTAAATACTCCCCAAGGAGTGGAGGTATGTTTCCTCTCACCCTAACGATTTAATTTTAGGTGATCATTCACGTGGTGTAATCACTAGATCATCACTTAGAAATACAAGTGAGCATGCTACATTTATATCTCAAATTAAACCAAAATCTTTTGCAGATGTAGAAAATAATGAATATTGGATTATGGCAATGCAAGAGGAGTTAAATCAATTTAAGAGAAACAATATATGGGAATTAGTTCCTAAACTAGAACATCAATCCATTATAGGCACTAAATAGGTATTTAAAAATAAAATGAATGAATCTGGTGTGGTTGTAAGGAATAAAATTAGATCAGTGGCTCAAGGATACAATCAAGAAGAATGAATTGATTTTGATGAAACATTTGCGCCTGTAGCTAGATTAGAATCCATTAAAATGTTATTAACATTTGCTTGTCATAAAGATTTCATTTTATATCAAATGGATGTCAAAAGTGTTTTCTTAAATTACTATATTTTGGATGAAGTGTATGTGAAACAACCCCCTAGTTTTGAAAATGAAAAGTTTCCAAATCATGTGCATAAGTTGTCTAAAGTATTGTATAGATTGAAACAACCACTTAGAGGATGGTATGAAAAGCTTAAAAAATTTCTTATTGGATAATGTTTTTCCAATGGGAAAAGTCGGATACTACTCTCTTTGTTAAGCATAAGAGCCAAGATTTACTTATCGTTTAAATTTATATTGATGATATTATCTTTGATTCTACCGATGAGTCTTTGTGCAAGGAGTTTTCATCTTGTATGAATAAGGAATTTGAGATGAGCATGATGGGAGAATTGAAATATTTCCTTAGATTTCAAATCAAACAAACCAATGAGAGAATCTTCATCAACCAAGCTAAATACGTCAAAGATCTACTTAAGAGATTTGGTATTGTTGACTCAAAGACCAAGAGCACTCCTATGAGCATATAATCAAACTTGACAAAGATAAAAAGGTAAAAAGGTTGATATCAAAATGTATCAAGGTATGATCGACTTTTTACTTTACTTAACCGTAAGTAGACCCAATATCATGTTTAGTGTATGTTTGTGTGCAAGATTTCAATAATGTCCCAAGGAATCTCATTTTCTTGTTATCAAAAGAATTTTTTGTTATTTGAATGGAACCATAAATTTTGGCCTTTGGTATTCTAGAGGAACCTATATAGATTTAACTTGTTATTCATATGCTGATTTTGTTACTTACAAGGTCGATAGGAAAAGTACTAGTGGAACTTTTCATTCACTTATTTTATAGTTTAGTATGAAATAAAATTCGATTGTACTCTCAACTATTAAGGCATAATATATTACCCCAGGTAATTGTACACAAGCCCTTTAGATGAATCAAACACTTAGAGATTATGGCATTAATCTTGAACAAATTTCTATCATGTGTAATAATGCTAGTGCGATAAATCTTTTAAAGAATCACATTCAGCACTCTAGAACCAAGCATATAGAGATTAGACTGCACTGCATTGCTCTAGGTTTTGTTTCACTTCTTTTGTGGCCATATTCTTCTTCTTTTTTGCTAGCCTACCGCCTTAGCATCCCTTCATGAATTATAAACTTTTCAAAACCTATAATTATACACATGTTTTAAGCAAAAATTACTTTAAATCAAGCAAAACGTATTAAGACTAAACTAAAATGGATGTTTATGCAAAACGTAACAAAAATGTAATAAAAACACATCGTTTACTCTCTAAGTGGTCTTGATTTAAGTCTAGAATTTCAATAATAACTCTCATTTCATAGAGTTATCACACCTCCAAACTTAAACCGTTACTTGTCCTCAAGTAATTACAACATTCTAACACTTCATGCACACAAACATGCAACAAATAATTTGACTCTATCATCAAATTCGCAATGATTCTTCCACCTTCAAATCACAATCTTAATCATGCAAGATAGCCATAATAGTTCAGTTTTAAACTTAAGCTTCCTTCTATCCAAAGTGTATTTGTGCTCCTTTAATTAAATTCCAGAGATCTATCATCAAATTCGCAATGATTCTTCCACCTTCAAATCACAATCTTAATCATGCAAGATAGCCATAATAGTTTAGTTTTAAACTTAAGCTTCCTTCTATCCAAAGTGTATTTGTGCTCCTTTAATTAAATTCCAGAGATGGTACAACATTACTAAGAGATTGCATGTAATTAAGAGGTAGTACAATTCTATTCACATATGGGGCAGCAAAAATCACACATGCTCAAATTGTTCTAATAAGAATGAAAACTTAAGAGTACTCAATCCTCTTTACTGTAACATTCATTTTTTCATGTGAATGTCAATCATTTGTAACAATGAAATCCAATTACTTAATCAATGCACAAATCAGAGTTGCTGTCGCAATATTTGTAACATAATCTTATCTAAATATATGTTTTAACTCAAGGTTGAACATGAAGCTCATGAACATACCTGACTACTCAATATCCTAGACATGGGACTTCCTCTTATTATCGTCTCAATTTTTTTTTATAGAACAAACATAGATGTTACAATATTGCTCATAACTCTTGTTGTCTTTGGAGTCAAATATGTTAGTAATATGCCCTAAAGGCCAATCGAATGGTGATTTGATTGTTTAGGAAATGATTGTATTTGAATAGCATTTTGATATTTATAAAATGGCAAAGTTATCAATATTCATATATTAATTTAATGAATATAGTCCAAGAAGTAAAATAGTTAAGGAACACATTCTCGAGTATGTCGAGAATATGAAACGTGTATCCTTTGTACTATACTTCTAAAATAGTTCCTAGTGGTGGATTTATGATTGGACATTATAAATTCCTATAAACACTAGTATGTGTTATGACTCCTTATGGTATGTGATACTAAGATGGATGGTGAGTTTCATATCATTGACATGAGATGTCAAGTCAAACACATAGGTACTTGTTAAGAGAACGAGTTTACTGAACTTGACCGAATATAGTAAGTCATATGGTCGTGAGTGTTAATGGCTTATTATACATTGTAACAGACACTATGTTTAGTAATGGTCTTTAGACCTGAGGCATAACAGATGTCTTATACATAGACATCTCTGATATGTGAATGCATAACGATTGATTCCTAATCACGGAAGAGATCTAGCAATAGCTGTCATGGTTGGCTATGTATGAAGACAAGTTGATGGCCAATATGGAATTCATCACTTTGTAATATACAAAAAGGATGTCCTTATGAGATAATATGAATTGGCATGAGAAATCCTTGGCCAAGGTGAAATATATTTGAAGGAGTTCAAATTATATTATCATGTCAAGTTCATTTATATTTATTTTGAGATAAAGCACAACTGCTTAACATAATAAACCATAAGCTGTGTTTTTCTCTGGACATGGATGATGAAGAGACCAAGACATAGAGATACAATGGAATAGGTTCTATAGATCCAACAATTCTTGTTATTTGGATAGTCGTGATATACTGCTAGGTGTCACTCATGACTTGTAGAAACCTTATGATCAATATTGGTAAAGCGTATTACCAATGCATCTTAAGGTCATTAGAAAGGTTCTAATTGATGACTAAAGAGTTTAGCATCATTTAATGAATAAAGAGTTATCATTAAAATAGTTCTACTACCTTATAACTAAGAACCTAAAAGGTCACACACAATATAGAAATGAAAAAGGAGTTACTAGAAAATGAGAAGTTAGATTTCCTAATTTTAGGAAAATCAATATTTATATTATAATTCATTGAGAATGAATATAAATATAAATACATCTTAAATATGATTTAAGATAGAAATTTAGATGTTCCATAAATAGTTTAAGGAACAAAATAAATTTCATAAATCCTCAATTAAACATTATGGAATGTCGAGCACGTAAAATGACCGTTTTGGACATGTTCGGGTTCATATATGATTATGGACTTCTAGACCAATTTTGGGTTTAGAATTATGGGCTTTTATTGGATCCAATATGGATTAAGAGAAAGCATTAGAACATGTCACAAGAGAAGCCCACATTTAACCATTTGATGTGATCAAAATGGGGTTAAATAATTAATTCCGAAATTAATTAATATTAGCTATTTATTTATTTGATTAAATAGTTTATTGAAGTGATGAGATCAATTTCAATAAATAATGGCTAAGTGGGTGGGTCTAAGCACATGATAATGTTTGGTGCCATTATTAGAGATAATGGGGCTTTATTTGGTGGATGGAATCAAATGAGCTAGCACTCATGTTTCTTCATTATCTCTCTCATTTCTTAATGAAATTTCGAGATTCCAAATCCTCTGAACTCCTAGAACATTTCTAAGTGTGGACTGATTAGAGGCATCACAATTGGGGTGCTTAAAGGATCTCAGATCGTGGCAAAACAGAAGCTGTTCGTGCAGAGCTGTTTTTCTGGACAGTGTTCGGAGCTTGCTGTTTTCAGTAGTTTTCTCCCACTTCACGAAGTTGTTTTCGAAACTGCAAGTGAGGTAATTAAACTTCAATCTTTCCTCTTGATTTTCGTTTTTGAATGAAGTCGATCCGAGGTTTCTAGAGCTTCCGCCATCTGTTTTAATTTTACTGCGCAATAGTTGCGTTATTAGGAACCTCATGGACAAATGTTGTCCTTCAAGTGGTATCAGAGCCATCTTCATTCAATTTCGAATTTTTGAAGCATGATTTATGTTATTTCCATTTATAATAGCATGAAGGATGATCATGGAAAGACCTAGATATATTTATGTCATGTGATGATTGAATATATGCATGATTGAATGAGCTATTGATTCATTTGTTGATTTGGCCGATTTCTAAAGGCTTAAATGGTTGTAATATTTTTAAATAGGGACTTGCATGTTCCTCCTTCTATTAAGATCTGATTGTATCCCATTACCCCTGAGATTTGTACCCCAATTCTTCTAAATATGTAATTACTACAAAGTGAGATGATTGCCAAAGGAGGGACGGCGTATTTACGGTGCGTTGGACGATTGGAGCAAGAAGACTTCATGGATCGTTGCAGCACTTTCAATGTAATTTTGGCCTCTCAAATAGAAATCAATATTTGTAATAATTTGAGGCATAAGATGTCTCATAGTCATTATTGTTTGCTTGATACCTAGGTGGACCTTAAAACCAATTTTGGCTCAAATTGGTTTTATTAGAAAATTCCATGATCATCCTTAGTTGGTTTGTCTATAATATGCATGAGATGTATATTAGGGTGCTTAGACATATTTGAATATTGTAAATGGAATAACATGCTAAAAAGTGAGACCATAATAATGCCCAAATACTCCCTAATTAAATAAAAATAATTATTGTTAAGTTGTAATGATGGATATTGAGAATATTCATCATGGCCTACTAATACCAATGGAATATTTAAAATATTTTATGCTTGGGCTAGTCGACATGGATACATGGGCTACTCATTCATTAAAATGTTGAAAATAAACCATATATCATAAGATGATGCATAATTCATACATTAAGCTACCAAGAACTGTTAGGTGAGGTTAGTAAGATGTTTTGAAAATGTGCAAGGGTATTAGGGTAAACTTAACTAAATCATTTATACCAAGAACTGTTAGGTGAGGTATTAACGATTTAGAGGCCGAAGGATAATCGGTACATGCATGAGATGCATTTGGTAAAGAGTTACCTACTCATTAAAATAAGTAAGCCAAGAACTGTTAGGTGAGGTAAACTTATGCTAATGAGAATCCGATTCCTACTAGAAACTTTTACCAATGAGAGTTTCCGTTTCTTACATATGGGAGTGTATTGAAATGATAAAATAGTGGGAGGTACTATTTGATTTAAAGACCAAAATCAAATAGATTATAATAAAATGCTAATAATTTAATTTATACTTTCTGCAGAAATATTTAATAATGAATAATCCGCTAGCACGAATTCTGGAAAACTACCGTTTGACGGGACCCAATTATGTTGATTGGTTAAGGAATTTAAGAATTGTTCTTAATTATGAGAAAATTAGCTATGTTCTTGATACACCTAAGCCAAATGAAATTCCTGAGGGAGCAAGTGAGGAAGAACGTGTCACTTATCAGAAGTGGCAAGATGATGACCTCACTGCTAAAAGCTATATATTGGCATCGATGTCCAATGAGCTACAAAGGCAACATGAAAATATGCCTGATGCAAGTTCCATGATACTTCATCTACAAGAGTTGTATAGTGAACAAAGCAGAACAGTTAGATATGAGATATCTAAGAAACTGTTTAGAATGAGAATGACTGAAGGATCGGTCAATGAGCATGTACTCAAAATGATTGATTACATAGAGCAGCTGGAAGCTCTTAATTTCTCAATGGATGGGGAATTAGCTATCGATCTTATCCTACAATCCTTGCCAGACTCATTCTCTCAATTTATCATGAATTTTAACATGAATAAAATTGAGTGCAGTCTTGCTGAACTGCTAAAGATGCTTAATACTGCTGAAACTTGCATAAAGAAGCCAAAAGATGTTATGGCTATAGAAGGACCCTCAACTAAAAAGGGTAAAAAGAAAAAGTTTCAACCCAAGGCTAAAGGTGGGATTAAGAAGGGGAAAGCTAATAAGCCCAATGACAAGGGAAAATGTTTCCATTGCGGTAAGGATGGGCATTGGAAGAGGAATTGCAAAGCTTACCTCAACAGCTTGAAAGTCAAGCCTAAAGAGAATCCTTGTGAAGGTATGCTCATTATTGAAACTAATATTTCAATTATTCAATCTACTTCTTGGATTTTAGATTCTGCTGCAACCGCACATATTTGTATGTCAATGCAGGATCTGAAAGGAAGTAGAAGGCTTAAACAAGGAGAAATGTCTCTTAGAGTGGGAAATGGAGCAATGGTTGCTGCCTCAGCTATAGGGACATTTTTCTTAAAAATGACATCTGGGCATGTTATAAGTTTGAATGATTGTTTATTTGTTCCTTCTGCTGTAAGGAACATAGTTTCAATTTCATGTTTATGCAAAGACAATTATGAATTTTATTTTAGAAATAAAATTTGTAATATTTATTATGAGAATAAATATGTTGCACATGGTACTTTAGATAATGATCTTTATGTACTAAACATGAAAGAAAATAATGAGCATGTTGTGAATGTAAATACCATAACACATAAACGTGAAAGAGAAGAAATAAACCCCAAATATAAGTGGCATTTAAGGCTAGGTCATATTGGAGAAGATAGAGTCACAAAATTGGCTAAAGATGGACTAATCGGTCCATTTGGTTTAGAACCTTATCCAACTTGTGAATCATGTCTTCAAGGAAAAATGACCAGGGCACCCTTCGTTGGACGAAGTACAAGAGCCACTGATATACTTGAACTTATACATACTGATGTATGTGGGCCATTTAATGAAATGGCAAGGGGTGGATATTACTACTTCATAACTTTTATCGACGATCACTCAAGGTATTGTTCAGTATACTTAATGAAGTATAAATCTGAAGCCTTTGAAAAGTTCAAAGAATACCGAAATGAAGTAGAGAAACAGACTGGAAAATTTATTAAAACCCTACGATCAGATCGAGGTGGTGAATATCTCAGTGGAGAATTCCAGTCTTACCTTAAAGAAAATGGTATTGTTTCACAATGGACACCTCCAGGTACACCAGAGCTTAATGGAGTATCTGAGAGGAGAAATCGCACACTGTTAGACATGGTGCGATCAATGGTGAGTTATACAGACTTACCAATTTCTCTTTGGGGATATGCTCTCCTTACTGCAACATATGTACTAAACAGAGTACCTTCCAAGTCTGTACCTAAAATAACATATGAGATATGGTATGGTAAACAACCAAGCCTAAATCATCTTAGGATTTGGGGATGTCCTGCTTTTATCAAGAGACTCAAGAGTGAGAAACTTGAAGCTAAAGCGGATAGTGGGAGGTTCATTGGATACCCAAAGGAAACTTTGGGTTATTACTTTTACATCCAATCTGATCAAAGGGTATTGGTCAGTAGAAATGCCATATTTCTTGAAAAAGAGTTTATTCAAGAAGGTGGGCAAGGAAGAAAATTAGAATTTATTGAGAATTCTAATGAGGATAAATCCAATGAAGAGCCTGTTCAAGTACAAACACAAGGAACACAACAACTCCGTAGATCTAGTAGGATAATTCACCCACCAGAAAGATATGGTTTTCTTCATCAGATGAATGATCTATTCTTTTTGGGTGATACGGATCATAGAGATGATCCTACTAGTTACGAAGAGGCAATATCAGATATTGACTCTAAGAAATGGCTTGAAGCCATGGATTTAGAGATGGACTCTATGAGAACCAACCAAGTCTGGACTCTAGTGGATCCACCCGAAGGTATTGTACCTATTGGATGCAAGTGGATCTTCAAGAGGAAGATAGGCTTAGATGGAAAGGTAGAGACCTATAAAGCAAGGTTGGTAGCTAAAGGTTATCGTCAAATACAAGGAATTGACTATGAGGAAACCTTTTCACCAGTAGCCATGCTAAAGTCCATCAGAATCTTATTGGCTATAGCAGCATATTATGACTATGAGATTTGGCAAATGGATGTCAAAACTGCATTTCTTAATGGATACATTGAGGAAGATATCTATATGATGCAACCTTGTGGTTTTGAATCTAAAACAAATCCTCATAAAGTATGCAAGCTAAAAAGGTCCATTTATGGGCTAAAACAAGCTTCCAGGAGTTGGAACATCCGATTCGATGATGCAATCAAATCATTTGGTTTCATCAAGAATGAGGATGAACCATGTGTTTACAAAAGGGTCAGTGGGAGTGCAATAACTTTCCTTGTGCTATATGTAGATGACATATTGCTTATAGGAAATGACATTGGACAAATGTCTTCTGTCAAAATTTGGCTTTCTCAAAACTTCTCCATGAAAGACCTAGGAGATGCAATGTATATCTTGGGAATCAGGATTTATAGAGATAGATCCAGAAGATTAATAGGTCTATGTCAAGCTAAGTACATAGAAAAGATATTAAAGAAATTTAATATGTGGGATTCCAAAAGGGGTTTTATACCCTTCAGACATGGAATTCATCTCTCTAAAAGCATGAGTCCTAAAACTTATGATGAGAGAGAGCGTATGAATAAGATTCCATATGCTTCCGCAATTGGAAGTCTTATGTACGCTATGCTATGTACTAGACCGGATATAGCTCATGCAGTGAGTGTCACTAGCAGATACCAGAGTAATCCGGGTGAGGAACATTGGACCGCAGTTAAGAATATCTTTAAGTACTTAAGAAGAACTAAAGATTTGTTCTTAACATATGGAGAGGGTGAGCTAAAAATTGAAGGCTTCACAGATTCAGATTTCCAGTCAGATGTAGATGACAGAAAATCTACATCAGGATTTGTATTCACTATCAATGGTGGAGCAGTAAGCTGGAAAAGTTCCAAGCAAGCAACTACTGCAGATTCTACCACTGAAGCGGAATATATAGCTGCATCAGATGCCGCAAAAGAAGCTGTTTGGATACGGAAGTTTATTCAACAACTTGGAGTGGTTCCAACCATTGCGTTGCCAATATCATTATATTGTGACAACAATGGAGCTATAGCACAAGCTAAGGAACCAAGGTCTCACCAGAAGTCCAAACACATTGAGAGAAGATATCACATTATCAGAGAAATCATTGGAAGGAGTGATATCACTATGCAGAAAGTAGCCTCCGCTGATAACACTGCGGATCCTCTTACTAAAGCACTCACTCAACAGCAATTAGATCGTCATCTTGAGAAGATGGGTATGAGATACCATAGCGATTGGCTTTAGTGCAAGTGGGAGATTGTTAGTAATATGCCCTAAAGGCCAATCGAATGGTGATTTGATTGTTTAGGAAATGATTGTATTTGAATAGCATTTTGATATTTATAAAATGGCAAAGTTATCAATATTCATATATTAATTTAATGAATATAGTCCAAGAAGTAAAATAGTTAAGGAACACATTCTCGAGTATGTCGAGAATATGAAACGTGTATCCTTTGTACTATACTTCTAAAATAGTTCCTAGTGGTGGATTTATGATTGGACATTATAAATTCCTATAAACACTAGTATGTGTTATGACTCCTTATGGTATGTGATACTAAGATGGATGGTGAGTTTCATATCATTGACATGAGATGTCAAGTCAAACACATAGGTACTTGTTAAGAGAACGAGTTTACTGAACTTGACCGAATATAGTAAGTCATATGGTCGTGAGTGTTAATGGCTTATTATACATTGTAACAGACACTATGTTTAGTAATGGTCTTTAGACCTGAGGCATAACAGATGTCTTATACATAGACATCTCTGATATGTGAATGCATAACGATTGATTCCTAATCACGGAAGAGATCTAGCAATAGCTGTCATGGTTGGCTATGTATGAAGACAAGTTGATGGCCAATATGGAATTCATCACTTTGTAATATACAAAAAGGATGTCCTTATGAGATAATATGAATTGGCATGAGAAATCCTTGGCCAAGGTGAAATATATTTGAAGGAGTTCAAATTATATTATCATGTCAAGTTCATTTATATTTATTTTGAGATAAAGCACAACTGCTTAACATAATAAACCATAAGCTGTGTTTTTCTCTGGACATGGATGATGAAGAGACCAAGACATAGAGATACAATGGAATAGGTTCTATAGATCCAACAATTCTTGTTATTTGGATAGTCGTGATATACTGCTAGGTGTCACTCATGACTTGTAGAAACCTTATGATCAATATTGGTAAAGCGTATTACCAATGCATCTTAAGGTCATTAGAAAGGTTCTAATTGATGACTAAAGAGTTTAGCATCATTTAATGAATAAAGAGTTATCATTAAAATAGTTCTACTACCTTATAACTAAGAACCTAAAAGGTCACACACAATATAGAAATGAAAAAGGAGTTACTAGAAAATGAGAAGTTAGATTTCCTAATTTTAGGAAAATCAATATTTATATTATAATTCATTGAGAATGAATATAAATATAAATACATCTTAAATATGATTTAAGATAGAAATTTAGATGTTCCATAAATAGTTTAAGGAACAAAATAAATTTCATAAATCCTCAATTAAACATTATGGAATGTCGAGCACGTAAAATGACCGTTTTGGACATGTTCGGGTTCATATATGATTATGGACTTCTAGACCAATTTTGGGTTTAGAATTATGGGCTTTTATTGGATCCAATATGGATTAAGAGAAAGCATTAGAACATGTCACAAGAGAAGCCCACATTTAACCATTTGATGTGATCAAAATGGGGTTAAATAATTAATTCCGAAATTAATTAATATTAGCTATTTATTTATTTGATTAAATAGTTTATTGAAGTGATGAGATCAATTTCAATAAATAATGGCTAAGTGGGTGGGTCTAAGCACATGATAATGTTTGGTGCCATTATTAGAGATAATGGGGCTTTATTTGGTGGATGGAATCAAATGAGCTAGCACTCATGTTTCTTCATTATCTCTCTCATTTCTTAATGAAATTTCGAGATTCCAAATCCTCTGAACTCCTAGAACATTTCTAAGTGTGGACTGATTAGAGGCATCACAATTGGGGTGCTTAAAGGATCTCAGATCGTGGCAAAACAGAAGCTGTTCGTGCAGAGCTGTTTTTCTGGACAGTGTTCGGAGCTTGCTGTTTTCAGTAGTTTTCTCCCACTTCACGAAGTTGTTTTCGAAACTGCAAGTGAGGTAATTAAACTTCAATCTTTCCTCTTGATTTTCGTTTTTGAATGAAGTCGATCCGAGGTTTCTAGAGCTTCCGCCATCTGTTTTAATTTTACTGCGCAATAGTTGCGTTATTAGGAACCTCATGGACAAATGTTGTCCTTCAAAATATGCATATAGAGTACATATTCAGCCTTGATTACTCAGCAACTTGAGCCATTGGAGCCAAATTCATTTCATAATCAGCATAATTTAACTAAAATTTTTCCCCAAACTTGAGATATTCTACTCCTTTTTGATTTTTTGGCTTTGCTACAACATCCTCATAAAAATCAATCAAAGTTTAAGTGTTATGATAGAATTTCAACTTCGATTTACAATTATTTCTACTCGTTATTTTCATAAACACTGAATACAACACTCATTTTCTCTTCATTAGGTTTTTGAATACATACACAAATATTAGGTAACAGAGCTTCATACAACACAAACATAAACACACATTCAGAGCACACAGAAACACGATCCCCTTAAACTTAAATGGTGTTGTGTCCTCACAAGCACACAAAACAAAACCACATAACCAGACAAAGACATGTAGAATAAATCAGAAAATGAAAACACAGTGAAAGAAAAGTTTTTTAGAACTAAATAAAATGACTAGTAGGAAGGGGATTCTCCCATGTTGTTTGGACACTGCTACAACATGGTGTAGCGACTTAATCGCTTTTTGGATGCACTTAATAGCTTATCCTTAGGGGATTCTTTTGGGAAGGTAGATGGTAACGTCTTTTTCTTTTTCTGCTATGGGCTGGTAGGAGGAGTTGCAGTTGGGGCAACTTGCTTGGATGATATAGATCTGGTCCTTTTTGGTTTTTGTGAGTCTATTCCAACAACGCTTCCAGAGGTGCCTCCCTTTCTTTTGTTGGGTCTTCTAGGACTGGCAAAAATAGATTTGTTGGGAGTTTTCTATTGAGGGGCTGGAGTTGCGGCATAAGCTGCATATCCTTTAGCTATGACGGCTGCAATGATATCAAACAGTTGTTTAGCCTTTGCGGGTGTATGAGTGACTTTGGCTACTGTAGCTTCCAACTCTGCATCAACTTGCTCGGCTTCATCGTTAGAGGCAGGGGGTAATTACTTTTTCCTTGCCCTTCCTAGAAAGGACAAGAATGAAAGGCTCCTCTTCAGTTCATCTTCTTCCTCTTCA
Organism: Citrus glauca; assembly: GCA_029633175.1. Lineage (NCBI taxonomy): Eukaryota > Viridiplantae > Streptophyta > Magnoliopsida > Sapindales > Rutaceae > Citrus > Citrus glauca. The sequence continues at coordinate 23,193,881 of JAQOOD010000008.1, forward strand.
TGTATGATGCGTTTTTTTCTAGACTTGGAAGAGGTCTTGATTGGAGGTTCCTCGCATTCTTTCTCAGACTCTTCCTCTGCCTCTGTTTGTGAACTGTCAGTTGCAGACTTGTCACCCTTTTCCTTAGGTTGGTCAAATTGGTCAGCGGTGCTTGATTCGACCTCTGCATATGGTTCTGTTGCAGCTTCCTCTTCTAGTTAATCTGTGTCAGTAGTGTCTGCATTGACTTCTGCTAGAGCCTCTGTAATGTTTGTGTCAAAATTGTACTGCTGGAGCAATGAATCAAGGAAATTTCGGTGGGTACTTTTCATATATACAACAAATTGGTGCAGATGGCTTTCCAAGTGCTATAGATAGCTTCAAAACCGATTGTTTTCCCTTTGCTGAGCTTCAGCACATTGAGTGATGCTGCTGCTGAGTGCTTATATTCTCTGTTCTAACCTAATAGCTCATCTCGCCCCTATTACAATAGTTGGTTCAGATGTGGCTCCAACAATTTCACCAGCAATTCTCTCAATGGTGCGTGTAGTTAGAGCACCATCATTCTTGACATGTTCATCTTTTGCATCAAGACGAACTTCTGATACTATACAGATGCTGGTGATGAGTGAAGGAAATAGCAAGGCAGCTGCTTTGTGATTTTTCATGGCATAATCCTGAATTTCTTATTCGATAATGCTTCCCACATTTATGGGAAGCCCTCTAACAATAACATACAACAATACCAACCTTTCTTGTGAAACAGTAGTGGTGTGGGTGGTTGGCATAAGTCAAAATTTCAAAAAATTTACCCACACCTTTGTAATGGGTTTTAAATCTATCATGTTAATTACACGTCCTTCCTTATTAGCCCATGATATACCCTCTATTGTAAGTGTCGTGAAAATTTTATTCCATCTTTGGGAGTTAATTCGTCAGGCGACTTGGCATACTCGTAATTAATTTCAGCAGGTAAATTATAAAAAGCATTTATAACTCAAGAATCTAACGAAATAAGCAAGTTTCTTATCCAAATGTTATGCTGACCAGGGCTTACCAAATTGGCATAAAATTCTTTCATTACTGGCAACACAAGGTCTTGAGGGTGGTTATAAAACTCTAGCCACCGACGCTTTACTGCAACATTGTATAACGATTGCACAAGTCCTGTGGGTTGAGGTGGGAATTGAAACCCTTTTTCTTCTAGAATCTTGCACGGTTAAATGAATTCTTCATATTTTTCTTCCGCATGGTAACTTTAGAAGCGTAAAGAATCTTTTAGTCGGCTGGTTTTCCTTTTATACCTTGGCATTGTTAGAGCAGTAAGAAGTCGATGGTAATATGCATAGGAGTAAAATGGGAAGAAGAGGTTAAGAAGTATTAGAGTCGTGATTGTGAAGGAGAGGGAAAATAGTGTCAGAGGTCACTAAGCATAGTAACTCCCTTATATAGGAGAAATTAAATAAAAATAAATTCGGTAAAAAGAGATAAGTTATGGAAGAATATATTTTAAATTCATTAAGCATATCCCATAAAAATAGGCAAGAGAAAATAGTGCATTAATTTCGAAGATATTCTTCCCCAATTTCTATCCAAACCCTTCTATCCATCTGTCACATATTATCTCCAACGGTAAGTGAGAAGCTCTACCTTTAAGTTACTGTAACGGTAATATTGGTTGCTGCAGCACCCAATTGTGTGCTCTAGCAACGGTTACATACTCTTCTCTAATAGCTGCCGACATATGGCTTGCCACTATACGTTGTTAACAATACAGCCCAATTGTTAATATGAAATCCAATTGTCATACACATTTCTCTCGAGAAATTCTAAAATAAATAAAACCAATCCAAAAGAAAACAAATAGAAGTTAAACAATCCTAAATGAGGGAAGTAAAAATAGATTAAAATAAAAAAATAAAATAAAAGGGAAAACATTTAACAAAACCAAGGAAGATCCTTCTCAATTGAAGTAACTGCCCCCGTAATCAGTTGCCTCCTATTAAGCACTTGATTTAAGGTCCTTCAGCCTGACTTCACTGAAGTGCTCATGAACTTGGTTCTTTAAGGAGTAAGACCTCCTTTGAACAATCTGCAGCTGAGTGTATGTAATGTTTAACTCTGTGCCCATTGACTTTGAATTCTTGGCCTGTCTTTTCATCTAAGAGATCAACAACCCCACGAGGATAGATTCTGAGCAGCTTGAAGGGTCCAGGCCATCGGGCTTTCAATTTTCTTGGAAATAGTCTTAACCTAGTATTATGGAGCAGTACTAGTTTACTAGGGATTAATTTTCTGTGTTGGATATGTTTTTCATGCCAGTGCTTTGTTCTTTCTTTATAAATTCTTGCATTTTCATATGAGAACATACGTAATTCATCAAGTTCACATAGTTGAAGTTTCCTTTGCTCTGTTGCAACATCTATATCCAAATTTAATTGCTTCAATGCCCAATATGCTATGTGCTTGACCATCTTTCCCATACACAATTTGGTAGGGAGACATGCCAAATGGTGTTTTGTATGCTGTTTTGTAGGCCCATAAGAAGTCATGTAAGTGCAAGGACCAATCTTTCCTTGATGGATTCACTACTTTTCTAAGATTTTATTAATCTCACTATTAGATATTTCTGTTTGGCCATTGGATTATGGGTGATATGTTGTTGCTACTTTATGCCTGACTCCATATTTTATCATAGCTGTAGCAAATACTTTATTGCAAAAATGAGTACGCTCATCACTAATAATTGCTCTTGAAGTGCCAAACCTAGAAAAAATATTTTTATAAAGAAAGTCCACTACTGCTTTAGCATTATTAGTAGGCAATGCTGCAGCTTCTACCCATTTGGAGACATAATCCACAACAACCAGGATATATGTGTTCCCAAAGGATGGTGGAAAATGACCCATGAAATCTATTCCTCATACATAAAAAACTTCCACTTCTAGAATGTTTGTCAATGGCATTTCATGTCTTTGAGTTATGTTTCCTGTCTTTTGACACCTGTCACAACATTTAGCAAATTTATAAGCATCTTTAAAAATAGAAGGCCAATAATAACCAGATTAAAGAACCTTAGCAATTGTTTTGTGACCTCCAAAATGTCTTTCATATGTTGCAGCATGGCATGATTCCAGTTTGTGAGGAATTTCTTCCTCTCAAGCACATCTTCGTATTACTTTATTGGGGCATAACTTATACAAATACATGTCATTCCACTGGTAGCTTCTAACATCACAAAAAAAAATTTTTCTGCTGAAACTTTAACTCAGGTAGTAGCAATCCACTTACTAAGTAGTTAGCAAAATCTATATACCATGGAGGTCCTGATTGCTGCAGCATCTGGGCATGTTGTACTACTAATATTTATTTATCAAGAAAAGTTTCTATGATGTTATTTTTTGTCAATGTGCTTGTGTCTGGTTTTAGCCTCGACAGATGGTCTGCTATTTAATTCTAAATCCCCTTTCTATCTTTAATTTCCAGATCAAAGTCCTAAATAAATATAATTCATCTTATTTATCTCGGTTTAGCATCCTTCTTTAGAATTAGGTATTTGATGCATGCATGGTCTGTGTACACTATCACTTCAGTACCCACCAAGTAAGCTCTGAATTTATCAAAAGCAAATACTACTGCTAACAACTCTTTCTCTCTAGTAGTGTAATTAATCTGAGTTTGAGTAAGAGTTTTGCTGGCATGGTATATAGAGTGGAAAATCTTATACTTCCTCTACCCCAACACTGCCCCAATAGAATGGTCACTGGCATCACACATCAGTTTAAATGGTAGAGTCCAATATGGTGATATAACCATTGATGCAATGATCAAAGCTTTTTTTAACTCTTCAAAGGCTCGGAGGTAGTCTTTATCAAAATGAAAAGGCTTGTCGTGTTCTATCAGTGAGCACAATGGTTTAGCTACCTTGGAAAAGTCATTTATGAATCTTCTGTAAAACCTAGCATGACCCAAAAAACCGTTAATCCCCTTTATTGAAGTGGGAGGTGGCCGTTTATCTATCACTTTTATCTTTGCTTTATCTACCTCAATACCATTTTTGGACACCTTATGACCCAACATTATACCCTCTTGCGCTATGAAATCACATTTTTTCCAATTAAGTACTAAGTTAGTCATCTTTCATCTTTTAAGAACTTCTTCTAAGTTATGCAAACAGTCAGTATATGTCTCTCCAAAAACTGAGAAATCATCCATAAAGACTTTCAATGCCTTCTCCACCAATACATCTCTGAAAAGTTGCTAGAGCATTGCACAAACCAAAAGGCATCCTTCTGAAGGAAAAAGTTTAATAAGGATAGGTAAATATAGCTTTTTCCAACAAGTTTGTCCAACATTTGATCTATGAATGAAAGTGGGAAGTATCCTTTTGAGTGGTTTTGCTGAGCTTCCTATAATCTATACATACCCTTCATCTAGTCACTGTTCTTGTGGGAATAAGCTTATTCTTCTCATTTGTTATCACTGTTATTCCTCTATTCTTTGGAACGCATTAAACTAGGCTTACCTATGAACTGTCTGATATCAGGTATATGATTCTAGCATACAACCATTTGATGATTTCTTTCTTCATAACTTCCTTCATAATGGGGTTTAGCCTTCTATATTGCTTCACTGAATTGTTGTAGTATTCTTCTAACAGAATTTTGTACGTGCATTTGGAAGGGCTGATCCCTTTAATGCTTTCATAGTCCATCCAATTACTTTTCTATATTTGCCAACATATACCAGGCTCTGTTATTGACCTGCATCCAAGGTAGATGAAATGATTACATGAAGTGTGTTGTTTTGACCAAGATAAGCATATTTTAAATATGAGGGTAACAATTTTAATTCAAAACTAGCAAGTGATTTAAAATATGGTAAAGTTGTTTTCACTTCCCTGTCTGAAAGATTCAAATACTCAATAAATTTGTTATGTCTATCAGATTGCTTTCCTTCCACCCAATCTATCTAGTTTCTTACAACATTTTCTTTTTCAAAGCTCTCAAAGGTGGCAATTTTGATGATCTCATTACTGCAGCATCTATCGATTCTGTCTACTACCAAAAAATCCACAACACTCAAGAAATTATAATCTTCTACCTCATTAGGGTTCTTTATAGCCTCTAATATATTGAGTGGGACTTATTGATCATTTACCCTCATTGTTAACTCTCATTTCTGCACATCTATCAAAGTCTTCCAAGTATAATGAGTATATCTTTATTAGCCTCAAAGTCTAAAACAATGAAGTCCACTAGAAATATGAATTTGTCAACATTCATCAGTGCATCTTCAATTTTTCATTTAAGATATGCATGAGATCTGTTAGCTAATTGTAGAGTGACTGTTGTTGGCCTGTATTGTCCTACTCCCAATTTCTTAAATAGAGATAATGGTATCAAATTAATACTGGCTCCCAAATCACAGAGTGCTCTACCATTGTACCTAGTTCCAATAGAACATGGTAATGTGAAGCTTCCTAGATCCTTCAATTTTTTAGGGATCTTACTTTAAAGCATGTGACTACTTTCATGTGTTAGAACAACAATTTCAAATTCTCCCAACCTTCTCTTTCTTGCCAAGATGTCTTTTAGAAATTTCACATCAATAAGCATTTGCTTCAATGCTTCCACAAAAGGGATGTTGATGTGTAATTGCTTTAGCACTTCCAGAACTTACTAAACTACTTGTCTTGTTTTTACTTCTGGAATCTTTGTGGAAAATGAGGTGGATGTCTAAATTATTAAGTAGCTTCAGGAGGTACCAATCTCTGCTCATTTGGTTTATTGTAAATTGTTACCATTGTTGTTGTAACTTCTTTATCAATATTGATTGGTTGATTCCCTTCCATCGTTGCCACAGCTTGACCACTATTACCAATATCTTGATAGCTGGGTTGCTGTAACATTCTCTCACCTTGAGGTGGTTCTTATTAAAATACTATCTAGGCAACTCAAGAGGGGGGGTGAATTGAGTTTTTATAACTTATTAAACTAAAAACGAATTATCATGCAAATTTAAAACGAAATTAGAACAATAATAAATAAATTGATCACAAATTTAAAAGATAAGGGAAGAGAGAATCAAACACAAGAATGTTTACGTGGTTCGGCCAACCTCGCCTACGTCCACGCCTCCAAACTTTCCGAGCTTGAGGATTTCACTAAGCAAGCCTCCAAGGCTTCAATTACTTACACTTGACTTCTAAGGTGTCAATAACCTTTACAATGAGAGATTATTCCCAATCTCTTAACCCAAGTGTATCCCAACACTTACAATCAATCAAAAAGAAAGATTACAAACGGTTTTTCTCTCACACTATATCTAAGATTATAAATTAATGCTCAAAATGTGAATAAATGAAGTAAGAGTATGTTTAAAGCTTTAAGAAGATTGCAAACTCGAGTATAAGCTCAATGGTTGTGTTATGATCAGTCTTCTTTGAATTTGAATGAGCTTATTTATAAGTAGAGCTGAAAAACTAGCTGTTACTGGTTGTCTGCCCGAAAATAGTTCACCGTTAGCCGTTAACGGTTAGCCGTTTGTGCTGGTCAAAGTTACCGTTGGGCCAGATTTCAAATAAACGGTTTGCCATTTAGGTTATCCTTTCGCCGTTAACGTCTAGAGACCTGCAAAATGAATACTCGTTATATGTTTCAAGTAAACGGCCAAGGCTTTACATGAAGTGACTCTCTGGATGTTATCGGTTAACCGTTTGTAATAAACGGTTCACCATTAGTTTCTAGTAACATGTAAAAAAAGCAACGGTTATCCGGTTTAAGTAAACGGCTAAGGACTTATATGAAGTGACTCTCTGGATGTTATCGGTTAGCCGTTTGTAATAAACGGTTCACCGTTAGTTTCCAGTAAGCTTTCCATTTCCATTTTTCACTATCGGTTAGAGCTTAGGCAAACTTTTGCTCTCTGGTCTTAATCGGTTAACCGTTTATAAATAACTTGTTCATCGTTTATTTCTAGAAACCCATTTTAAACCAGATTTTGCGAAGAATCTTTTTCTAATTTGAAAATCCATCTTTTATAAGTATGAATGGAGTGGTTTTTATGACTTTCATTTATTAAAAAATCATCCAATATTTTTATCAAAAATCATTAAAAGTTTGTTATCATCAAAATCAATATTATTAACATATTCATGTTAACATTTATGAGGAATTAAGTTCCACCCTTGTTTTAGTTACATCAACAAGTATATCAACAGTCTTTCCAGATTTTAAATTGATGACTTTGCAGTGTTCTTTTCCCTTTCTTCTTGGATCTTTTGTGTTGCTGGGCAAGCTTTCTTGAGATCTGCTACTCATTGTTGTGGTAAGCTAACCAATTTGGTTTTCCAGGTTTCTTAGAGACACAGCTTGACTATGCACAATTGCTTCATTCTTCACATTGTATTTCGTAATCAGCGTTTCTAATGAAGTGAGAGGATTGTAAATGGTGTGTTTTTGCCCTTGATTTTGCTAATGAATACTAGGTGGTTGAGTGCTTTTGTTCTGTCCACTCAATACTGGAGCATTCTGATTCTGATTACTCCATAAGAAATTTAGGTGTTGCTTCCATCTAGAGTTGTAAGTATTTGATTACGGGTTATTTTGAGGTTGTCGGTTATAATTACTCACATAGTTTACTGATGCTAGATTTCCAGGACAGTTATCAAATTCATGTTCTTCAGTACAGTACATGCAAGACAATTCAACAACTTGCTTTACTACTGCTGGAGCAGATGTCATGGCTTTCACCATGTTAGTCAATAAGGTTACTTGTGTTGATAAATCTGTAATTACATCTATATTTTGTACCTCTGCTACTCCTCTTACTACTGGCTTTCTAGCTGATGGCCACTGATAATTATTGTTGGCAATTCTCTCTAAAATTTCATAAGTTTCAGTGTAAGATTTTGATAAAAAAACTCCATTTGTTGAAGCATCAACCATCAATCTCGTACTTGGATTCAACCTATTGTAGAAGGTTTCCAACTATATGCAACAAGGAATGCCATGATAAGGACACCTTCTGAGCAGTTCTTTGAATCTTTCCTAAGCCTCATACAAACTCTCATCTTCAAGTTGATAAAAGAAGGTGATCTCCTTCCTCAATTTTGCATTCTTGGTTGGTGGAAAATATTTCATTAAGAATTTATCAGCCAACTCATTCCATGTAGTGATGAAATTAGATGGTAATGAATTTAACATACTCTTACTCGATCTCTTAAGGAGTAAGGAAAGAGTCTTAGTCTTTAAGCATCTTGTATTGCTTCAGTAATTTTAAAAGTATCACTTACTTCCAAAAACAACTTAAGATGAAGGTGAGGATCTTCATTTGGTAGTCCATTTGGTAGTCCATTGAATTGACCCACTGTTTGCAACATTTGAAACATCACTAGTTTCAGTTCAAAGTTTGCTGCTTCCACTTTAAGTCTGATTATCCCAGGATCTACAACTTGAGGAGCTAATACAATATAAGCTCTGATAGCCCTATCTCTATTATTTGCCATGTAAATGATATTGTTGTTGCCTGGTTCTCTCTGATTAACATGCTCAATCCGCTCCTCTTGAATATTGACGGGTTGTTATGGCCTGTGAAGGTCATAATTTCCCACATCATGTAGATTATCCATATTTGAAATAGTATTTGAATTCCTTTGTTCTCTTCCCAGTCTCTTTATAGTCCTTTCAATCTCATGACCAAATTGAATTAAACAGATCTGTCTTTGTGTGTGCAAGTGTTGATATGTCAATATACAGAACAAATTCGATCAAGTTGGCACCATCGAGATTTACGTCACACTTTGAAAATAAACAATCAATCCCCAGCAATGGCGCCAAAAACTTGGTTAATTTTTAATCAATTGCTATTGATACCAATGTGCAAGTGTACACAACAAGTAATAAAGTAATGAATATTCAAGATCGTCTCTACAGGGATTAATGTTACTAGAAATACTACAGCAATCACAATAGTGCAATCTACCTTTATTTCAAGATGAACAAATTGAAAGTTGATTACTATTGAAATTAGTAATTGTAAGGAAATAAAACAAATAAATGCAGTAATGAAATAAATTAAATAAACTGCGTAGACGAATCAAATAAGAATAAGGTAGTTGAATGATCAAACTCTCTTCATGGTTGACTGCATTTGATCAAATTAGCACCGATTGCTATAGCAATTACTATAGCATTGGGCAGAATTATTTTGCATCCTCAACTGTCGCATTTTAGAATTCTCATACCTTTAAGTATTTTAGCAATGACCAGTTGCTATTCTACCTACAACATGGCATTATGAACATCTATTCTCTCCACCTTATAAGGAGAGTACATATGTCTAGTTTATCACAAATCTTAACATCAAGTATAGCCCTTATGGGATTCAAGATAAACTGAATCCAGGAAACTCAAATTAAGATCAAGTATTACTCTAACAATATCCACTAAAACATGCCCTTTTGCAGCTCTATCTTAACTTAAACCATTAAATAGGTGGTCAACAGAAATAATAGTTATAATAATAACTACTAGATTCTTCACTGATGCAGAATCGGTTCTCTTGAATTTTGATTGTTGTCTTCTTTTTTCTTAATTTTCCAATGTTAATTCCTTACCACTGTTTTATATGATGCGCGCCCCTTTCATAACTAAAACCTAGGGTAAACAAAAGCCCAGGGCGTACATGAGTCAAATTAAGAAACTGCATATCGCAATTCTGCAGATATCCCGCGCTAAGTTTTTCCATTGTTGTTCTAGGATTGCTACAGCAATGGTTGCTCCAGCAACGGCTATAACAACGTACTATTCTAGGTTTAGTTTCACTTCTTTGTGGCCATATTCTTCCTCATTTTTGCTAGCCTATTGCCTCAGCATCCCTTCATGGATTATAAACTTCTGAAAACCTACAATTACACACATGTTTTGAGCACAAGTTACTTTAAATCAAGCAACATGTATTAAGACTAAAATAAAATAAATGCTTGTGCAAAACGTAACAAAAATGTAATAAAAACACGTCATTTACTCTTCAAGTGCCTTGAATTAAGTCTAGAATTTCCATAATAAATCTCATTTCATAGAGTTATCATCGCGCGACTCCTCCTTCTGCTTAATGGAGGACACGATGTGAAAGGAGGTGTGGCGTGCGCCGATGATGTTTTTGTAGGCAACGAAGAGAGGGTTGCGCTCCTCAACAGTGAGTTCCTCACCGATTGAGGCAAAGGCGACAACTTTTTCCATGTATTGGACCATCTCCTTGTACCACTCGGCTTCCTCCGCAAGTTTTGCCATGTATGCGTTTTCTTCTATGGAAAAAGGTCTGCCATTGTTCTATTTAGTTGTGTTTGTTTGAATTTTGTTTTTGTTTAAAATTTAAATTTACTTTTACATATTTTCCCTTTATAGTAATGTTTTACATAATTTTGTATTAATGTCAGGGAGGTTCCTATAATTATATAAATACTTTCTATCTGACTTTCAATACACTAAATCTCAGGGGAGGTCCCTAAAAATTACCCTTGTTTCTAAAATTCTTGAAATAGACCTATTTGCAAAGTTCTATAATGATTTAGGTCATAGTATAATTTTATAAAGTATTAGTACAAAACTGTAGTTTTAGAAAATAGATATTTCACTGTAGTAAAGCGACTAACTAGATTCACCAAAGCAGCAAACCGATTATCAAGCAGAAATTCTCTTAAGTCAAAATGGCTAACTGAAAAATGAAAAGCGGCAACCGGATGTTCAAAAAAAATTTAAATATTTGATCATAATGGTAACATCAAGCGGCAATTCAGTTAACCCAAAGCAGCAAGCCAGTTATCACCAAAAAGTCAATAACCACTAGTTTTCTACTCCAACTATAAAATGCCTTAAATCAAATTCAATTATGAAGATATAACCATTGTTATCATTGAGCATTCCTCTGCAATATGAGCATATAATTTTTGTATTTATTTCATTCATTCACACACATTAGGCTTTCATTTATAATTAAGCACAATTGTGTAAGGGGAATTTATTTGTAATCATTTTTGTAAAATCAATTTGAGAGGTTGTAAGTGTTGGGATATACTTGGATGGAGTCACACACATTAGGCTTTCATTTATAATTAAACACAATTGTGTGAGGTGAATTTATTTGTAATCATTTTTGTAAAATCAATTTGAGAGGTTGTAAGTTTTGGGATATACTTGGGTGGAAAGATTGTGGATAATCTCTTGTTGTAAAAGACCATTGACATCTTAGAAATCAATTGTAAGCATTTGAAACCTTAGGAGACTTGAATAGTGAAATCCTCAAGCTTGGTTTGCTTGAAGGCATAGACGTAGGTAGAGATTGCTGAACCACGTAAAAATATTTGTGTTTACTCTCTCCTCCCTTACTCTTTTATTTTTTAGCATGGTTAAATTTATTGTTTTTTATTTCATTGAGCCATTAGATTAAATTGTTGTATAATTTGCTTAGCTTAAGTTTTAAAAACTCAATTCACCCCCTCTTGGGTTGCACAGCTACAATTTCACAGTTGTCTATATATTCTTTTCTCATTACATAGTTCCTTGCACTATACCGAAAGGTATTCAAGTCCTCATTCAATCCTCAAGACTTTAACATTACTATCTAGTTGGTTCTCTACCATGTTTAGATATAATCTAAAACAATCTAGTGCTTTTGATTTATAAGAAATCAAGTAGACATGACTGAAATGCGAATAATCATCAGTGAATGTAATAAAATATAAAGCTCCATATTTAGCCGTTATATTCATTGGTCTACAAATGTCACAATGGATTAATGGCAACTTAAGTCTAATTCCTTTATCGAATGGTTTTCTAGTTGCTTTTCCAGTTAGATAATTTTCATATATAAGCAATTCAACATTGGTGAGTAGGCCCAACAAACCCTCTCTCGCAAGTCTATGCATTCTTTCTTGCCTTATATGACCTAATCTAGCATGTCAAGTAATTGCATCTATCTCATTGTTACTGGAAGAAGTAACATACAAAAAACAACTATTATCTTAACTTGAACCATCAAGTATCGTATCTAACATAATAAAACCATTAATAAAATGCCTAGTTAAGATAAGGATTGAATTTTAAAAAAAAATCTCTAAACAAACGCCATGAAAGTTTAAATTATAACCTAATTCAAGAAGAACATGAACAGAAACCAAGTTTTGTCAAATCTCCAATGCATATAAGACATCGTGTAACAAAAGAATATGACCACCACGCAAAGTCAATTTTCAGGTGCCTATTCCTTTTGCTTCAACTTTGGTGTTGTTGCCCATGATTATCTATCTAGTCCCTTAACGATACTCCACAAATGCATCTTGATCACAAGCTATATAGTCTGTTGTTCCTGAGTTTAAAGTCCACATAAGACGAGCATTAGTTAAGAGTATAGAAATTGTAACTAGATCATAATTCAATAAAGTAGAGTTGGGCATCATCTTTTTCGGCTCAGTACACTCACGAACGAAGTGACCCAACTTTCTACCATTATAGCATTTCATTTTGGATTTGTCATTATTTTTATCAAAACATTTACCCCTTGAGTACTTCTTAGCATCTGGCTTCTTCTGATTAGGATAAGATCTATTACACTTCTATGTTATACTTATGGCCTTTCTTACACTTGAATCCCAAAGCCTTACGCGAGCTTGATTCAGCCGTATAAATACAATCAAAAAGCTTATTTGCCTCAAGGCGCTTCACTTACAGCTCAAAGGGATTTTCAATATTATTGAATTTTTTGGTATTCTCATTACTAGAGATATTCATTTTCATGTGTTCCTAGGAATCAAGCACTGCCTGGACTTGTTGTTCATAAATCATAATATGTTCAGTAGCCTAAAATTCATGAATCATGTTTGACATCTCCCTCAAACGCTGCCTCATAGTATGATTCTAATGCTTCTGATAAGAATCAAACTTGATCATAACCCTTTTGAGCTTAGTGGTCAAAGTGCCACCAAACTTGTCTTTCAGAGCAAGCCATACCTCTTGAGCATTTTCATACTTCTCAAACTCACACATAGGGTCATCTTACATGCTGCTCAACATAATCATGCGAGCATTGTTATTCTTCTTTTTCCAGGCCTCGTAGGCCTCAAGATCCCTCATGTGTTGAGCAGTATTACCATGCTTAGGCTTAGCTAAGGTGTTTTTTAAAGCTTTTAGAATCTCGTAGTCTTCAATGATGTACTGAATTTTACGGTGGCAAATATCATAATTGTCGCCATTAAGCTTCTCAACCTTGTTTAGCTCAGCCATAATGTTCTTAAATGCAGATATCATCTCAACTTTCTTTTAACATAAAAACAATTCAAAATACAATCAATAAAGACATAATCAATAATTGCACACAAATAATTAATTTACCAACAAACATGAACAAAACAATGACAAATTAATATCAGGAATGGAATCAGAAGGTTATCGAAGCTTCCAATCATCATCCAATTCCCTTTATTCATCATTAATTTAATTTTTATGTGCAAAATTATTAATTATATTTTTGAATTTATTAAATTCAATTTAAAACTCCCACTCAACAGAATAATTCATGAAATACAATAAAAGAGCATATTGAGTTGAGCAATAACTAATGTAGAAATTAATGAATAAAAATATAGCAACATATTATTCAATCAATAAAATAAAACCAATATTAAAACAATAACAGTTAACAAACAAATGAAATAATCTAATATATAGAACCTTCTGCATGTTCTTAAAATATTCTTTATTGTTCGTGACTCTTTCATCTAATTTGTACTCGTGTGCATCTCCAAATAAAAGATAATTGTTCTTCCTTAATGATCCTATTTATGGTTTTCTCATATCATAACTTCTGCCCTCTACCAAGGCAACTAGCTTGTCTCCTATTCTAAATGCCTCATTTTTTAAGCAAGACGACACTCCTCCAATAGCTCAATTTCACACGTCAGCATATAATACATATTATTCTAAATTTGCTCTAATGTGTGAGCCTTAAAGACAAGCGTATTATCATCATTGGGTAAGGAATTTTTGAGAACCCATTGATAGTAATCCTAGTCTGTATATTTAGAGTTTGATTTTTCATATTTTAGTTTGCTAAAGACCTCGTATATATCTTCTATATTTGTACACATAGAACGGCCTGGGTCCATCTTATAATTCTCCATTTTCCTCATAAGTTCTTTATGAGATAAATTATCATTAATCTGAAGTAAATCAATAGATGCAACCCAAGCCTATATATCATTAATTCATTTTCCTTAGTCCATAATTTTCTAACGGAGGCATCCAGGACAAATAACATAAAATTAATATTAGTGATTGTTAACAAATGACTAAAGATGAGATACAATCAAATTTTAGCCAATTTCCATGGAAAAATATTTTCGAGCTCCTACTAGAGCAAAATATTTATAAACATATAATGCTCATCCATGAGACTTTGTATATTTAATCCAAAATTTTATTTTTAAAAAAGAGAGATAACTAGAAATTCTGATTTTATGTTAAAAATAAATAGAAAATTAAATTTCAGATAAAACGATGCAAATGGTGCCAAAATCGGAGTCCCAGATAGTAAGATAAATGGAAAATATTTATTTGGATTTACATCCCTATGTGCAAAGGTAGGCATATTCACACGCGCTACAGTGCACTATAGTATGTTACAGTATCGTGTGCTCCCCCATGTGCACAATGAGAGAGTGTGACCCACGCGCCGCCTTTCTCGACCTCCGATGATATCGGATCCGGCACCATCCAACTCAATTTTTTGTCCTGAATCCAATAGTGCCCTCATATTTTCAAATGAAGGTCAAAGTAGGTTGAAATCGTCAAAAGAACGATTCTAGCATTATTCATCATCTTCTATAAAATTAGGGTTTCTGATTTCGTGCCCTAATCCAATCAAATTTTTGTTTTGGCCATAACTTTCTCATTTTAAGTCTATTTTTAACAAATCACATATCATTTGAAAGCTCTTGAAAAGATCTTTCCAATGATATGTTGTCCACATTTTCAGATTGCCTAGATTTAAAAATATGATCAAATAAATTTTCAGGTTTCATTTTTTGTTAAGGTTCTTGCAATTTAAACTCTAAGATATTTTTATGTCTTTCAATTCTAGAATTTTTACAGTCATTTTAGCACTCCAGAACCTAAATTTCAGAGCCATTAGATCACACATTTCATGAAAAAATAATTACCATATAAAATTCATGCATTTTCAAGAAATAAGCTCAACCATTCGTATAAATCCAACACAACAAACCCAGCTCTGATACCATTAATGAAAAATATAAAAGGAATTCAAGAAGCCATACCTTTTTCTAAGCAATGAAATAATTCAGTGTTGGATCACATTGATGGTCGGAAAAAAATTACAAGCTAAAATCCTTCTTTAATTACAGTAATGTTCTTATTTAATTTTGATGAAGAATAGAAGAAGATGAAGATTGTTTTTCCACACACAAACTCTCTACATTATAAATTTTCTCTTAGGGTTGTAAACAAAGTGGGAAGTTTATATCAACTTCGTTGTTAACTCCTAAACAGCACATAGCAGTTACCAAATACGGGTCGATCGACGACCCACCCATCCAACACCACCAAATACAGGTCGATTGACGACCCACCCATCCAACACCTGCAAATGCAAATAAACAAATTACAATTTATAAGTTCATCAATACTATTACCAAACCAGATCATTCAACACCATCGGTCCATCATAAACAAATCGACTTAATACAATATCATAAAGTCTAAAACAAGAAAAAAAAAACAAAATAATTTTCATCCGTGAAATATAAAGTAAAATTATGAATAATAAACCCATCAGCCAACATCCATAAGAAATTATTACATGACAAATAAAACAAACTACCAACAAATAACCATGTACCAACAAACATCATCCATGAGAAACTCCATTATTTTTGCTCCTCATCTTGGACAACTTCAACTTTGATAACCTATTAAAAAATAATACTATTAATGAAATTTAAAAAAATAAAAAAATAACCAATTGAAAATAAAAGTCACAGTATGTTGTAATTTTAATTTTTTTATTAAATACAAAAAGAAGTAAAAAAAATAACCCATCACTTACTTCTCACAAAAGAAGGCAGTAGCAACAACTTAAAGTTGAAGAATATCGGCTTCTCAAACTCTAAAAACTATATTAAAATAGCCAACTCTAAAAACTATATTAAAATAGCCATTAAGTTTAAACATAAAGTGAAATGGGAATAGGCAACAAGCTGGGGAGTGGGGACAAAGATGAAGGCGAAGGAAAGCAATTTGTTGTCTACAAGCAGAGTAGCAAATGACCCAATTTGTTGTCGGCAGTGTATTTATGTATTTGTGTGTGATTCGATTTGCATTTAGAAATTAGGGTTTGAACTTTTTAGTTTGGTCAAGGTGTAAATATATTATGGTCATAGTGAGTTAAAATGTACTATAAGATAATGAGCTTGTTTTTGGTACCTTATAATATTATGCATGTGTCCATATTCAGAATTTAAAAAAATACATTCAATTGTTTCAACTGGATTCCAATTCTAGGTTTTCCACCGAAGAATCAAGTCAAAAATTTGGTTCGGTTTCGAATTATAAAGTTATCAAATCAGATCTAAAACAAAAAGAACTAAACCAATTTTTTTCGAATCATGCTTTAGTGTATTTTATTTTTAGCTGCACAAAAACAAGGGTATGGATGGAAGATTTTCTTTGTTATCCTTTAATTTGTACTTAGGGGTGGGCAAATGGTTCAATTTTAATCAGGGGTGGGTAAATGGTTCGATTTTTTTCAAACCAAACCGAACTAAATTGAAAAAATTTGGTTCGGTTCTTAGGCTATAAACTAAATGGTTTGAAAATATTAGAACTGATTTGTATTCAATTTGGCTCAAAACTGTTTCCGAATCGACAAACCAGTCGATTTGGTTGAATTTAATTAAAAAATATTTTCAATTTAAAATATAAAAACCAAAAATCCCAAAATTGATTTCCAATTGCAATCCCTAGCCCAATTCTCTACACAGCTTCCAGCCTAAATCAGTGGGCATTCATCTCTCTCCTTCGGTCCCTGTCGTAGTCTTACGGTGATGCCGTCACGGTCTTAGTCTAGCCTGATAGCTCGTTGAGCACAATTAGCATGCTCGTCTACCATAGTTCATGCCTCACTCGCGATGCTCCTCTCAGTCTCATCAGACATTGCTCATGCCTCATTCGCGACTCTTCTCTAACTTTCATTAGTCCAAACCGCTTGCCGTCAACCCGCTTTCTTCATTGCTGCAGACTGCAAATGTTTTTTTTAAATAAATTTTGGCCATATGGCTTTTTTTTATGTTGGTGTTACTAGGTGAAATTAGAATGTTTAGAACTTGCGAGGTTTGCTTTTGTGCTGGTGTTACTAGATGAAATTAAACTGTTAATTTTTTTCCCATGACATTGAATTTGAAAGAACATGTTAGAGGTTGGCTAAATCTATTACATCAAATGTTAATGAAAAAACTGCAAAAGTCAAATGATTAATTTGATGGAGTTTAATTGTGATTTGTAATACAAAAATATGATTGTTCATGATAGAAGAAAAAAAAAATTTACTTAGCAGGAGAGCTTTGAAGGGAAAATTAAATATGGGGACAAAAGTTACATATATGGTTAGGAATATATTGATTCAAGAACCAATCTTGTTATAATGGGCTAGTGACATTGGCAGCAATCAACATGTACACTTTATAATTTATTTCACAATTCACGGTTTAACTTATTTCATAATTCATAATATGCTATTATGCTTTATTTATTAAATGGATCATTAATCGTATAATTTGTTATTTATACTTCCATTAGCCATAATCATGTAATTTTAATTTAATTAACTATGATTAAAAGTAAATTATGATATGTAGGCATACTTTAATTGTTCTTGTGAAAACAAGTTAAATTATAATTTTTTTAATTTAAAAAATTGTTTAATAAATCAAGATTGTTTATTTATTTATATTTTATTCATTTTAGATGTCCAATTATTCAAGAGTTCAAAACAAAGTTGATTGTAAAGCCAATGATTTTGATCATGAAGTTGAAGTTGATGATAATGAAAATGATTCGCCAATAGTTGTCACTAGCAAAAACCAGAGTAAAAAGTCTTCATCATCCAAACCACCACTATCAAAGGAAAAAAGGGCTCCAAGATCAGCAGTGTGGCAACATTTCACTAGACTTTTAGATAATGATCAAAAGTGCAAATGTAACTATTGATGTCAAGAATTTGAATGCAGGACGGTAAGGTATGAGATTAGCACTTTGAGGACTTATAATTGAGAAAGGTGTAAAAAATTCAAGGACTTTCAAAAAGATCAAACAACTTTAACTCAAGATATTGGTAGTGATGAAATTATACCAAAAGGATTCAGTCAGGAAGCTTGCAGATGAGCAACCGTGAAAATGATTGTTCTTGATTATTTGACTTTTTCTATTGTGGAGAATCTAAGTTTAGGCATTTGTTTTAGTGTGGCTGCTCCGAGATATCTTCTCCCATCACAAAGAACCATTACTAGGGATACTATCAAGATGTGTTTAGAGGAAAAGGTTAAGTTGAAATGCTTATTAGTAAGGAATAAGCAGCCGGTATATTTGACTACTGATATCTAGACTTCCATTACAACAGTTATCTACATGGTCATCACGACTCATTTTATTAACAAAGATTGGAATTTACATAGAAAGATTATTAGTTTTAACATTGTTAATGATCATTCATCGAAGACAATTAGTAAGCAGCTTGAAAATTACCTAATTGACTGGGGTATCGAGCGAGTGTTTACTATAATTGTATGTAAGTCCAAACGAAGGTGCTCTTAGGTATTTAACTAATAGAGTAAAGACTTGTAGGGATGACGCCTTAGACGATGCCTTAGTGTTGAATAGGGATTATTTGTATGTTCATTGTTGGGCACATATATTTAATTTGATTGTTACTAAAATGTCGAGGGAATTGGAGCAAAGTATAGTTAGTAATCAAAATGCTGTGAAGTATGTGAGGTCTTCCACCGCCAAGGATGCAAGCATTTTAAATTTGTGTGCAACAAGAGAAGATTAATTACCGAGGAAGTGTGATTTTGAGTTGCCTACTAGGTGGAATTGTGTTGCATACAACGTTACAATTTAAGTCAGTATTTAATCAGATGACACTTGAGGATAGGCTTTATGATACTTATTTCAACGAAAAAGAGGGTGGGAAGAAGAAAATAGAGGGACCATTGTTGTACATGATTGGAAGAATGCTCGTCACAAAGTCAAGTTTTTGAAGATTTTTTATAATGCGACTTTACAGTTTTCTTCATGTTTAAAGGTAAGATCAAATCTTTTGTAAACTTTTTAATTTTGATATCTAATACAAAATTTACTTTAGCTTTGTTAACATTACATTTTTTTAGGTGACATTAAATATTTGTTACAATTTGATATGTCAAATTCAACAATCTCTGGAATCGTTGTCTACTAGTAATGATAACCTTTTGGGTTTGAAGGCAATTAAAATGAAGGAAAATTTGATAAGCATTGGGAGGGTTGTTTCAAGATAAATAAGTTGTTCATTATTGCTTCTATACTTGATCAACAGGGAAAAATGAAATTCCCAACACATTGCTTTGAGAAATTATATGGTAAAGATAGTGCCAAATGTGTTGAGATGAAGGAAATGGTCAAAATTTATTGACTAAGCTTTATGAGTTTTATAATGCATAGTGTAAACTGGGCAGTAGTGGAATTACTGGTGGAAGTGCAAGCAGAATACAAGCAGAGGCCAAAATTTATCTATTGGAAGTGGAAGTTGTTCAATTTTTTGGTATTTGGGTGGTGGTGATGATGTTATGATTAAGGATCCTTTCTCCGAATTTAGTAAAGCAGTTGCAATTACTGAAGATAACTCAGAATTGTCAAATGAGTTGGATCTTTACTTGATAGAAAAGATTAAACAAACTACAAAAAGTAATTTGGGCGCTAAATTGGATATTTTA
Organism: Citrus glauca; assembly: GCA_029633175.1. Taxonomy (NCBI): domain Eukaryota; kingdom Viridiplantae; phylum Streptophyta; class Magnoliopsida; order Sapindales; family Rutaceae; genus Citrus; species Citrus glauca. The sequence continues at coordinate 23,213,901 of JAQOOD010000008.1, forward strand.
TTATAATGGAGGGTGAATAGTGCCAATTATTCAATCTCGTCAAGTATAGCAATGCATGTTCTTGCTATTCTGGTGTCTACTATTGCTTTTAAATCCGCCTTTAATAGTGGAGGTTGTAGACTAGATCAATAAAGAAGCTCATTGACTCCAGACATGGTTGAAGCATTGGTATTGTTATCGAATTGGTTGCGGTCTTCTCTTTTTGTGGATGCAACAACTGACTTAAATAAATTAGTTGAAGACAATAAGTTTATGGATCAACTTGTAGAAGGTGTATTTTGTAAAATTTAAATATAAATTTACTTTTAAGTATTATGAACCTTATACAATTTGTTTAATTTTTATTTAAGTTTAATTTTTAAGAAATATGAACCTTGTTCCATTTGTTAACTTTTTCTATGTAGAACTTTACAAATCAACAATGGTTGATCAACTTGGTGGCTTAACATGAAAACTACAGCTCAAGATAAATCATTCTTTAGGTAATCAAATTGATACATACATATATATATGTGTGTGTGTGTGTGTGTGTGTGTGTGTGTGTGTGTGTGTGTGTGTGTGTGTACTTAATAAATTAAATGGCATTAATCTTTTTACTTTTTATCATTAATGCACACTTTCTCTCTCCTCTAATCCATCTTCTTCCCCAAAGTTTTTTTTTAATTGGCTTCCCATCATTGATATTATCGATTTCCATTTGCTGAAAGATTACATAAATATAAAAATTGGGCATATGATGTCAAAGAAAGGAAGTTCATAGATACATGACCGAAAATGGTAGTTGCTGAATTAAGCTACAATATAAGAATGTATTTCAACTAAAGATAACGTTGAGAAGAAGTACAGAGGAGAAACTCAAATCTTTAATAGTGATAAATGCAATAATGCTGAGAGAATTCTTAACTAAGAAAAAAATCATTCATTTTCCTAAGTCCAAATCTTCATGGTCCTGTCATTGTCAAGTGCACTAGATGTGGTGATGTTCTCCATGGGGTGAGATGCCACTGATATGACAGGATCTGTGTGACCTTCCAATTTATGAACTACTTTCCAGGTATGAAGCTCCCATAAGTACTCACAACTATGCTCAGAACCACTCACTAGTAGAAAAATGACCTTTACTGATACTATTATGGTATCAAAAACATGTTTTGCTGACACCGTGTTATAGTGTCAGCATAGCTCGTGCCAGTGTTACACTGACAATAGTTATTAGTATTAGCAAGTTTGTGTTACAATGGTATCAAAGAAATTTTGATTATAAGACATCACATAGATATTGATTGTATGGTATCAAAACAATATTGACGCCAAGACGTCAGATACATATTGATTCTACGGTATCAAAAAAAATTTGATGCTAAGACATCACACACATAATGATTCGAAAGTAGCAAAAAAAATGTGATTTAATAGTATCAAAGAATTTATAACTCGTTTGTATAAAAGAAATTCTAATGTAATGGTATTTAATCAAATTATGATTGTATAGCAAGTGTTACGGTGATGCTAATTTGGTGTCAAAATTTATTTGAGAAAATAAAAAAAAAATTGTTTGATACATAAATCAATTTTGCAGCTAATTATGAATGCTATTGTAAGCTCCATTTCTAACATACAATGTACCATAATCATCCTGATAGGTCTCGATCAAATACAGAAAAGCAATGCCTGATATTTGTTCAATTTATGGTATGAACAACCAGTATTTGTTTAATTAATACTTTCCTTCCTCCTCTTCGTCTTTGGTTGCTGCTTATTTATACAGAAAAGCATAAAGGATACTACTAACTTGTAGCCTAAAATCTTGGCTCCAGCCACTTCGAATCCTTGCTAACAACTAACTAAAACAAAACAGAGAAAAAAATTAAATTGACGACAACAACTCTGACTTAGACTTTTACTCCAATATCAATTCCTCCCGTGCTCTTGTTCCAACTAACTCGCATGAAAGAGTTACGTGGGAAAGCGATTGCATGGTTTGCATGGGCATGGTTTACATGGTCAAACAAAGTCCACAAGCTTGCTACTCGGCTTTGAAACTCTAGCTGATCTCCTTGGTTGCCTAACAATGCCCCCGCCAGAAAGAGGACCCTTGTCCTCAAGGGTCATAGATGGAAACTGCTGCTGGATCACAGTTGAATCTTCCCACGTAGCCTCCTCCGCCGGCAATTTGTTCCAACGTACTAAACTCTGTTCAATGAATTTCCCGCCACGTTTCAACCATCGTGTGTTTAAAACTTCAGCAGGTTCAAGCATTAGCACACCCTCATCATCAATTGGAGAAATGTTGCTACTATTCTCGGATAATTCTCCCATGGCTTTTTTGAGCAAGGACAAATGGAACACTGGATGAACACAGGCACCGGCAGGCAACTGTAGTTTGTAGGCAACGGTCCCAATTTTTTCCAAAACAAGATAAGGCCCAAAAAACTTGCTTGCTAACTTTTGATGCGCCCGCTTAAACACAAAGGTTTGTCGATACGGATGGAGTTTTAAAAACACCAAATCATCTTTGTGAAACTGCACATCTCTACGGTGCTTATCTGTTGTTTGTTTCATGCGATAGGTGGCCACCGCCAAATTATGCTTGAGCTAGGCTAGTAACTCATCTCTGGTCAACAATGCTTTATCAACCTCATTGACCGGTGACGTGCCCACATGATATTGCGGAACTGTGGGAGGGTCCCGGCCATACAGTGCCTTAAAAGGTGTCATGCCCGTGGATATGTGATATGTTGTGTTATACCAATATTTGGCCCAAGGTAGATATTCATGCCATTTACACGGCCACTGATGAACAAAACTCCGTAGGTACTGCTCGAGACATCGGTTAATTACCTCGGTCTGGTCATCGGATTGTGGGTGTTAAGCCGAACTCATGCTGAGTTTTGTACCTGACATTTTGAAAAATTCCTGCCAAAATTTGCTGATGAAGATTGGATCCCGATCACTCACAATAGATTTTGGCATGCCATGCAACTTGAATATGCCTTCTATGAACCGTTCGGCCACTGTCTTTGCTAAGAAAGGGTGGGACAAAGACATGAAGTGTGCTGACTTGCTGAGTCTATCGACTACAACAAAGATGGTGTTCTTACCTTGTGACATCGGTAACTCTTCAATAAAATCCAACGTAATGTCATCCCAAACTTGGCAAGGTATGGGCAGTGGCTGAAGTAGCCCGACTGGTCGAAGAGTGGTGGCTTTTGTGCGTTGGCATGTCTCACAATTATTAACGTATTGTTGTACCGTACGAAACATAGTCGGCCAATAGAACTGCTGTGCCAACCTCTTATAAGTACGTAAGACTCCAGAATAGCCTCCGATTCTAGTGTTGTGGGCTTCAAACATTAATTTGTCATGTATCTGGTGAGGGATCACTACCCTCCCATTATAGAAAAATAATCCATTTGTTGCTGTGTACGGTCCTGTTGGTTGACTTTCAGCAAGTGTGGTAACTTGTTGAATGTAATCGTCACCTGTTGCAGCTATCTTGATTTCTTCCCAAACAGTTACGTGCGGCACAAATAAGTAATTCATTATTGGGCTGTCGGGTCATCGCGAGAGGGCGTCAGCGGCAGTGTTGTCCCACCCCGGCCGATATAAGATTTCATATTCATAGCCCATGAGCTTTGCCAACCACTTTTGTTTCTCAGGGGTTGCCGCTTTTTGTTCCAATAGGTACTTGAGACTCTGCTGGTCAGTTTGGATTATAAATTTCTGCCCCAAGATATACGGTCTCCACATTCATATTGCTTCAAGTATAGCCAACATTTCCTTGGCGTAAATAGACCAAGATTTTTTTGAGACCCCTAATGCACGGCTCATAAATGCAATTGGCCTGCCCTGTTGTTGCAGAACCGCCCCAATTCCGTCTCCTGATGCATCTGTTTCGATAATAAAAGTGTCTTGGAAGTTTGGCATAGCCAATGTGGGGGTGCTAGACATTGCTTGTTTGAGTCTCCGAAAGGCTTTTTCTGCATCCTCACTCCTGCCAAATTGATTTTTTTTTTAATAAGTTGGTTAAGGGCCGTGCAATGACGCCATATCCTTGCACAAACTTTCGGTAATATCCAGTTAATCCGAGAAATCCTCGCAGCTCTATTATGGTTTGTGGCGTGGGCCAAGAGAGCATGGCAGCAATTTTTTTGTTGTCTACTTTGACGCCGTGACATGTGACAATATACCCCAAGTACTCGAGTTCTTACTGTCCGAATGTGCATTTGCTGGATTTGAGAACAAACTTCTGTTGCTTAAGAATCTTCATTGCCTGTTTCACATGATCAAGATGATTGTCCCAAGTAGGACTGTAAATCAATATGTCATAAAAAAAAACCAAAATAAACTTCCTAAGATGTGGCCGAAAAATGGAGTTCATGATCGCCTGAAAGGTTGATGGCGCATTGCATAATCCGAATGGCATGACTAGATATTCGTAGTGGCTATAGTGGGTACAGAACGCGGTCTTTTGAATATCCAGTGGATTGACTCGAACTTGGTGGTAACCGGCACGGAGGAAAGTACCAGAGTACCTTTGTAGGCACCTGCTTACTACTTGTTTTGACATCTTTTTCTATTTTTCTTCCACCTAGACTCTCCACAAGTAGAGCATGTGTTCAGATTTGCATACTCTTTTTGGTAGAGAATGCAATCATTCTTACAAGCATGTATTTTTTTCATAATCTAAACCCAAACACTTTCATTATTTTTTTGCCTCATACATTGATTTAGGAATGGTGTTATTTTCTGGAAATATGTCAGCAAGAACTTTAAACAAAGTTGTGAAACATTGATCAGATAACCCATACTTGCCTTTCATATTATACAATTTCATTAACCCGGACAACCTAGAATATTTTGAACCTACATACAATGGCTTCTCAACATCCTCAAGTATATCCCTAAAACTCTTAGGATTATTATCACATTGTTTGTAAGCATTATGGATCATGTCCTCAATGTTACTTTGATCTTTGAATCTAAATTGATGACTCTTAGAATAGTTATGGCAACTTACGGAGGTTGTTTTATGCTCAACCTCTCCATGCCTATCCCAAGCTACGTATGATTGCAGAAAACCATATGTGAACAAATGATCCCTTATCTGTTCAGGAGCATAAAACTCCACTTTGCAACGGTCAATATAGGGACATGTAAGTAACTTACGATATTTAGAATTAACCATAGCAAATCTCAAGAACTCTTCTACTCCGTTTTCATATTCTGAAGACAATCAACTAGCAGACCATATCCAAGATTTCTCCATATCAACAATAATGCCTGTTAATATAATTCTACATTTAATTCAAGTTTTAAATGCTTTAGTTGTACCAATACAATTCAAAATATTAATAATAAATTCATATTAATAGCAAAATCCTATTAATTATACAACTAAGAAAACAGACTAGTAGCAATCTAGTATATGGTGTTGTGGCCTATGACTTTGGAGGTTATCTTTCCATGAACCAAGCTTATATAAATGTAAAAATATAAGAAAATAAATAAAATTGTCAATAAACAACGGAATGTTAGAATTGTACACCATTCTCAACATAAACTAAATTATAAAAGCAGTCGTGCATGTAGTTCTCACAAAATAAAGTAATAACAGACCAAACAACATATTTGCATTCAAAGAACATTAAAGTTGAGTTAACACGGCACAAAGCCACACGATTACAGTTGAAATGAAAATGTATTCGTACCTGAACCAATCAAACACCTTCTTGTCCCACTCAACAAAACTTTCAACCACAACAGTAATCAAATCAAACAAATAAAAAAGACCCGCCAACCACATTCAATTTATAAAAGTATTAACACTTTTATTACTACAAAACCTAAGTTAGTAAATCACAAAAAATAAAAAAATACAAATATGATACAATTACTATAATAACATCTTGCAAAACAGCAAACGAACACAATTACCACATTTAAAAAATTATTTATTTACTAAAAGCCCGAACATAAAGACACACCAAAAGCACATCCAAATGATAAATAATTTTAATAATTAAGGTCAACTTGTCATGAAATAATTAAAAATTTGTTGCCATAAGGATAAAATTTTGAAAAAATTAAGGAACTTCTATGCTCAAACATATTAAGTTATGCAACATGCCCGACCATATATAACAAAAAAGGAAAAATACATAATTTTTAAAAACTTCAAATCATCAATTCCTAAAATCAAAACTAATAAACAAACAACACATCTTCTTAATCATATTTTATAAACACCCAGTGGAATTTTCTTAGTTATATTTGCAAATCATCGATTCACGTGTCCAAGCCCGTGAAAAAGTAAATAAACAAATGATTCATGCATGCAAGCCTATCTAAATTAAAATCAAGTCAAGAACAGAAAAATCTTAAACAAATTAACAATTAGGGCTTTACAAAAAATTAGAGGAAAATGCAAGAGCCGATGTAGAGAGAGGGTGAGTGTTCTGACCTGATTACAATTTTTTATTTGCTCTTACTTTCTTCGATCTTTCTTTTCTGCTTCAATAATTTTAGTTCTCTTCTTTCTTAATGTGGGCTTTATATTCTTCTATCTTTAAGGTTTTCTTGTGTCTTTTACCGTTTTTTGTTAGCACAAATTGGTTATTTCATGCTTTGGGTTTTGCTTCGTTGTACTTTAAAGTTTTGCTTTGTTCTGACTCTTGCCTTCATGTTTGTTTTGGTTAAGTGTTTAGGTTTTCTGAAGTTGGAGGGAAATGAAAATGATAGCGAGGGAAATGAAAATCCTTGTTGTATTATTAGAAACAATAAATGCTACCGTTTAGCTTAAGTGAAATAAAAAACAAAATAAAAACATTGTCATTTAGCTTAAGTGAAATAAAATGCAACCGTTTTAAATAATAAAGAATCAAAATTTTTAAATAATAAAAAATCAAAATTTACACGCCGTAGTATCAGTACAATGTTATGATACTAAGGTATCAACAACCGCTGACACTTCTATATTGAACACGCTAAAAATAACTTCAATTGCCAAATACTGATACTTTTTAATTTAGTATCAGCAGCTTAGTATTAGCGAACATCGTTTTTCTACTAGTGACTAACAATATACTTCCCATTTGTCATGGAGAAGGTGGATGATATACAGCACTTCAAATTGGTATGGCAGTGTATGTCTTCAGGATTTTGCCAGTTGAATAGTTCCAAAGTCTCAAAGTATTATCGAGAGTTCCAACAAGAATAAACTTTCCATTTGGCAAAAACTTAATAAAGGAAACTGGAGGGTTTTCAAATTTCCTTTGTTAATTGGTAAAAAATAATTTACTTTATAAACTCCTTCCAAATTTTTACTTGGATGAGAAGGGAGAAAGCGTTGGGGAAGAAGATGGGTGAGAGAAGAGAGAAAATGTGCATTAATGATAAAAAATAAAAAAGATTAATGTCATTTAATTTATTAAATCCTTACCGTCGATATGTTTTAAATCCAAAAGCTTAAAATTAATGTAAAATTAAGTGTAATTTTAGAGGGCTCTTGATCCTCTCTCTCTCTCTCTATATATATATATATATGTTAATTATTAAATATCACTTTATTTTATTTACTTTAATTATTGAGTGCTTTGGCTCACTTTGAATTTTGATGCAAGTGATATGGACAGTAGATGTAGTTGAGACTTGTGTTATAATGGAGTTTTATCAAATGTCGACGCAATATTACGGACTTGTTGCATTATGTTTTTTTGTTTTTATGGATTTATAATTTGTAATAGATGTTAAATTTAGGTGTGTTTATGATTTACAACTATTTATATTGGGACTTTTATTATTTTGATTTTGACTTGAGGATTTGTACTTATTTATTTACATCTAGTGTTACTATGTGTGTGGAGTGTGGTTAATAATAAGTACAAATACAAATTGTAAAATTCAATAAAATTAGGTGAAAACTGTAAAATATAGTAAGATTACATAAAAATTATAAAATTGAGAAAATATATAAACTGAGCTAAATTGAATATTTCAATTCGATTTGGTTCAGGTCTAAAATATAATTCATATTCAATTTGAAATCTTTTGAATTGATGAATTTTGGTTCGGTTCAGTTCTAGCCTCGAATCAAACCGAACTGAGAAACTTCCACCCCTCATTTGTATTCTTGAATTTTATTGTCCGAAAATATTTGCAGTAATTTTTATATTTTCGAGAAAAAGAAAAGAAAAAAAATGAAAATAAGTGTCGGTCAACGGCGTATCTATGAGAGTGAGAGAGGGAAACGCAGCGCTTTGTGCAAGCGTCTGTCATCAAATCCGTGTTCAGTAAGTAAGCACGGTTTTAATTTTATCAAATTCCCCTCCTGCAATTAACCAAGCGATTCTCTTTTCAAAACCCTAACCCTAGAAAAAAAAATCAATCAAAAACATGAATCGATTGGTGGACGAAGGCGGCAGCAACAACAAGAAGCCCGTGTTCTTGACGAGAGCGCAACGCGAGCAATTAGCCCTCGAACGCCGCCAAGAACAAATCGCCCAGCAAAAACGCCGCCAAGAACAACAACAACAACAACAGCAACTCCTCTCTCAGCCCCAAACCCACGGCAGAAACTCTTCCGACTCGCGCGACCGTGAGCGTGAGCGACACCGCCGCGAGCGTGAAGAAGAAGCGAAGGCAAGGGAGCGTGCGCGTTTGGAGAAATTAGCTGAGCGTGAGCGGGAGAGAGAATTGGAGCTGATCAAAGAGCAGTATTTGGGATCTAAAAAGCCGAAGAAAAGGGTCATTAAGCCGAGCGAGAAGTTTAGGTTTTCGTTTGACTGGGAAAATACTGAGGACACATCACGTGACATGAATGCTCTGTATCAAAACCCTCACGAGGCTCAGCTTTTGTTTGGGAGAGGGTTTCGTGCTGGGATGGATCGAAGGGAGCAGAAAAAGTTGGCTGCCAAGAATGAGAAAGAGATGAGAGAAGAGATTAGGAAAAAAGAAGGGGTTGAAGAGAAGCCTGAGGAGGCTGCTGCTTTGAAACTAAAAGAGGAAGCTGCTGATTTGTATGATACTTTTGATATGAGAGTTGATAGGCATTGGTCTGAGAAGAAGCTTGAAGAAATGACTGAGAGAGATTGGAGGATTTTCAGGGAAGATTTTAACATTTCTTATAAAGGGTCGAAGATTCCGAGGCCAATGAGGAACTGGGCTGAGGGTAAATTGACCCCTGAGCTGTTAAGAGCAGTTGAGAGAGTTGGTTACAAGAATCCGTCCCCCATTCAAATGGCTGCCATTCCGTTGGGTTTACAGCAGAGAGATGTTATTGGGATTGCGGAGACTGGTTCTGGTAAAACTGCTGCTTTTGTATTGCCTATGTTAACTTATATTTCTAGATTACCGCCAATAAGTGAAGAGAATGAGGCTGAGGGACCTTATGCTGTTGTAATGGCCCCTACTCGTGAACTTGCTCAGCAGATTGAGGAGGAGACTGTTAAGTTTGCTCACTATTTGGGTATTAAAGTCGTTTCTATTGTCGGTGGACAGTCTATTGAGGAACAAGGGTTCAGGATTAGGCAAGGATGTGAGGTTGTGATTGCTACACCAGGCCGTCTGATTGACTGTTTGGAGAGGCGGTATGCAGTTTTGAATCAATGTAATTATGTTGTTCTGGATGAGGCTGATAGGATGATTGATATGGGTTTTGAGCCGCAAGTTGTAGGGGTGCTGGATGCAATGCCTTCTAGTAATTTAAAGCCGGAGAATGAAGATGAGGAGCTTGATGAGAAAAGGATATATAGGACTACTTATATGTTTAGTGCTACTATGCCTCCTGCTGTGGAACGGCTTGCTAGGAAGTATTTGAGAAATCCTGTGGTGGTCACAATTGGCACTGCTGGCAAGGCTACTGAACTGATATCGCAACATGTGGTAATGATGAAAGAATCTGAGAAATTTTCAAGACTGCAGAGATTGCTTGACGAGCTTGGAGATAAGACGGCAATTGTCTTTGTTAACACTAAGAAGAACGCAGACATGGTTGCAAAAAATCTGGATAAGTTAGGTTATCGTGTTACTACTCTGCACGGTGGGAAGTCGCAGGAGCAGAGAGAAATTAGCCTTGAAGGGTTTAGGACCAAGAGGTACAATGTTCTTGTTGCCACTGATGTTGCCGGGCGTGGGATTGATATACCTGATGTGGCCCATGTCATCAATTATGATATGCCTGGGAATATCGAAATGTATACTCATCGTATTGGACGAACAGGCCGTGCTGGGAAGACTGGTGTGGCTACAACATTCTTGACCTTCCATGATACTGATGTATTTTATGATCTCAAGCAGATGCTTATCCAGAGTAACAGTCCTGTGCCTCCAGAATTGGCTAAACATGAGGCTTCAAAATTCAAGCCGGGAACAATCCCTGACAGACCTCCTAGGCGCAATGACACTGTTTTTGCTCATTGAGGAATATTTTGATTTGAAAGAAACTGTCAAAAAGGGCTTGCTCAAACGTTTTTGGCTATATAATTCTCTTTTAGGACCTGATTACTTTTTGCTTGCTGCAGTGGGTAGGAGTGATTATTTGGAGTAAGACTATCTGTATTCTGCCTTTCTGAAAGTGGATATTCTTACATGTTGCGCTGCAGTAAAGTTTCTACCTTCCTGATTGTTTATTGAATAGGAAGGTTTTGATAATCATATTATCAAGGATGTATCATTGACCTCTCCTTTTATACTTACATAACTAGTTCATTTTAAATGCTGATATTATCTGATATTATCTCAAAGATGGATTTTTTTATTATTTTATGTTTTCGGCAACAAATTCCCCTATTTTGATGTGTTTGACATTATTGCTTGATTCTGCGTATGTGAACATGCCAACTTTGTTAGCATGGGTTAGTTGGCTTCATTTTGGCCACTGTCTGGACGTCTTGTCTGAGGTTTATGTCTTGCTTTCATGAGATTTCAATCCTCCCTCTTTTATGCTTACATAAGTAGTTCACTTGAAATTTTGATATTATCTCAAAGCATGAGCTTCTTACTTACTTATTTTATGTTTTCAGTAACTTACTCCTCAATTATAATGTGATAAACGTTACTCCGAGGATTCTTGATATTGCTTTTATGAATGTGTTAACTTTTTTAGCATGGTTTAGCTGGCTTCAATGTAGCCAGGTATATGGATGTATTGCCAGACGCTTGATATGATGTAGATCCTGACTAAGTCATGCTTTCATGAAATTTCGATTGGTAAGCTGTTGGATTATTTATAAAATAGTTGAACTTAAAACTTGTTTGTGAAATGGCCAAATGAAATATTATTAAAGAGCTGGTCTTATGCATGGTGACTGGTGACTGACACCTTTTTCCAAATTTCTATCCTCTGGTGATATGTTGTGTGGTTAGATAAGCTCAAATTAGGAGTGTAAATTTAGTTCGCTCTCTTCCTATGAATTCATATTAAAGTTGAATTTTCTAATTATATACTGTGTTGTTTTGCTGGGAAAACAGACACAGGTCATGTAGATGCAATTGTTTCATGCTCAGTATTTGCATTCATCGTTGTCTTCAGGTTTCTGGAACCATCATAGCAACAAGATATTTATAAATCCTGCTTATGTGCTTCATACTTGAGTTAGTATTCTTCTTGATGGGTTCAGAATTTGCTTCTGTGGTTGTTACTATGCTGTTTGGCAGTTTTTGATGGTTGTTCAATCATTAAATATCTAAAATGGTGTCGCAGAAATGATTATAAATGAATATTGCAAAGTTTTGCTGACTTGTGAGCTCTCTCATCTTCAGAGAGAATGCTTAAAAGCTTGGTTCATTTGTCCTTACCACTGTTGGATTGGCAATTGTTATTATTTTCTACGTTGATGCTTACTTTTGTTTTTATTTAGATATACCTTCCAAAAGAATCAGTAGAAGCCTCGTACATTTCTGAAAGAACAAGAAGTTTGCTTTGGGGAAGAAACTACCTTGATAGGTGTATGTGGTTAATGTTACCGCCGTATAAGTTTTTTTTCCGTTGTTATTGGTCACAATTTTTTATTACATTTACAAATTTATACCATACTTTAGTTATATATAACACAAACGTAGCAAGTATAATGAAAAACTTGTGAACATTGTTACAAAAATTGTTGTAAACTAGACGAGTTGCAAGTATTTGATGTTGGTACATGTATCATTGCATCAAATTCGGCTGATTATATCCTATAGGGTCATTTGGCGAATTCGTAATGGCAATTCAGTATCCTCCATCAAAAAACCTCAAATGAGGAAAGCCCCATATGAGGAGAGGTTGGTTGATAAAGGGCCTTGGGGTTGGCAGTTAGTGCCTAATTGGTGACCCTTTCACGGTCATTTGTCCAGATGTAGGGTGTTGACTGATTATAAAGAAACGAATTTTGTTTTTGTTTATGTTTTTGGTCAGTGTTTGGGAAGATTGAAGGAAGCTTTACAATTTTGTTAACTATGTTTAAACTTCTTGAAAAATTGGGAAAAAAGAAAAAAACTACATTTGAACTTGTGTTTTCTATTTTCATTTCGTGTTGTTTGGAAAACATATTAAATGCTAGCAGTACAAGGAAAGAATGAAACAAAATCCTCCGGTATATATCACACACAATAATAAGGTGTCCATTTTATTAGTAGAATTAACCCAATAATTTAACATCGGCATTATCAAAGCTTTTAACTAATGAAAGCCTGGGCAAAGCTTTTAACTAAGGAAAAGGAAAACAAAAGTTGAAGCAATTTTATTAACAATTGACACCATCTCGTGTTAATAAACTATTAAGAAACCATGTATAGGAAAAAGAAATTGGATCTGGGTTTGTTTCACAGGTGACTCGCATCAACTCTTGCTGTCTAGTTAATCTACGGAGTGTCTGCCTGTCGTGCTCGGGTAAAAGGGTCAGGGTGGGGAATATCAGGAAGCACACGGTTATCATCCTGGATGTGAGCCACCTTCCTCAGGAAAGATTTGTTCACAAACTTGTCAGAAGAGTTCACAGCGCTTTCTGGATCTTCCACTTCGGAAAGTGAACTCCTCTTCTTCTTGCTAAGGCTGACGCTCGGAGAATAAGCCAGCTGCTGTTTGATTGTGTGTGTCCCTATTGTCACTGCCACTGCCACCAGTCCCAACACCATATAGATAGGTGCAAACTCTCCTATTGCCGAAAACCTGGGATTAATAGCACACTTTGTTACATTATTGTCCAGTCTAATAAAATGCAGAATTTAAAACTATTAACTAATAGAGTAGTGTTTATTAACTAACTTGGAGTAAGAGTGATTTCCATTAGCAGCTACTGCAGATTGTGCAAAATGTTTCATCTTGGGAGTAGTTGATGTAGCAAATGAGCGGTTTCCACCCGAGCCAATCAGCATTGACCTCCAATAAACCTGCAAATGAATTAACATCGTCAATCATCAACCACCGTATTGGCCATTGCTGGTGATTAAACAGTACGTTTCTGAAAACTTACAGTTGCCCTGCAAGCCATTTTTCCCAGATAGAATTTGGATGAATTTATTATTATTATTATTATTATTATTATTATTTTCAAATTTTATTTTGAAATGTTGAATTGCGTTTACAAGTTATAAACCGGGGAGTTCGAATATAAAGAGCAAGGGAATGATACTTGTCTGGCTGACACTAGAGCATTGTAACCGACGCAACACTTGGCATCCATAGTAGCTTTTATAGGAAATCAGTTTACAAAAAGATTGGATAGAAACTAGAGAAAGCTTTGAATTCTTCTTTGCAAAGCAAGGATGCAGTATACAAGTAATTTTATTTATTTTATTTTACTTTTTTAAGAATTTAAACCCTGGTGGCTTTAGAAATACACAAGTGTCCTGATTTCAGCTTTCAAATGAAGGCATTAGTCTGCCAATACTTTCTTATGTTTGAAATATGAAATTCTGAAAACTTTTAATAATGAATGTGCTAAAAATCATTCTTTGTGAAGAGTCAATTTTAGCAGAGCTGCAATTGCAGAAAAGAGAAAACCATATTCACGGGACTTGTTTAAACTATCGATGAAAGAGAGATTTTGAATGAAAATTTTAATGGTCTGCATGCTATCAAATAATTGTTATGTAGTTTTCATACAAAATGGACCTTGAAACAAATGACTGCTATCTCACCATACTACATCTGAGGAGTTGGCATTCTGGTTACATTCAGTGCAGCTTGAAAATAAAGCTAACTATACCGATTACACACATGGACGATGTTTGACATTGTTGAAGCTATGAATTAACATCGGAATGAAAGAGTTTTGGGAAATTTACATGTACAACATTATCGTGAAACTTAACCCCAGTAGCTTGCGTATGTGCTACATTCAGTTCAATAAGTAGCCAGTTGGGTATTTTCCGATTTGGAAGCAGTAAGAAATCAATAACTCATCATGAACTCCGCTCAATTTGTTCATATTCTTCCGAGGCATCATCCTAATGGTCAACTTTTTTCAAAGAGCATGTTATTAAAGTTCTTATGGATTCTTTATGAGGTTCCACATAGTTACCTTTCAAACTCAAATTTATCCTATTTACAGAATCAAAACCAATTTAGAAGTAGGATGACTGATGTGGGATGATGTTCATCTGCATAAGGACCAGAGCTACTTTCTTCTTGAGTGCATCATCGTCCAGAAGCTGGATGAGGATCCTCTCGGACCTTTGTAATAATGTATCAGTGATCCGTGTATGCTTTTGGATCATCTGGAAGAGGTCCAGGGCTTTGGTTTTGGCCGATAAGGAACCCTTTTCCAGGACCTGTAGGATGGCCAACACACCTTGGCTGTCTACAATGACAGCTATAGCATGAGACAGTGTGCTGTGGTCTGCTAGCAATGTTTCAAGTGCCGTAAGTGCAGCCTCGGCTACACCAGATTCCATATCATTCAAATTTTGTACCAATGGCTTCACCGCATCTACCTTGACAAGGCAGAATGTTTCTCTTGGTGAACAAGCAGCACCGTGAACAGAACACGAACTCTTGTGGTCTCCCCATGATGAGCAGCACCAAGACATACGGAGTAAGAGTTTTGTCATGTCAAACATTGGCATCAGGGTCTTAGTTTGTTTTGCTGTGAGCGTTGCATTAGAGACAGAAACGCTGGTGGATTGGGATAGATCAGCTAGTGCACTTGCTGCTCTCTGCTTGGCTAATGAACTGCCTGTGGAGAGCACCCTAATCAGTGATGGATACACTTCAAGCTTTCCTACTTGCCTCTGAAGTTCAGGTTTGGTGGGATCTGTGAAGTGCAATAGTGCTGCCAGTGCAATCTCGAGCAGAGAGGCATCTTGACAGGCAGGTGTCCTGATCCCATTATGTCTCCCATCCATGCTACAAATCACCTCATGAATTGCTTTTAATGCTTCTGACTTGCAGAGTACTTCATCAACATATATGTCATCTTTGGGAAGTTGGCTGATGATTCCAGCAGCAAGGGACCTTTCTTCCATGTCCGGAGAACATGTGAAAATGGCTGCTACAGTGTTGATGGCAGTTTCTTTGCCAGGAGATGGTGGGAGAGGAACTCCATTGGGAATACCTTCAGAAATGCAATGTATAAGCCTCATTGCCCATCGTCTTACCACTGGCTGGTCACTGTCTAGGGAGGAGAAAAGTTGAGTGATGGCATCATTGTTGGATTCAATAAGGTTCCGAACTTTCTCAGATTTATAACAGAGCTTTACAAGTAAGTGTAAAAACTGAATCTTAGTTTCACGTTCGGTATTAGCAATGAGCTGCAAAAAGACATTGACATTGTGCTCTGATTGGAGTTCCTGCAAGCCATGATGCAACTCAAATTGGGGATGCTGACAGGCTCCTACCATCAGAGCTAGAATCTCAGCAGCTTCATGTTTTAAGTGTGGATCAGACCTGACAAATTGGATGAGGCCAAGCAGAAGAGGTATGGTAGCAGGGTCTGATAGAAGGCGCTTTACCATCTTGGAGTGCGCTATGAGCGTCTTGATGCATTTTAGGCAAGCTGATTTGCATGCTGGGGAATTTGAGGAGAGCATCTGGATTACATTGTGTATAAATTGTCTGTCTTTCAAGGTTTTAATGCTACTTTCATCGAGTCGCATGTTTCTCAAGGCTGAAGCCATCAAAGCTCGAGTTTCTTGAGATCCTGCAAGAAGAGTCTATCAAAATGACAACGAAACTACAGTGGTTGGAAGGTATCATGTCAGGTCCATTAGATTACCTCGATTGAAGCAAGCAACAAATGGTTGAAAGTATCCAGCTTCTGCCATTTTGACAGCAAAGTGTGTGTTGTGGGAAAGGTTCTGCAACACATCATGAGCTTTCTGTGAGAGATTAGGATTGTTATTATGGAGCAAAGAAACCATAATAGTAATGCAGTCTTTGGTATTCCCTATTTTCTCTCCCAGGGTTTCTCTTTTGGTTAGCTCTGACAAGACTTCAATAGCCTCAGGCATTGTTTCACCTTTACAGATTTGCTTTACTATGCGGCGAACAGCTCCTGCTTCAACAATGGTCTCCTGTGATTCTCAGAAACAGCTCTAACATTAGATCAAGGGGTTAGAAAAAAGAAAAGTGACTGTTCACAATCAACATCCCTTACCTTGTGAATATCACTGTATTTGGCTAGGAAGTAGAGGCATTTCAGTATGGCCTCAGAGCTTAGCCTGGTATCTTTTAGGAATTCTACTAACTTTGTAATGAGTCCCCCTTTGGCTGCTTTTTCTGCATACCGAGGCAACTCCATAATATTTTTCATCTCGTCTAAGGCACTTTTCCTTCTAGATTGGTCATCGGAGTTGATTTTGATAATAGCATTTTGGAATCTCAAATCGATTTCTCTTTGCTTCCATTCTTCTATAGAGCTTCGAAGGCTTAGATTTGGCATAAGATCCAGAGATAAAAGCTCCTGCCTACAGGTGGGGCAATTTTTTCCGCCTCGCTGGAAGTGCTCCTGAATTGCTTTCCTCTCAAAGCTGTGGCCGCAGACAATTGCAACAGGATCCTCCATCAGCTCATTGCACAAAGGGCATACTAATGATTCAATAGGGTACACCTGACAATATGTAGGAATTGCCTCATCTTGTGGCCTTCTAACAAGTTCTGTGCTGTACAATAGCTGCATCAGTTGAGTTAGTTGAAGTGCCTCTGCTTGCTTCTTCTCAGCTTCCAACTCTTCTTTTTCCTGCTTCAGAAGTTCCAGCTCAGTTTGCACAAGGGATGCATTCACACTAGCACCAACAGCTTCAGCAATCTTTCTCAATAGCTCTAGAGCATTCTCTCGGTTTTTGTTATTCTGCAACGCGGATCTCTCAATCTCTGAAGCAATTGCTTCAGCTGCAGCCGCTGACTGGAATTCCATTGACCTTAAACTGTCGACAATCTGGTCAGTCATGGCCTTTAAGTTGAGTGCTATTTCAAGATTGACAAGCTGAAATGAGGAAATAGTAATGGCAATTTCCCTAGCCAAATGTTGCATTCGCGACAGCACAGAGTTTGATTGAAGTAAGAGACGTAGGCGGCTTGTGGATTTGTAATCGTCGATGATGTTGTGGGCTTCCCTGAGCTGAGCACCTAGGGTCTCCAGAGCTGCCTTTGTAAATTCCAAACCGATCACAGATTCAATTTTTTTGACATCCAAGGATTGCATGAGGGTACTTAACTCACCAATTGTCAGCGAAAAACCCTGGAGACTGTCCTTTCCAAGTACCACATCTCTGGTCTCGCTAGCAATATCCACCGCTTGAAGTGCCACCCTATCCCATAATTCTTGCAAAACTGCTATCCCCATATCCTCAATTCCAACATCGAAGTCCATTGAAATCGATCAACCCTCCTAAATCCCCAACTGAGTATGTATTTACCACTTGTCTATCTCCAAATAAATCAAGTTCAAGTTGTTACTTGATACAAGGACGTGTAAAATTAGTTAAGAAAACTCGAGGCTTATAAAACGCCCCGACTCGCCTTCGCTAGCGATCTGGGATGTGATTATGTTACAACATTGAAACTGTGGAATCACAGTCAATTCAGTCCTCTTAATTTCTGGCGATCCTGATTTAGGTTCATTTTGAAGGACCCCACTCAAATTAATTACCAAAAAAAAAAATTATCGTTGCCTATGAAATGCATAAAGCTTATGTATGAAATTAATACAGAAAAACAAAAATTGAAAAATAAATAAGGATAAATAAAGTAAACAAGTTGGTAAACTTACCTGAATATATATAGCCAAAAGCTTCACTAAAGATGAAATAAATAAATAAATAACAATTAAATAAAGCAGCAAGAAATTAATCTGCTCCCTGGAAAAAGGAAAGTTAGAAGAAACAGTGAGAAACGGAAAGTGAAAGAGAAAACGAGTTTCTCTTTCAATTTTTTACATGTAAACATGCAGCCCTCGGTGCAGTGGTCAAGCTTTTGCTTTTGTTTACGTAGCATATTTCTTCGAAGTGCTCACTAGTCAAATGTGTTTGCGTAAGTTTTGGGGACTTGAAAGCCGATACACTTACACGAACAGTTCGCGGCCCGTTGACTGGGGCAAATATTGACACGTGTGCATTGATGTTGGTTTGTTTTCAACTTTTTATTCAAAAACAAAAAAGAGTAAAAACAACAAAAAGTTATCACACGAAATTCAACGAAAGGTTTGAGAAATTTATATGTAATGCTGATGTCCAGTAATATTTTACGAACTAGGACAAATTTGTCAATGTGGCTTTTAAATTAGTGTTCCATTAAGCCTACCCGACTGGTTTTTAAATAGTATTAGTTGATTGACCATTTGGGTTTAAATATAAAAAGAAGTATTGTAAAGATTAAAAATTGATTCAGAAAGATTTTATTATTTTAGTATCATTTTTTTAAAATTTTGATTATCTTTTTTAAATATGGTGTTGTTTCGGGAAGCAAGTTTTTAATTTTATCATTAACTCAAATTTTACCCTTTTTTAGATAATAAAAATTTAACTTTACCATTTCGTTAACGATAAAAATTTCATATTTTTTGAATCCTAAAAAGAATTCCATTAACATGCGAGTCTGCTTATCAACACGTAAAACTGTAGCTGGAAATTAAAATAATTTCACCCTTTGAAAAAACATATAATACATTTACAATTTTTGTTAAAATTAGATTTAAAATGGTTATCAACTGGTGGAAACAAGCTCGTGAAATAACAAAAGGAAAACTAATGTACTTCAAATAATTTGGTTTTTTAATTGAATATTTCATCTGATCTACTAATTTTTTTGGTGATAAAAAAGTACGAGGCAAATTAAAAAACTAATTGGGGCAAATACAGAATATGATTGAAATCTAAAAGTTAAATTTTAATTAAAGGCAAACTTTGTCGGATCTTTCATCTAATTTTGTTTGTTGTATCTTTAATTCAAGGTTGAACTTATATGCAGGGTTGACAAAAAAGTTCAAGCCGACTCAACCATGACTTGCAGGCTTTAACCCCAACCCGGGGTTAAAATTATGGATAAGAGCTTGTAGTTTGTAAAGCTCATATATAATGGGCTCAATTAAAGGCTTTGCAATGAATATATATATACACTTTCTAGTATACTATAAAAATTAAATTAAAATAAAAAATAAAAAAAACATAGAAACAATCAAATAAACCCCAAAATAGGAAACCAAAATCCAAAATCCCTAAATCCTTTATTTCCCTCACTCATCGTTAATTCGTTTGTTTGAAATGAATATATTTTGAGCTGAATTTTTCTATTACAAAAATAGTAATTGAATTTATTTGTTGGTTAATATAGAAAATGTTGAAGAATACTGTGCTATTGGATAATGATTTTGAGTTGTGTTGTTGGTTTTGTTGCTTATTGTTAGTTGGTTTTTCCAACAATATTGTCTTGTGTTGTGCTGTTAGAAAATTTATTATGACATTATGATGTAAAAATATTCTGCATTCTTAGAAATTTTTCAATATTATAGAACTTTTTTGTTGGAGATTAATAATAGTAGGGTGGCAATCACTACAAATATGTGGATTGCTTATAATCAAAAGAAAGGTTATATGGTTGTTACGAGACATTTCATTGACAACTCTTGGCATTAGCAAAGTCAAATCCTAAGGCATTTTTACTTTATTAAATATTTAAATTTTTATAGGTACTTTAATAAATTTTAATTTTTTTATTTTTTACAACTTTGCATAATTTTTATTATTATTTTTCAATAAACAGTTTTATGTATGTGCAAGCCCCACATATAGTTGATTGTCTTTTGTAAATTTTGGTAAAGTGTTTACTGGATTGCAATATGGATAGAAAGATATACATTGTTACTTTAGATAATTGTTCAACTAATGATGCAATGGCTAAAAGATTGAATGGATTGTTGTCAATTGAGTCAATGATATTGGGTGGTAATTTTTTTATATGAGGTGTGTGGCTCATATTTTGAATTTAATTGTGAATGATGAGTTATCGGTGATTGAGAGTGGTAGTGCACGTGTTAGAGACAATGTGTTTTATTGGAGTTGGTCGCCAAAACAAGTGTAGAAGTTTGAGTTGGCGTGCTGTCAAATGCAAATGAGTGTGAAAAAGTTGGGGCTTGATTGTCCAACTTGATAAAGCCCAGCCCAAACCTTTAAATTTCCAAGCCTACCTAAATATGAATAATTGTCATATAAGGTTAAACCTAATTAAAAGTGATATACTAAATTTTTTAGTAATATTGGTTTTAATATGTCGATGGGGTGTGAGTTTTTAATGTACAGAGACTTAAGGATAATTTTTATTTCTACGAGAGGGTGAAATAAATCTAATTTCACATAATGATAATATGAAAAGTTATCTATATAAGTGGTTATGGTCCCCATGTCACACGTATCATTCTATTCTTTACTAACATCCCACATCAAAGAGAGGGTAGAGTATTTTAAAGGATTCTCTAGGAGATTGTGTTGATATAGAAGAGAAACTACATGGCTGTAGAAAGCAATTGTTCATTATGAATTTAGGTACACTTTCGCATTTCTATTATTGACTTTTAGGAATACAATATAAATCTTCCTGGATTTTAGGTAACGATTTTCACCAAAAATTGATTTACTGTTCTAATAAGCAGTATCAGAGCCTCTTTCTGTTGAATCATTGAAAATTAAACTTGGTTTTCGATTAATGATTAAATATTTAGCATTCTCAAATTTAATAATTCTAGTATTATTAAGTTTGAAAATAATTGGTGGCTGGTGGTTATTTGTCTTCTAGAATTACAATAATACATTAGTAAATTTCGAACAAGTATTTGGAAATTGGATTTTAGAAAATTTGAACAAATATGTTAGTCATCGTTTATTTGTCTTCTAATTCGGTATTTGTGGTTTCTTAAGTTTTGGAGTTGCGGCAGCAACTTCTATCATTGACGTTAAGGTTTTAGGCAATTAGGTTGCGCTAGCCACTAGGTCATAGTAGCTTGGTTAAAAGTGGTTGCAACGGTTACTACTTGAAGAAAACATAAAAAATAAAAATAAAAAAGCAATGCAACGGGCTAGTTGCGCCAGTAGCCATATTAGTTAGAAGTCATCAAGTAAAGCTGCATGAGGAAAGTTGCCACAGCAAAAAAAAACTAATGGTTTCAAGGCTGGACTAGGTGCGGCCAGCAGCGGCCATCAAGAAAAGAAAAGGCCAAAAAAATAAGTTTTGAAGAGTTTGGGGCTGGTTTACCAATCAATAGTTGACCGCTAATAGTTGACTTTAACTTTTTATTTTTTTCGAAGTGTAATTATTGGTGCAATTTCAAATCTATACGTACGCGTGCGCGCGCACACACACGCACACAACAAAAGAAGTGATGCATTGTTGTAGCCAAACAATAAAAGAAGTATATGTATATATATACTTTGAGATGAATTAATTGAAGCAACATGTCAACAAGGTAACCTCTCTAGTGAAAATTAATTTGTTTTGGAATATAAATGGTTATTTGTATGTACTTTCTGTGAATATCGATTGACCCAAAGGAATGTCCATATTTAACAGAATTGCAGGTGCACATATGGATCGGGGTAAAAGACGCATGATGATTATTCGGTTTTATATGTGAACAATAATCAACTCATATGAAGATTTATTGTTTGATGTGTTCTTATTATAAATGTTTGATTACTACACTATGACATTACTTACAAGTTAATATTTGTCCAAAGATGAAATATTAATCAAATGTCTAGTATCTTGAGATGGGGTTTATCATTATTTGAATTTATTTTACTTTTGAGACTTATATGAGCTATTGTTTGCTTGCTGTTCTCTATTTAGTTACGACTCCTTCTAATATTACTGTCAACATCAATTATATTCATATATTAAGTGGCTCTATTTTTAAGTCATAGCAAGAGAACCTTTTAATAGTTCTCACAGTTATAGATCTCAATATTGCATTGATAGTTGATTCTCCTCTATCTCTTATAGATGGAAGTACTTCTGAAAGTACTTCCAATGGTAAGAAGGATTTAAAAAATTGGGAGAAATCAAACTTCATATGTATGATGATCATGAAGAAAGTCATTCTGGAAGCATTCAAGGGCTCTATGTATGAAAAAATAACTATGGTTAAAGAGGTACATACAGGAATTGAAAAAGAGTTTGTTAAGAACGAAAATGTAAAAATAGGTACACTCTTGACAAATCTAATTTTAATAAGGTATAAGGGCAAGAACAAGAGTAAGAAAAAAAATTAGGATAAGGAAGCTGCATATACAACACTTTAAAGGAAACAATAAAAGAAACTAGGTAATCCAGAACATTCTAGTTATTTCTTCTGTGTAGTTTAAGAGCATGGTTTGCTTTATTTTGAGGTTAATTTAACTTTGGTATCTAGATACATGTGGTGGATAGAGTCTAATGTAACAACTGACATCAGTTTATCTAGGCGTGGTTTCTTGAATTGCAGAAAGCCCAATCATGGTGAAAGATACATCTATGTAGGCAATGGTAAGAAAGTTGAAGTTGAAGTAATTGAAAATTTTAGATTATTATCAACAACTGGATTCTCTTTGGATCTTGATGAAACATTTATTGTTCTGTCTTTTAGATCAAATTTAATTTCCATTTATGTTTTGGATAAATCTAGTTTTTTTTTTCATTTAGGAATGAAAAATTCAGTTTGTTTAATGATTCAAAACTAGTCGGTTCCAATTCTTGTCAACCGATGATAATGTTTATTTACTTGATACAATAGCTTCATTTAGTGAATCTCTACAATTAAATACATAAGGTATAAAGAAAATGTTAATAAATGAGAATTTGGTTATGTATGGCACAAGAGATAAGGTCATATCTCCAGACAAATAGTAGAGATACTTGAATCAGACGAAATTTCCAACCCTTTGGATTTCATAATAAAAGGAGATACTTGATATTTATGTTAACTATATAAAGGGAAAAAAAAAGGAGATTTGAAGCCAACAAGACTTCAGAAGTCTTAGAACTCATACATAATATATATTTGTGGGCTAATTGCTATGGCTGATTGGAATGATCAATAATATTTTATAATGTTTATAGATGATTTTTCCTAATACGACTACATCTATCTCCTCCATGAAAAATCACAGTTGTTGGAGGTGTTTAAAATTTTTAATGCCAAAGTTGAGAATCAACTCATTAAAAAAATTAAAAGCATTAGATCTGACAGTAGTGATGAGTATTATGGTAGATATGATGATTTAGGCGAACAACGTTTAAGACCATATGCTAAGTTACTAGAAGAATGCAGGAGCATCCCATAGTACACTATGTTGGGTTTGCTAACTCTTAATGTTGTTGTTGAAAGATGAAATAGGACGCTTAAAGATATGGTAAGGAGTATAATTTATCATTTTACTTTATTAAGATAACCCGGGGGAGAAGCATTTAAGATTGCAACATATATTCTCAACAGAGTTTAACTAATATGGCTGCCAAAACCTCTTACAAACTTTAGACATGCAAGAAGTCCAATCTAAAGCACTTGTATGTTTGGGATGCCTAGCTAAGGCACATCTTTAAAGGTTTAATGAAAGGAAATTGGACTTAAGGACAGTGAACTGCTTTTTTATTGCTTACTTTGAATGATTTAAGAGGTGCAAGCTTTATGATCCCTGACTAAGTCGATTTTCAAGTTGGAAAATGGTCGGTTCTTTGAGGATGTCGAGTTTGCAAGGGAAGATATAAATATATGCATATTCTTATAGTTATTATTGCCATTGATTAGGATCTCATTCTTGGCCTTGTTTAAGACATAACATATCAAGACAATAGAGAACCCCCAAACAAGAAATTGCTTTAGAAGAACAAACCCTACACCCCAGAACCTATGTCATTAAGGAGATCCACTAGAGAAAAAGGAAGTGTAGTGCCAAATAACTACATTATATTCCTTCAAGAACCATGACTTTGATAATGGAGTGATGGAAGTTGATTTGATTTTTTCACTTTTGGTTCGATATTTTTTTAAGCTAAAAAACCGAATGTGTTAATACCAAACCAAAATGAATGGTTTGGTTTGGTTTTCAAATCAAAAGTTAAAAAACATCAGTGCCTGTAAAATCCATCGATCGAACCCTAAATCCCCAAATTGAAAAGTGAAAATTATTTGAGATTTAACCTAATGACTTGCTGCTAGACGAGAGCAATATTAACTAACAGTTTATAGAATTTTGGGTAAATGATTATGAGGTAGCAGGTGCTAAAATGGATCGAATAATTTCAATTTTCTACATAGAAGATTCATTTAACTAAAAGAAAATAATATATAGTTGCTAAAGATCTAGAAAATATATTGAAGGATGGAATGCGTTGGGATTTGCAAATCTGAGTCCTATCTCGTATATTTAAGTGGGATAAAAAAAAGTCTCATTTCCATCCCTTTATTTTTTGGAACAAAAATTTATCTTAGTCATGTCATGTTAAATATCTAGTCTCATCCTATTGTCCTGAAAGAAAAATAAATAAATTTTATTTTTTTCTTTTAAGGATCATCATAATTTAATAAAACAAAAATCTTGAATAAATACAATATAGAATAATCCAATAATAGTTTTTATTTTCACTACATGCATGTTCGAATACAATTTTATGCTGATATTTTTTAATTGTCTGTTTACGTCCATTACACATTAATATTAAGGCTTACACTTCAAAAGCTATAGGTTTAGCGAGTAACCAACTTATATTTTGACCCTAAAAAAATAAAAAAATTATTTTAATTGTGGCTTTTGGTTGACACTTCACTTTCTAATTATATTTCTTTTATTATTTAATTTTACCTTTTAGGTATCAACTTTAATCGTTACTTAAGTAAATTATAAAATAATTAAAAAATTAGATTAGTTTTAAAATTATATTATTAATGGCGTGTAAAATTATGTTATATTCTCATCCCAACGGGACCACCCGCGCGTGTGTGTGTGCGCGCGCACACACACGCACATATATATATATATATATATATATATATATATATATATATTCACTATGTATGGTGGTATTTATTTGTTTATATTTATTTTTTAACTACTTTACAGCACATGAGTTTATGGCGATCTTCTGTAATAACATCATGCTTTCATCGTTTGCATGAACATAATTGAATAAAATATTATTTGCGTAATTGCAAAGTATAGGACGTTTGCATGATAGGAGGTGCATTTTTTATAAAAATGGATATATTTACAATCATCAGTCCATTTACTGAATTTTTTTTGTTTCTTTGACTATTTAAATAATTTACTTAGTATGAATACGTTGTTGCTCTTTGAAATTTGTAAATTATTTTATTTTTGTTTATTATATATTAATTATAGTGGGCCGTGTATGTAGAATGAAAGAAAATAATAATGATGTGATGTTAAAATTTAATAATTTTAATTTTTCTGACTGTTAATAATTATTTCAATAAAATGTAAAAAATTTATATTGATTTGAAGTCTCTTGACGATAGTGACGATGTTTTGTTCAGTTACGTGATGGGAAAATGATAAATGTACCGGGGATTTTAAACCCGAGAAGACCGAAGCGACAACATTAGTTGTGTTTTGAAATTTTAGTGAGCTCACGTGTTTTCACGTGATATGTAGTAAAAAATTAAAATGAAAACATTCAACCCCAAAATCCCCAACTCCATTATCTTCCAAATGAAAACATTCAGCCCCAAAGTCTCCAACTCCATTATCTTCCAAATTGGTTCCGTAGCCCCCAAATCCCCAAATCCCTTAAACCCAAATCACTCTAGAACGAAAACCAGCAACACCACTCTAGCTTCTTCACTTGTCTTCACTATCTTCTTCCAAGTATGTTTTATTTTTCATTTTATTTATTTCTGTTTTGGTATTTGATTTGCACGGTGATGGGTTTTGTTTGATGGAATTTGGGTCTTGATTTTCCATTAAAATTTTTATTTGATGATATGTTCCATTTTGTATGAGTGTATGGACTGTTCAAAAATATACACTATATATTTAGATAATTGACATGTAGAGTAGTATGAGGGTTTCGTTTTCTACGATGATGGTTTTCGGTTTTTTGGCATTTGGCCTTGACCTTTCATGGAAATTTTAATTTGATGATGGGTTTCGTTTTGTATAAATGTTTGGAGTGTTGGAAATTGAACATTGTATATTTTATTTTAGATAGCTGAGTTCCAAAGTAGTAAAAAGCTACGAATTTGTTTTCTGTTATTGAAATGTATTTTGACCATTTTATGTTGTCTGATTGGTGATAGTTTTATGTTTGTCAATTCCAGTAGTCTCTTAATCGCAACGTCATCTAGCAAAAGTGAACTTCGAAACTCACTGTGAATATGTGAAGAATGCGGTGATCATAAGGAGTTGTTAACTGTAAGAGCATTGAATGTGCAGAAGACTGAAAGTATAACAACAAGAAATTTGACATCTTAGAAAGCTAGCAGTGTAGATTGAATGTTTATTGTTTATAGATGAACTAGCAATAGTGCTTAACTGTAATTCTCAGTGAATGTAGCTGATCTTCATGTGGTTTCTTTCTGTTCTTAATCCTGCTCTATTCAAAAAGCAAGTGAAATCTTAGTTGTTTGTCTGAGCTTGACATGGAAACTGATATATTATAGGCACTTCACCAATATTTTTTTCCATAATCTTTCATTTTCTTAATCACTTTGGAAAATTTCCTTGGGAATACAACAAGAAGTTCTTTGGGAAATTTCAGGCCATCCATATTTTAAACACTATTTTTGCAGTCAACACTATACCTGCACATAGAAACTACTCTTGCATAGCAAAATACACGCACATAAACACCGCTTTTGCAGCAACAGTACCCAACAAAATTCACATTACAATTTAACCTCTTCGAGCATCATACCCATTACAATTGTTTCATTATCAATTAACAAAAAAGCTACAATATTTGAAATGTTATTGAAAGCACATGACATCACTTTTAAGGCAACTGGTAACTGTATTAAAAAAAAAATCTAAAATATACCCGCACATACGCACCACTGCTGCATCAACAATATGCAACAATATCTAGATTACAAACCAAAAAACTCCACGTAAAAACCATACAAAGAATCTTTTATTCATTACTTGGAAGTTTACTTTCACAACTATCTTCCTTAAATTGTTGAAGTAATAGTTGTTGAAAATTCATATATTGAATTCCTCCATAACTTGGCCAAGAATTCGATCAAGGCGTCATGGTGGCACGTGGTGGAAGTGGCTGTGTTTTTATATTGTAAAAGTAAATAGCCAAATTATTTCTATTAAAATTTATAATAAGTAAACATAAAGCCGCAAAAAACCAAACTCCACTTACAATGTGCGGATCATATCTAAACAGCGAATGGAAAGCATTCTCAGGTACCTACAAAAAAAATTAAATTACAAAGAAAATGTATGGATATAATACAAATTAACTTTAATCAATCAAAATATAGTACGAATAGTTATTTTTACCACAATGCTCTCCCGTGTAGCGATTTCACTGATCCCTTCAGAAAATGAAATGTTTCCTTGTGATTCATATAAATTGTAGGTTAATAAATTACGTACAAATAGACAAATGACAATTCGACTCAAATGACCCTAATGCATGAGCTTGCGTCAACACTTATGCTTGATGGTATAACTTTACTTTTCTTTCCCAAGTCGTTTTTCAATGGAATGTTTCCTTGTGATTCCTGCAAATTGGAGTAAAATAAATTAAAATATTAATAGAGAAATGACATTTCAACTCAAATGACTCTAATGCATGAAGTTACCTAAACACTAATGCTTAATGGTATTACTTTCTTTTTCTTCTATTTACCTTTCTTAAAATTAATTGACTCTTTCCTTTTATAAGGTGGATGACATTTTTTTCCGAGTTGCTACTGAAATGCAAGTAATGCAACCCAAGAGGGGGGGTGAATTGGGTTTCTAAAAGTTATGAAATATAATTCGATTAACAAATCAATCTAACGCCTTGATGAAATCGAAAACAATAAATTCAAACAAGCATAAAAATAAAAGAGTAAGGGAAGAGAAAAACAAAAACATGGATTTTTATGTGGTTCGGTAATCCCCGCCTACGTTCTCGCTTCCAAGCTAATTAAGCTTGAGAATTTCACTATCCAAGTCTTCTAAAGATTCAAGTTCTTACAATTGACTTCTAAGGTGTCAATGAACCTTATCTTCCCAATCTCTTTACCCCAAGTGTTTCTCACACTTATACACTCACAATTTGATAAGAAATGAAAATTACAACAGAAACTCTCTTTAAGAGTGGATATGCAAATAATAGCTCAACAATGATTTAATCTATGATTTATGTTTTGGAAGCTCAATATATGTTATATGATCTTATATTTACTTGCATTAGTTCTTAAAATGAAGTTGGAGTTGAGTTTTTATAGTTAAAGCTCGAAAACTAGGTGTTATAGGTAAATTCCAGCGCCCAAGCAATTAGCCGCTCATGAACAGTGATATTACCGTTATTTTTGAATTTTACTATAGTAATACTGTTCACTAAAATTATACTTTAGCTCAAAAATTTTTATAATTATACCATGGCCCAAAATATCATAAAATTTTACAAATAGGTCCAATTTCAGAATTTCCTAATAATAGTTGTCTTTCCAAAACTTTCTGAAATTATGATAAGACCCCAAAAATATTATTATTTCGCAAAAGGGTCTTTTTCAACATAATACCCATATTTATTAAAGTTTTTAAAACCTTTCATTTTAGTCCAAAATATTCGTAAATTATAGTATGACCCAAAACATTTCAAATGTTTGTAAAAAGGTCCAACTCCGAAATTCAATAATAATACTTATTAAAATCAAAGATTTCAAAACTTTGCATTTAAGTCCAAATTACTCAAAACCACAAAGTACTTTATCTTATAAAAATAAAATCTTTTAGTTTATGAAAAACAATTAATTAAACTAATCTCTTGAGTTTCTCAAATGCTAAATCATGCATCAATTAAATCATATTGGCTTTACAAGAATTTATCGCACTAATTTGTCCGTTGAGCTCTAAACTTTATTCTTGAATTCGCTGTTGTCCGCTGAGTGTCTTGAGTTTGATTTCACTTGTTTCACTTGCATAAATATTACCCTTAAAAAACTAGTGAAAATGTGAAATACAATATCTATTAAATCATTTAATATATATGTTTGTTATCATCAAAATTACATTATGTATAGCCTTTTAGGCTAACAGTTACCAGGTCAAGTATTTTTGTGGTATTTTCGACATTGATGTTACCACTTCCTTGACCAATAATAGTTGGTTGATTGGCTTCAGAACTTACTTTTTTTGGTAATGTCTTCAATGTGTTCTTAATCCAATCCAAAACCATATTACAACTTTATGCACATCCTGAAGTAACGCCTGCAACCTTAGTAAAACAGACAACCATTTTTCATATCGCTCTTGTTCTTCTGTGGAAATCCATACATCATAACTCATCTTGAACTTACTATAACGTCTTCGAACATCTTTCAACCATCTTTGTAGGATGTACTTTTCTAGAAGTACAAAAATGGCATTTTGAGTCAACACTGTAAGCGAATGTCTGCAAACAATTCCTCTAAATTCAAACATTAAACAACTGCATCTAACTTCACCCAAATCTTCTTCAAAAACAACTTTAAAAGAAGTCATTTTTTTAACCTCTCCAATACTGACAATTTCGCGAACTGCATATTCTTTTCCCACAAACTTGAGTGTATGACAATACATCAACCTAACTAACTCTTTTTGAAATTCTTTAAACTTAGATAGCATGTATACCTCTTGAATTTGTTTCTCCACCTCAAAAGTAGTTACACAAGGAACATGTTGGGAGAAAAACCTTTCATCTACTAAGATTCCTTTTCAACCTTACTTTTTAGTGCATTGTCATATTGCTCAACAAATTGCTTCAGTAACGTTTTTGAGTAAACAAATCTATCAAAAAAGGCATTCATACTCTCACTACGATAAGTGGTTGACATTCTTGCCCAAAAGTTATCTTTCAAAAAACAAGGTACCCAACGATACCTCTCATCATATAAATCAATTAGCCATTTATTGCTACCCAAATCAAATTTCAAAATCATTGCATGCCAACTATCTTAGAAAATATCAAGGCTCTGTGAGTCGTAAACAGCAGCCTGGAATGCAGAAGAAATAGAATAATATTCATTGTATGCCCCTAACTTCTCTGGCACCTTTTTAAGTATATGCCACAAACAACATCAATGCCTAATATTGGAAAAAAAGTGCTTTAATAGCTTTTTTCATTGCTTTGTCTTGGTTAGTGATAATTCCAATTGGAGTAACTCCAGACATGCATAGTAATCACGTCCTAAATAACCATGCAAATGTCTCAGTGTTCTTATATGAAATCAATTTGCATTCCAGCAATATAGATTGACTATGATGATTACCTCTAACAAATGGGGCAAATGGCATGTCATATTTATTTGTTAGATAAATGGTGTCAAATGTAACATCTCCAAAATGTTTATAAGCTGTCCTACTCCTCGGATTTGCCCAAAAAACATTCCTTAATTGATTCTTGTTATTCAAATCCATATTAAAGAAAACCCCTTCATATTTTGATTGCATTTTAAAAAATAAATATGAATTGCAATAACATCTCTTTCTCCAATTTGTAATCGCCTCATCTTGTCAACAAAATTTCTACGATCTCTTTCTAAGAATGAGATGTTGTCATGTCCACCAGCTTCAACAACACAAGAATTGTAATTTTTGTTGACTCTAATTCCTACTTGATCATTATTTATAATTTGTCTTTTTACTCGTGGATCAATGAAGCGATTGCATCGGAAATACTTAGCCTTGCCCGGACTTACTCCATGATTATGTTCAAGATCCAAAGTTCAAAGTTCCCATTTTCCTTCTTTGTTTACACAACCTCTAACTCTAGCATGACAACCAGTTTTTCCAATAGGTTGAGGCTTCAAGATATTACTAGATGTACTTTTAGAACTACCATTTTGCCCATAAGCAAATGGTACATATTTTATAATTCCATCACTCCTTTTTTTACAAGTTCTCCGTTTCACTGAGAATCCCTCTTGTTTACCATATGCCTTGTAATATGTAACCAGTTCATCAGTACTATTGAACAACATCCTAATCTTTAGCTTGTCTATTACTTTTCTCTTAGTCTCAATATTTTGACATTTACAAATATCTTCTTCGAAGTTGTTGTTCTCAACCTCATCAAGTTCGTCAACTTCGTGGACTTCTCGCAAACTTTCAATTTCTACACAATAAAAATCTTTCGTATTAAATGTAAATAAATCAAATTGACACAACAATGAACAAACAATGCTGCATACTAAAATCAAATGTCCATTAAATAAACAAAACCCAAATGACCATTAAATAAATAAAATCCAAATTTACCATCTCGATTGAAAATCAAGACCTAAATAAAATGCACTTGAGCAAATGAACGATCAAACGTGCTAAATTCAAATACCAAAAAATAAAATAAAATAAAATTGGAACTGGAAGAGTAAATAGCAAAAGATTAGACAAAAATTGAATACCATAACATCAAAAAATTAAAATGACAAGAGCTAATTAAGAGCAAAAAGATTCTTGACTTACCAAGAGTAAGGACCAGACAAATGGTGTTACATTTGGGCTTGATGGTGAACTGGTTGGCGATGGGTACAAATGTGATCTCGTTGAGATTTGGAGAAGAAAACAGGGGGAATGGCTACAATATCTTTGTTACTGTTCTTTTAACTTTATTTTACTGTTGATCACATGAAAATCACTTGCAACTCATTAAAATTTCTAAACGCATTTACTACTGTCATTTTGGTGTTCTCAGGCTATCACAGGCTCGGTACGTCTATCAGTACTCTATATGATGAGACCTATGATAGCAAAGTTTGTCAAATATTGGGGTGATAATTTAAAAAAGGTCAACATGTTTTTTATATTAGTAGCATTACTTGATCCTCAATGTAAAATGGATTTTGTTATGTGGCGTTTTAATAGTATGTGTGAAACCAAAAAGATTGAGAAGTTGTGTCATAGCCTTAATGAGTTATTGATGAAGCTTTATGGAAGCTATAGTTTTGGTGATCCAAACAATTCTGCTAACACTAGTTGCATGGTTCAAAATAGTGAGATTAGTGAGTGTGTTGGTTCTAGTTCTCTTGATCATTTTGCACAGTATTAAAAGATGCAAAACAAGTACACACGATGGATATGGTGGGCAAAATGAAGTTGAAAGGTACTTGTCGAATAAAACCAAGATGATGAATGGCAATTTTGATATTTAAATTGATGGATTTGAATTGGCATAGTGTCTAATTTGTCTCAAATTACCAAAGATATTTCGACAATTCCAGTTTTTGCCATTGCTTCAGAGTCAACATTTAACATTGGTGGTTGCGTTCTTGACCCATTTTGGAGTTCTTTGACTCCTAAAACAATTGATGATTTGTACTAAACATTTGCTTTGATAAACTCTTATCGGATTGCAAAATAGACCCAATTGAGAAAGAAACTGAATTTTATGAAGTTGTTGAAGCAGGTAATAACATTACTTGTTAACTTTGGATAATTTATTTGTAGTGTTCAATATTATAAATAATGATTTTCATACATCTATTTTATTTCTTTGTTGAATTTGTGAGGCCAATGTTAGCACAACAAGCACATGCAGGACTAGTTGACGATTGAGTAATGTTTTAGAGTAACAAGTATCTTTTATATGAATTTAATATATTATTTTTATAGTTCATTTATGTTTACTTTACTCATTCTAATTTTATTTGTGTAGATTTAAGTTGGGAAGTGTGGATATTGGAAGTTATTAGAGTAGCAGAAGTTGGTGAGAAAGGGAAGTAAAGTAATGGTGATTCTTATGGTTGACTTTTAATTTTTTATGTTGTATCTTATGGTTATGGATGTTGCCCAGATATTACTTGGTACTTGGGTATTTGACAGTTTCTTATTTTGTTTCCTTTCAGTTTTATAATTTATTTGACAGTTTCTTATTTTGTTTCCTTTCAGTTTTGTAATTTATTTTTTCTGTTTTTACAGACTTATGGATGATATTAAGTTAATTTAATGATGATCGTGAATGATGTGGTAGTAGAGTTGATGATATATTTTGATGAATGTAGTAGTAATTGACAAAATTGTTGATTGTAAAAGTCCAGAATATACTGTACAAGTACTGAAAATGAGGAGTACAGACTTTGAAATAGAAAATGGACCAGAAAATTGAACTGGACTTGAATCAAAATCCCAACTGTTAAGTTGAACTAAAAAGTCAATTTATTAATCCAAAACATTAAG
Source organism: Citrus glauca (assembly GCA_029633175.1). Taxonomy (NCBI): domain Eukaryota; kingdom Viridiplantae; phylum Streptophyta; class Magnoliopsida; order Sapindales; family Rutaceae; genus Citrus; species Citrus glauca. The sequence goes on from JAQOOD010000008.1 coordinate 23,247,681, forward strand.
CGAATCGATATTGAAAAACCAAAACCAAATCAAGAAATCAAAACTGAACCGAAATCAAACCAAACAAAACTATCAGTTTCGGTTTGATTTTTATTTTTTAAAAAGACCGATCTTTTTTTTTTTAATTTAGACCCGAATCGAGTTGAAAATTTCAGTTTATCTTAAAGCCAAACTGATTCAAATTGATGTCCACCCCCTCATGAAAGGTTCTAATTCTCAAAATTGGATTACTGCCATGAATAAAGAAATAAAGTCCATGAAGGAGAATGACATATGAGATTTATACTATTGCTAGAAAGAACAAAACCTATTGGTTGCGAATAGATATTTAGGGTCAAAAAGAATTTGAAAGGCAATGTAGAAAGCTATAAGGCATATATATTCTAGCAAAGGGCTTTATACAAAATTAAGGCATCAACTATAAGAGACTTTCTTTACAGTTTCTTTGAAGACTCTTTTAGGATCATAACAACATTGGTGTGCATTTCAATCTTGAGTTATATTAGATGAATGTGAATTCAATTTTTCTCAATAGTAATATTGATGGGACGATTTATATGGTGCAACTAGAAAACTTTGTGTCAAAAGCCCGAAAAATATGGTTTGTAAATTTAAGAAATCCATTTATAGGCTCAAGCAAACATCTTGACAATAGTATTTTAAGTTTTATCAAGTGATCATCTCATTTGGCTTTGAGATAAATCTAGTTGATGATTGCATATACTCAAGGTTTTATTGGAGTAAGTATATTTTTCTAGTTTTATATGTCAATGACATTTTGCTTACCAATAAAAATATAGGCTCATTGCATAAAACCTAGAGATTTCTAGCTGAGAATTTTGATATAAAAGATCTCTGTAACACTTTTTTTTTGTATTAGTCATAAATATAAACTAGAATCGCTCCTAAGATATTCTTGAATTATCCCAAAAGAGCTATATCAAAAAGGTTCTCAAGAGATGTGCATGTAATATTGCAAACCCGACGATATTTTTGTGGTCAAGGGAGATAAGTTTAGCCTCAATTAGTGTCCTAAGAATGATTATGAGGAAAAAGATATGCAAAAAAGATTTCTTACGCATCAACAGTAGGAAGTCTAATGTATGCTTAGTTTTATACGTGGCCGGGTATTACGTACGTTACTAGGATGTTGAGGAGATATTTAAGTAATCTAGGGGCAGTTCATCGGAAGCAGCCAAATAAGTCTTGCAGTACTTATAAAGAACAAAGACTAAATGCTCATATATCGAAGGCTAGATCAGTTTAAGATCACTGGGTATATACTGGCTCTAATTTTACTATATGTTAGGATAATACGAAATCGACTTCAAGTTACATCTATCTGATCACTGGGCGTGCTATCCCTCTTGGAAGAGTGCTAAACAGTCTCTTATAGCCTCTATTATGATGGTAGTAGAGTTTATAGCATATTATGCGGCTTCCAATAACGAAATATGCTTAAAAAATTTTTTCACGAAGTTGCATATAGTAGATGGTATAGATAAACCACTCAAGTTATTTTGTGGCAATAAGTTAGTCGTGTTTTATTCTAATAAAACCAAAGCTCGACAAGGTTGAAGCATATTCACATCAAGTTTCTAATTGTTCAAGAAAGAGTTTAGAGTGGACGATTGTCTAATAGCTCATTGGCACAGACTCTGTGATTGCGGATTTGCTTACTAAGGGATTGCCACCCAAAATTTTTTATGAGAACGTTGCTCATATAAGTGTCATGTTATTAAAAAAATTTAGTTTTAGTGGGATTTTGTGATTTTAAATGCTCTTATTGTTAACATAAATTTGTTAATAATATTGATTTTGATGATAACAAACTTTAAATGGTTTTTTGATAAAAATGTTGGAGCTATTCCTTAACAAACAGAAGTCTTAATAATCATTCCATTCATATTTATAAAAGATGGACTTTCAAATTAGAAAAAGTTTCTCTACAAAATCTAGTTTAAAATGTAATTTTGGAAACAACCGATGAATCATTTTCTCTTAAACGGTTATCTGATTAATACCAGAGAGCAACATATTGCCAAAGCTCCAACCGTTTATGAAAAACAGAAAACACAAAAGATGGGAAGGCTATTGGAATTTAACAGTGAACCATTTATTGAAACGGTTAACCGATAACATCCATAATTGAAGGTTGTACTCCTTTGGCACTGTTTAACAAAAACGGATAAGGCTAAATTATTTTGCAGGTTACTAGAAACAAACAGCGAACCGTTTATTATAAACGGTTAATCGATAATATCCAGACAAGTCACTTCATGCAAATTCTTAACCGTTTAATGTAAACGAATAACTGATGTTCATCTTGCAGGTCTCTGGAATTTAACGGTGAAAGGGTAATCATAAAACGGCAAGCCGTTTTTATTTGAAATTTGGCCCAACAATAACTTTTGACCAGCCTAAACGATTAACCTTTAATAGTTAACAGCAAACCATTTTCAGGCCGACAGTTTGTAACGGTTAGTTTTTGAGCTCCAAATATAAATAAGCTCATTCAAATTCAAAGGAGATTGATCACAATACGATTATTGAGCTTATATTCGAGAATACAATCTTCATAGAGCTTAAAACACATTCTTACTTCATCTATTTACATATTGGGCATCATTGTGTAATCTTATATATTGTGAGAGGCAAAACAAATTTGAAATCTTTTGTTTTGAGTGATTCTAAGTGTTGGGATACACTTGGGTTAAAGAGATTGGGATAATCACTTGTTGTAAAGGTTATTGACACCTTGGAAGTCAAGTGCAAGCATTTGAAACCTTGGAGGCTTGCTTAGTGGAATCCTCAAGCCCATAAAGCTTGCAGGCGTGGATGTAGGCGAGATTGGCTGAACCATGTAAAAATATCTGTGTTTGAATTTTCCTTCCCTTATCTTTTTATATTGTGATCAACTTAATTTTTATTGCTTTGAATTTGGATTATATTTGCTTTAAGTTTTTCTTTATAAATTGAATAATTTTTAGAATCCCAATTCACCCCCCTCTTGGGTTGCATACTTGTATTTCAATTGGTATTAGAGCCTTGTTCTCTTATTAGGACTTAATTATCTAGAGTAAAAGATCTATGGAAACCCTAAATGACTCAACCTTTAGAGAAGGCAATCCACAACTAGACCATTGTTCTTTGACGGTAATGACTGTGCGTATTGGAAAACTAGAATGAGAATCTATTTACAAGCTTTAGATGATGAAATTTGGGAGATTGTATGTGATGGTCCGTTTTTACCTTTAACTAAAAATGAATTCGGAGAAGATATTCTAAAACCTTCAAGGGAATGGAATGAATTGGAAAAGAGAAAAGCTTCTCTAAATTCCAAAGCTATGAATGCTTTATTTTGTGCTCTTCATAAGAAAGAATTTCATCGCGTATCTAGTTGTGAAAGTGCTAATGAAATTTGGTACAAATTTGAAGTAGTTTATGAAGGCACAAATCAAGTGAAAGAGTAAAAAATTAGTAGATACACTCCACAATATGAGTTGTTCCAAATGGAACAAAATGAGAGTGTGTACTCTATGTATACGAGATTTACGAACATAGTAAACACTCTAGCAGCCCTAGGAAAGACCTTCTCAAATAGCGAAAAAGTGAAGAAAATCATTAGGTTTCTTCCAAAAGAATGGAGAGAAAAAAGAACCGCTATTGAAGAGGTTAAAGATTTAAATACTTTACCTTTTGATGATTTAATTGGTTCTCTCATTTCATATGAAGAAGATCTGGCAACAAAAAAAAGGCATAAGGAAAAGAAGAAAAGCATTGCTCTCAAAGCTTCAAAATATGTGAGTGATGGGGAGAGTGAACCGGATGATGAACAGCTAGCCATGCTAGCAAGAAGGTTTAGAAAATTCTTCAAGAAAACCGGAGAGCAAAGAAATTTCTGAAACTTCAAGAACCATAGGGAGAATAATGAGGCAATCACATGTTATGAATGCAAGAAGCCTTTCCATATAAGATAGGAGTGCCTACTTATTAACAAACTCAACAAGAAAGCAATGGTTGCAACTTTGGATGATAGTGAGGAAAATTCAAGTGATGAAAAAGGATCGTAAGAAGTATCAAACCTACCACTTATGGTAATAAGAGAGGATAATGATCTCAATTAGGTATGTGATCCCACCTATGATGAATTGTATGATGCTTTTAAGGATTTGCATAATGAGTTGATGAAGATTGGTAAAAAGAATGTATGTCTTAAAAAGGAAATGACAAAGCTTAACAATAAAAATAAATCTTTAAATGCAAGAATTGCATGCCTAGAAATAGGGAATAAAACTTTGCCTGATGAAATTGCATTATCAAATGAGAAACCTAGCATCTCACATGAGCATTTAGAATCACACGTAGGTAAGTTGAAAAATGAAAATGAAATGCTCAAGAAAAAGAGCAATGAGTTGAATGAGATTGTTTTGAAATTTACAAATGGGCAAAAGATGTTAGATAATATGCTTAACTCACAAAAATATGTTTTTGATAAAGGAGGACTTGGGTATAAGCCTACTAACTTGAAGCAAAAATATTATAAGAATTATTTTGTTAAAGATACCTCCACAAGTAATCATAAGATTATTTGCCATTATTATAATCAAAACGGTCACATGAAATATAGATGTCCTGTGAAAAGGAATGCATATTATAGTGTCAAATGTATTTGGGTTTCAAAAGGAACCATTGCCAACTCTCAAGGACCCAAAAAGCTTTGGGTACCTAAAACTTGAGATTTTCTTTGTAGGGCTTAAAGAAAACAAAAAATAAATGGTACTTGGACAGTGGTTGTTCAAGGCATATGACCGAAAATTATGCATGGTTCTCAAGCTTTACCAAAATTGAAAATAATGGAGACCTATCTTTTGGAGATAACTCAAAAGGAAAAATTCTTGGAATTGGAAATGTTGGTAAAGTTTCCTCAACTCTAATTGAGAATGTATGTTTGGTTGAGAACTTGAAACACAACTTAATTAGTATTAGTTAATTATGTGACAAAGGTTATAAACTTATCTTTGATAAATTTAGTTGTGCTATTGAGAATTTATGTTATGGCAAGGTCTTATTTGTTGGGAATAGATGTGGTAATGTTTATATCATTGACATAGAATGTGCATCTACTCTTGATAAATATTTTTCGGCATTGCATGATGATAGTTGGTTATGGCATAGAAGGTTAGGACATGCAAGTATGGATTTGATTTCAAAATATTTAAAAATGATTTATTAAAGGTCTTCCAAAAATTTTTTCAAAAGAATAAGATTTACGAAGCTTGTCAATTTGGAAAAAAAATCAAAATATCTCAAAAATAAGACTCATATTTCTACTTCAAAATTACTTCAACTTCTTCACATAGATTTATTTGGGCCCTCTAGATATGCTAGTTTAAATGCAAATATTATGCATTTGTGATAGTGGATGATTATTCTAGATATACTTGGGTATTATTCTTAGCCAATAAGGATGATGCTCTTGATGCCTTTAAAGTGCTTTGTAAGAAAATACAAAATGAAAAAGGGCATGTTATTGCATGCATTAGAAGTGATCATGAAGAAGAGTTTAAAAATCATGCATTTGAGATTTTTTGTAATAACTTTGGCATTGAGCATCAATTTTCATCACCTAGAACTCTATAACAAAATAGAGTTGTTGAGAGAAAGAATAGATCCATTCAAGAAATGCTATGACTATATTGAATGAAAATTCTTTGTCTAAGTATTTTTGGGCTGAGGCTGTCAACACCGCTTATTATGTTTTAATCGTGTGTTGATTAGACCTGACCTTAACAAAACTCTATATGAGCTTTGTAGACATAGAAAATCCAACATTGGCTATTTCAAAGTGTTTGGATGCAAATGTTTTATTTTGAACACAAAAGACAATCTTGGTAAATTTGATCCAAAATCTAATGTTGGTATTTTTCTTGGATATTCAAACTCAAGCAAAGCTTATAGAATTTATAACAAATATATATTAGTTGTAGAAGAATCTATGCATGTTACCTTTAATGAATCTAACCCTTCCTCTATGAAGAAAGTTGTTGTTGATAATGATGTAGATGAAGACTTATAAGAAGAATCATCAAACGATAACCAAAAGGATGCGTCTCATAGGAATCAAGATGAGCAACATGAAGAAATGAATGTAGAGCAAAATGAAGGTGCATCTCAATCACTCCCCAAGGATTGGAGGTATGTCTTTTCTCACCCTAAAGATATAATTTTAGGAGATCCCTCACAAGGTGTTACAACTAGATCATCACTTAAAAATACTTGTGAGCATAATGCATTTATTTCTCAAATTGAACCCAAATCCTTTGAGGATGCGGAAAATGATGAATCTTGGATTATGGCAATGCAAGAGGAGTTAAATGAATTTGAAAAAAATAATGTGTGGGAATTAGTTCCTAAATCGGAACATCAATCCGTCATAGGTACTAAATGGATATTTAGAAATAAGATGGATGAATCCGGTGTGGTTGTAAGAAATAAAGCTAGATTAGTGGCTCAAGATTACAACCAAGAAGAAGGAATTGATTTTGATGAAACTTTTGCACTTGTTACTAGACTAGAATCAATTAGAATGTTGTTGGCACTTGCATGTCATAAAGATTTCATCTTGTTTCAAATGGATGTGAAAAGTATTTTCTTAAATTGGTATATCGTGGAAGAAGTGTTTGTAAAAAACCTTTGGTTTTGAAAATGAAAAATTTCCAAATCATGTTTATAATTTGCTTAAAGCCTTGTATGGATTAAAACAAGCACCTAGAGTATGATATGATAGACGTAAGAATTTCTTGTTGGAAAATGATTTTTCAGTGGGTAAAGTGGACACTACTCTATTTGTTAAGCATAAGAACCAAGATATACTTATTGTTCAAATTTATGATGTTGATATTATTTTTGGTTCTACTAATGAGTTTTTGTGTAAAGAATTTTCATCGTGTATAAGCAAAGAATTTGAGATGAGTATGATAGGAGAATTGAAGTACTTCCTTGGACTTCAATTCAAACAAAATGAGGAAGGAATTTTTATAAATCAAGCTAAGTATGTAAAAGATCTACTCAAACGATTCGGTATTGATGACTCGAAGACTAAAAATACACCAATGAGCAAAACAACCAAGCTAGACAAAGATGAAAAAGGCAAAGAAGTGGATATCAAAATGTATCGAGGTATGATCGGATCTCTATTTTATTTGACTGCAAGTAGACCCGATATCATGTTTAGTGTATGTTTGTGTGCAAGATTTCAATCATGTCCCAAGGAATCCCATTTGCTTGCTGTTAAAAGAAGTTTTCGTTGTTTGAGTGGAACCATAGATATTGGCCTTTGGTATCCTAGGGGAACTCATATAGATTTAATATGTTATTCGGATGCGGACTTTGCCAGTTATAAAGTGGATAGGAAAAGCACTAGTGGAACTTGCTATGTTCTAGGACACTCACTTGTTTAATGGTTTAGTAAGAAATAAAATCCTGTTGCACTTTCAACTACTGAGGCTGAATATATAGCTGCGGAAGTTGTTGTGCATAAGCACTTTGGATGAAACAAACACTTAGAGATTATGGCATTAATCTTGAATAAATTCCTATTAAGTGTGATAATATCAGTGCTATAAATTTTTCAAAGAATCTCATTCAACACTCTAGAACTAAGCATATAGAAATTGGACATCATTTCTTGAGAGATCATGTTCAAAAGGGAGATATTGCATTAGAGTTTATTTCTACAGAAACACAACTTGCCGATATTTTTACTAAACCACTTTGCGAAGAACAATTTTCAAAAATTCGGCATGAACTTGGGATGATGAAATTTTCGCATTAACATCTCTATTCATGTTATTGAGTGTACTGAATTGAGTGACTTATTTGTGATTTAATATTTATGAAATGCTTAAGCTTGATAGTCAAATGTGTATTTGCTTTGTTGATTCTTGATTGATTATATGAATTACTTGCTTGAGTACATGTTCATGAATCATGCATTAAAATGGCTCATAAAATATTTTTAGATCAATTAAATGATCTTGGAATGTATTATTTGCCGGCCAAAAATTAAATCAAATGCGTGAAATTATAGATAAAATAAACTAATAACCGTTTTCCAATCAACGGTGAACCGTTTTATTCCAAAAACGAGATTATGTGTCTGACTTTTTACTCTTTCACTGTTTGATGCAATTAGTAAACCGTTTAAAAACAAAGAGTCCTCTAACAGTTACTTCTTAGCCGTTGAGAGCTTAAGCTTTCACCATTGCCTATTCTTTAGCCTCTGGTAGTTACCCCTCAACGGTTTAAATAAATAGTTAACCGTTTTCGCGATTATAAAATTGTTCAAAGATTTTTTCTTCTCCTTCTCCAGTTACTCTTTCACCGTTTTCGGCTATTGTTGCACAACCGAAGGTTCCTCCGCCCTTAAATCCTCATTTTTATTGCTTTTCTTGCCAAATCAAACCTACAACATCATTTCTTATTATCTTTAGAACACTTTCACCGATTCAAAATTTTGAATCAAGCCCAAAACTAAAAAATCCCAAATCTAAACCCTAACTGCAACGAGTCGGGTTTCTTCGTTTTTAATCCGATTCTTCCTCTTTTTCAACCAAATTGAGCATCAAAATCACATCCTCTACTCATTCCTAAGTAAATCATCAATTCATTTTCTTCTCATCCTATCTCTCTCGCATTTTTTCACACTTTGTTGTGCTTCTCCATGGCTGCACCCCCTCGAAGAAATCTCAGGCGAAAATCAATGCCTCCAAGGAATCCTATACCACCATGAAAAGTCTCTGAATTTGCAAAAATTCATTTCCCCACGCCTTCCTTGGCCATGCAGTTTGAGGATTGCTTTAATGGTCAAAAGGTACTTGACTTCTTTTATGTTGAAATTGATGATTTCAGTAACTTAGTTGTATGTGGTAGATGCATTTGGGATATGCTTCAGCCTTGGGAGTCTGCCATTGACTTTGATGACCAAGTTTATCCCAATTTAGTGCGAGTCTTCTATTCAAACATGGAAATCTCCGCAACTCGCCTAAATAGGATAGTTACTCAAGTCGGCGGTGTGCCTATAGAGTTTGATGATGTGGACCTAGCTGACTTTCTTGGTATCTCTAGTGAGGGGCATGATATTTACACTTCTAGGAAAGCCGTTTTCTTTGATAGTTTTTGTCATACTAATGGAGTCCGTAATATATGTCGTCGTTGTGAGTTGTCTGATGAGATTTGTTTGCTTCCCTTTCGGTCTCAACTTTTACCTCTCTAAGTTTGCATTCTTCACACTATTTAAGAGCACATAGTGACACCTAGGAAGGGTCACTCAGATGAGGTTATGAGGTTGGACGTTGACCTACTAGATATCCTACTTTCAGACCGTCTCATAAACCTTGGGTATGTTATTGTGCGGCACATGTTGAGTACTCCTGCGGTTAACCACCACTTGTTTCCTTATGACAGTATCATTACTAAGATACTGCAACGCTTTGAGATTCCTCTTTTTGATACCGGTCATATGGAGACTAGATGGATTGGTCCTGAGGCTATGACTAGTATCGGGTTTTTTTAGGAAGAATGGAGAGTGGATAAAGACAAGCAACTCCAAAAATCGGGATACCTTGATTGCTCCAGAGGATGATTGAATGCTCAACGATATCTATCCTCCCGATAAGCTTCTTGACTTTAGATTATGAGCTCATCTTCATCCTCCACGTCGTCGTTTTGTCCCTCAGCCTCCAGCTGACTCTGATTCCAAGGAGCATGCGATGGATGCTGACATTCCCTCCTCTTCCGAGCCACCTCCTGCTCCTAAGCCATCTACTGTTCCTGAGCAGCCATCTACCTCTATGCCACCTCCAGCTCCAGTTTCGCCCCTTGCTTCAGACGTTGTGCAACAGTTAATTGTTGATGTTCACTGAATTTCGGAGCACCAGCAACTGATTCTTGATTGGTTGGACATTGTTTCCCGTGACCACCAGCAGCTACGTTCAGACTTTCAGACCTTCCAGCAGCAGAGCATTGATCAGTAGCTTAAGCTTATTGCTGGACAACGCCTCTTCTCCGCTATTTCGGCTATGATCCGGGGAGCACATCTTCTCCACCTCTATAGTTTCTGAGTTCTATTTTTGCACATACATTCCATATTTTGGTTGTTTGCGTGTTGCCATTTATATTTTTATACACACTGTTACCTCTATATGCTCTTTCTGGATTTTGATGACATATTTTTGTGATGTTTTTTATGTTGGATGACTTGGTTATTGGTTGATAAAATTGTTGGTTTATTGGATATTGAAGTGTTGGTTTGTTGAAAGATGGAGTTGTTGTTAATATATTTTGGCAGTGTTTTTAATCTCATTTTATATTAGTGGTTTTGCTCATTTTTAAAGGGAAACTCTGCCAAAATCGGGTAATTTCTTTAACGAATTTGCATTTTTCCTTTCTCTCTTTTCTTTTTGATGATGAAGGGGAAGATACTTATGAAGAGATTTAGAATGTATTTAAATAAATTTAAAAATATTTTCTTAAGTAAAAATCTTTTTATTGGACATTTCTTAATTTGACCATACATTTAGGGGGAGCACATATTAAGGGGGAGCTATATATTGAATGAAGTTTGTCATCATCGAAAAGGGGGATATTGTTAACATGAATTTGTTAATATTATTGATTTTGATGATAATAAACTTTAAATGGTTTTTTGATAAAAATTTTGGAGCTATTCCTTAATAAACGAAATTTTTAATAATTATTCTATTCATATTCATAAAAAATGGACATTGAAATTAGAAAAAGTTTCTCTGTAAAATCTAGTTTAAAATGTGATTATGGAAATAACCAGTGAATTGTTTTCTCTTAAACAGTTAACCGATTAATACCAGAGAGCAACATATTACCTAAGCTCTAACCGTTTATTAAAAATAGAAAACACAAAAGATGGGAAGGCTACTGGAATTTAACGGTGAACCGTTTATTGAAACGGTTAACCGATAACATCCATAATTGAAGGTTGTATTCCTTTAGCACTGTTTAACAAAATCGGATAAGGCTAATTTGTTTTGCAGGTTATTAGAAACAAACGGCGAACCGTTTATTATAAACGGTTAACCGATAATATCTAGAGAAGTCACTTCATGCAAATCCTTAACTGTTTAATGTAACGAATAACTGATATTTATCTTGCAGGTCTCTGAAATTTAACGGCAAAAGGGTAATCATAAAACGACAAGCCATTTATTTGAAATTTGACCTAACGATAACTTTTGACCAGCCTAAACGGTTAACCGTTAATAGTTAATGGCGAACCGTTTTCGGACCGACAGTTTGTAACGGCTAGTTTTTGAGCTCCAAATATAAATAAGCTCATTCAAATTCAAAGGAGATTGATCACAACACGACTATTGATCTTATGTTCAAGAATACAATCTTTATAGAGCTTAAAACACATTCTTACTTCATTTATTCACATATTGGGCGTTATTGTGTAATCTTATATATTGTGAGAGGCAAAACAAATTTGAAATCTTTTGTTTTGAGTGATTGTAAGTGTTGGGATACACTTAGGTTAAAGAGATTGAGATAATCTCTTGTTGTAAAGGTTATTGACACCTTGGAAGTTAAGTGTAGGCATTTGAAGCCTTGGAGGCTTGTTTAGTAGAATCCTCAAGCCTGGAAAACTTGGAGGCATGAATGTAGGTAAGGTTGACTTAACCACGTAAAAATCTATGTGTTTGAATTTCTCTTCCCTTATCTTTTTATATTGTGATCAATTTAATTGTTATTGCTTTGAATTTGAATTATATTTGCTTTAAGTTTTTCTTTATAAATTGAATAATTTTTAGAATCTCAATTTACCCCCCTCTTGGGTTGCATACTTGTATTTCACTTATGATATAGTCATTATTTAGTCATTTCAGTTTATGGATATTTAAGGTTATTTTCTGCATAAATGAAATTTTAATTTATTCACACTTTGAACTTTGGTATGGTTTGATCTCATTAAGGTTTAAGATGGACCAATTAGAAATAGGCATGTTAGAATTACATTGCATGAAAATTTCATGTTACACATCCACATCATTATCCATGTCATTCAGCTGTTTTGGCATAGTGGCCATTGATGGGTCAAGCTAAAACAATTGTAACAAATGACATTTTGATCCAATGTTGATAAAATTGATTATTGTTACATTTCGATAATGAAAGTGAGGTTAAGCTCATAGGATTATGTTTCGTAAAGCATAATTATAATGTTACACATATAACCTAAGTGGGAGATTGTTGGATCCTTAATCCAACATTGGGCTTAAATGTGAATAATTATGTTTTGCGAATTATCATATAAGGCTAAGTTCAATTAAAAAGTCATCTACTAAGGTTTTTAGTAATATAGGTGTTAATGTATCTGATATGATGTGGATCTTTAGTGTGTAAAGGCTTAAGGGCTATTTCTATTTTTATGATGGTTAAAATAGGAATATTTAATGATAACAAAAAAAGTTATCGATATAAGTGGTTATGATCCCCAGGTCACACGTACCATTCTATTTTTTGTTGACATCCAATCATCAAAGAGAGTGCAAAAAGAAGTTTAAAGGATTTTCGTGATGATTTAAGAGACAAACCACATAACTTAACAATTGCGCATTATGAATGCATGTATGCTTCTGCATATTCTGTTGTTGATTCTTAGTGATATAAAATGAATGTTCTTGAATTTTAGGTGAAGGTTTTCGCCAAAAGTTGGTTTATTTTCTAACAGACTCTTCCCCTACTAGTTTTTACATGACTCTCCTATAGTGTTTGCCAATGAGTTTTATTAAATTACATTATATGTAACTTACAGTAAACCTCAAAGTAATTACTTATGACATTCTGTTTATTTCACATACTATCTTTTTTTAGTATTACGTAGCTATTTTAGGTTATTGTAAGTTATATTATATATAACTTAATAACTACCGTTTGCCAAATATCATTAACTTTTCTATTAAATTTAGTAGCAACCATAACTAAAAAGCACAACAAGACAATATTATACTGAGTCTAAATTTCATTCTACTATCATTTTTGGGATCTTAATTTGCGAATTAATGATCATTATGTACTTGCCTAGTGGTGAACCTCTATTATCACTATTAAAAAGGATTGTGAGGGTATGGGTTCGAGTCCTCATGGACTCAAAATTCTCTCAATTAAGTATTGTGCATAATTGTATGTAGTTTATTTGCAAGTCTTTTTCCATTGCAAAATGCAAGTGGAGTAGAGACATCCCTCACAGATGAGGATTACTTGTCTGGGCATGTACTTCATAGATTCAATGTAACAATGAAAGTCCGAGTTATATATATTTAATTGTAAATATTAATGTAATGTTTGCTATAATAGCAGTTGTAAATATATATATATTAAAAAAATATCATTATGTACTTGTGGTAGCTAAAGGTAGTCATGTTTGTCGCACCCCGCGTATTTTTAACACTTTTAATGATACATTTCCTGGGAATTTTCGAGGACCAATTCTGTTATAGCTAATCATATAAAAAACAATTTGATCTGATGTCCTTGTCACGAATATATTCTGCCTCTGCTTCCTCATTTGAGAGCGATAGCAAAGATATTCAAACAGCACCAACGCGTCGGAGTTTAATTTCATTTCTCCATCTATAGTCGTTGGCCTTTCCGTCCTTTTTTTAATTTATAATTTGGCCAATGTGGTCTTTATTTAATGATGTTTTACTCATTCTTAAAAAACAAAAACAAAAACAATTTTTTTTTGGTTAATTAAGTTGGTGAACACCTGATCCTCTTATTCTTATGATTGAATGCGTGTTCAAATCTCTTCATGTACTGTGAATATTTTCATTCCTTAAAATTTTCTGAAGTGAGCATGCCATAAGGATTTATGGGCTACGGTGCTCCATATAGATATTAAAAAAGGAGTTGAAGTTAAGTAGTTAATTGGATTATAATTGTATATCAACAGATAGTATTTCAGTGAGGGACCACACAATTTATTCGGAAGGAGTTATTCTTAACAATAATATCAATATCTAGTAATGAGATAATAAACTAACTTAATAAAAATATGATAAAAGTTATAATAATAGCCTAAATTTCAAGATTTCAACAATTTTAATAGAAATCAAAATACAGGACTTGAAATTAATTTATTACATTATTACACTTATCTTGAAAATGTTGTAAGATAACTTAATTGTCAATACTATTAAAAATGTCTTTTCCTGTATATGCAACTAAATTATCAGACAAAATAAATTGATGATAATGAATAATGATATTTTTTTAGTTTTTACTGTATAAACAAATAAAATATTTATTTATTTATTTATTGCTTGATATAACTTAGTAGATAATGATAATTATAAAGATAAGAGTTAAGCATACATGTTGGAACCTAATTAGGAGAGGATTTGTATTTTGTAGTCTTCAGCCTGGAGATTTGCAAAAAGTGAAACATCGCTAGGTTCTAGGTGTAGGATGTTGAATTGAAAAAGAAAATCATGAGTCAAATAGTTTTTTAGATTAAAATAAGGATTTCGAAAACCAAAAAAAAATTAATTTGATTATATTGCCGAGCCGTTAACTCTTTTGATTATTTAAAGAATGTAGGGTTTTTAAATTTTAATAAGATAAAGTTAGGGTAAGGTTATTTGAACTCGTTTGATTTTTCTTATACCCATTTTAAATAATAAATTTATTATTAAAAATTTAAAATGAAAAATCTTAAAATTACCCTCCATTAACCTCTTTCTCTCTCTATTTTACAATTACACATTCTCTCTCTACTTTCACATTCTGTGAACTAAATACTTAATTTCAATCTCTTTTGAATATCATGATCTCTATTTCATACTTTTTGTGTGCAAGATTTTTTTCCTTAATATTCATTGGTTTTTATGTTTGATAAAAATTAATTTCTTAATATTCATTAACTGTCATGGTTCATTTTTTTTGTGTTCATTTTTAAATGGCGTGTTTTGTTTCTCTTAATCAGTGATACCCATTATTTGTAGCTAAAAGAACATATCTGAATGAATTTATGAGAATTTGTGGAATTAAAAAAAGAAAGAGAAGAAAGGTTAATGAAATAATTTTATCAAAAATTATTTAGATAATAAAATTCTTAACTAAAAAGAGGGTGTAAAGAGAAAATTAGTGCATTCTAATAGCTCCACCTTAAAATTTTGTTATAAGCCTTTATGAAATAAATTATCAGGAACTTAAATACAATTAACTCTAAAATTTATTACATATTCTAAATAAGTAAATAAATTTAAGAGAAAATTTTGTTCCAATTGCTTGGCCTGATTAAATAGTTTAGATTTTTTATACGAATTTCGTCCTAATGAATTGACCGTCATCAGTCAGTAATTAAATTATAGACTATAATTTACATCAATGAATCATTAGTCGTCTCTGTTAAAAACAAAGAATCAATCAGAGGGTAGTGGATGCTGTAAAGCCCAAATTGAAATGCAGAGAAAGGAATAAATTAAATCAGCACAAATTTATATAAACTCCATAAATTGACAAAATCAAAAGGCAGATAAATTAAGGCTTGGAGTAATGCTACTGCATCTCCAAGTCCTTGAACCAGCAAACAAATTACTTATCTCGCCAGATAATGCATAATAAAACACTCGCATCAAGACGTACCCCAAATTAGTACTACATATGAAAATAAAATTAACTGATGACCCAATTATTAATTAACTTAATAATTATAGCTTTAATTATGTAGTAATTAATAATTGGGTCATCAGTTAATTTTATTTACATATGCAGTACTAATTTGGGGTACGTCTTGATGCGAGTGTTTTATTAGTGTAATTGAATTATTGTAATTAGTTAATTAATTAAAAGAAATAAGTTGATGATGATGAGGAAGATGAACTGAAATCAAACCCATCCGTTACAGCATCAGATGAAACCGATGGCATCCCCCCAAATATTTGGCCGCTATGATGCTGCTGCTGCTCCTGCATAAAGTACTGCACTCCAGTAGTAGTAGTACTGAAAGATGATGATGATGAATAATCAAAACCCGTTGTTTGATCATTCCAAGCTCCAAAACCCAAATCAGAATTTCCCATTAATCCAGCAACTGCAGCAGCAGGGTCATGATAATTGTAATAATAACAAGAACTGGATGAAGCATCAGGAGGCAAAGGTGGCAGCTCACAAAAGTCCCCATTCGTATACGTTTGATGATCATCAGCTTGATCAGCAGCATCCATAACGCACGTAATTGGTTTGTAAGTAGTAGACCTGCTTATTGTTTCTGCTGAAAACTGATCAGAAAAGTTGAAGAGCTGGTTAATACTATTGTTGTTAGTGTTGGTATCATCAACTGGATCAGCAGCATCCATAACGCACGTAATTGGTTTGTAAGTAGTAGACCCGCTTATTGTTTCTGCTGAAAACTGATCAGAAAAGTTGAAGAGCTGGTTAATACTATTGTTGTTAGTGTTGGTATCATCAGCAGCAGCAGCAGTGACAGCAAAGAGTGATGAAACGACGTCGTCGTGTTGTGGTGGTTGGTAATGGTCAGGTGAGATAATAGAGGTGACGGAGGAGCCAGCCGGCATGTCGGAGTAGACAAAGTTGGTGCGGGCTTTGGAACCACGCATCGAGCGGGCGGCGCGGTCGTAAGCCCAAGCAGCATCCTCGGCAGTGTCGAAGGTGCCAAGCCAGTGCCTCTCTTTGGTCGCTGGGTCTCTTATTTCAGCAGCATATCTACCCCATGGCCTTCTTCTTACTCCTAAGAATCTTATCTCATCTTGTCGCATGTGGTTTTGTTGTTGCTGCTGCTTTCTTTTAGTCTTTGTTGGTAAAGGTACTGATGATGAGTTGGTTCTCAAATTGCTAAAATCCATGACGGAAGAAAAAGAAGCTGAAAGACAAGATTTTTAGAATAAAATGAAATTTGGGCTTTTGTTGATTTTGAGGCGTTGCATGTTTGGTGTTTATATAAGGGGCGTTTGATGGCATATCACTTATATGAGCCTTAAAATAATATATTGGTTATCGTACATTACTATAAATACATACATACATAATAGAAGATTATATAAAAGGTTTAGCACAATACAGCTCAATATTAGACGTCTAAATTCTAATTACTTTATTAATTATAATTTTCTTGGAGTTGCCTACGATAATTAATTCTCGAATTAATCTCACTCAAATCAAATGATGGAAGGCGTCGTGACCTAGCTATGGGGACCTAACACATGCCAATAATCTGAGTACGTGGGCCCTTGATTTTGAGTCTATTAATCATGCATAAGAGCTCATACGCTCATGCCCTTCATTATGAATCACTTATTTATTTTTTAAAGTTATAATCTCAGATGATTAACTCTCTCTCTCTATATATATATGTATGTATAATCATTCACAGCCCTTCGATTTTTTTAATATATATATAGTGTTAAGCAGTGCAGTTAAATGGAATTAATTTTTAATATACTATAAAATTATATAATTTAATAATATTTAAAATTAACTCTATTAAACCACATGACTTAATAATATATTTATATGAAAAAAATGATGGCACCCTCTCTCTCTCTTTATTTATTTATATATATATATATATAACTGTAGAGTGGTTATCTATTGTAGGACCTTGAACTCAATTAAAGTTTAGGATTGATTGATAATAATGTGAATATATTTTTATATCATTGCAAACTGTTTGGAAACATTATAAAAATATGTTAATACCAATGTCAACTCGTCCCAAATTTTAGTCCTTGGTTAGAAGTCTGAACTGAAAAATTTCTTTTAACTATATATTAAAAACATAGAATTCAACACCTCTATTATCTCAATATGTATGCCAAGGATTAAAAATCATATTATTAAGAAAGATAGACAAAGTAGCACGATTAAAAACTTACTTTTCTTAGTAATTATGAAAGGATACAGAGACATACATGCCTCCCGTAAACAATCAATGACTATCATGCTTGCATACTCAAGTAATTATTAATGTTCATGTTTCTCTTAGTTTATTAGGTCTTACGATGACAAATTAATCTCTTAAATATATATTTAATTTCAGTTTTGTCCTTGCATCCTGTTAATTTTCAGTCAACAAACACAATTCTTGAAAGATGTTCTTAATTAATATTTTTTGGGTAGTTGAGTGTTGATTATAATGATAGCACTTTTAATACATATATAGAGCTACACAGTGCATGTATTACGTAATAATAATTGGCATGATCATGAGGAACTTGATAGCCATAATTGGCAAGTTCTTCTTGAATAACTTTCTCAGAGTCTTTGTTTTTCAATAGATCTACTTTATTTGATTTATAACTAAATACACCTTCTAATCATAATCAGAATTATAGTTATCATATATAGTACAAAGATTTTCACATGCAATCTTGAAAGTGCAGTTACATATATTATTCCTCAGGAGGATAGTGCAGTCGGTGGCAATGGATCAATTCTCCTTCTGAAGTTCTTTAAATTGTGTTTGTTAATTGCAACAGAGTTAGATGGCTTGTGTAAAAAGGGATAAAAAAAAAAACCATAAGTTGTGTAACATAATGATAATTTAGGATTTCAATTGATTTTTTCAGTCTTCCACTCCTCCCAACAATTAATTCTAATACAGATAGCCACCGAGAAAAGAGGAAAAAAAAAAAAAAAACTCGTCTGCAAACTTTTGAGTCCAAAATGAATTTGTTACACAGATGAATCACGTATTAATGAAATCACTCTCTAGAATCATGAGAATGATTGCTTCTCAATAACTCTATCCAAACTTCAAAAAGGCTTTTAATAGAATAATAACTCGCACCATATGATTGCTTGAAACATAAATGATCACACTTATCATTCGCATGATCTTTCCATTGTCCAGTACCCATCATCCCAATACAATTATTTTAGCATAATTTTCCGACGCTTTATCTTTACAAATGTATAATAAGTTTTACAATATTTTCTTCTATTAGAATTATAATATATATATGTGTGTGTGTACATTTGATCATCACTTTAATTCTCTCATTCTTTTTCACATACATGAAAAGGTCATGTTACCCTATAAATACACAAATACTATGGGATGTCATTATCTAAGCCATGTGCATATGCATACATTTTACGCCAAAATATAATGATATGTTCCACAATCCTACTTCAGCTTTTCAAACTCAAAGGTATCCTTTTTAATATATTCAATTCTAGGGAGTAACTTTTCTTAATTATTTTACTAATATTTTATGAAGTTTGAACCATCCATCTTGCACGTTAGAATTAGAGACCTTCAAAAGGGGTAAAGGAAAGGCAAGTAGTAAGTTGGGTTGCATGTGAAAAGGTCGCATACTTGAGCATGCTTCATTGATCAAAACAATCACTTTCTAAAGACCTACTTACTCAGAGCAAGAATCAGCTAGCATGCATGCAGCTTGACCGACACTTTGGACCCCATTTAGTTTGTGCAAATGAGATTAATCCCTTACTAAGTCTGGACAATACCTAAAATTAACATAATAATGTAGCCTACCCCTATTAATGAACCACTCTGTGATGTCTCTTTCGTAGCTTAAGTAAAATCCATGTGGACTATCATATAATTACTCTTAAAAAAGAGTATAATTTTAACCAACCATAATTAGCCAGGAGTAGAAAGCATACATTTATATATATGGAATAAGTGGGCCGGGTTTCCACCACGCATGATTGTTTCTGTTGACAAAAAAAATTAAAAAAAATAATTTTTAGTTATCATTCATTATTTATGATAACCACTTGTGTAAAATATTCTTGAAACGCAACTAATTAAATTCATATCGAAAGAATATGCAACTGTATTGAATGAAGGAAAAAAATATTGGTTTGATGTTTCTTATTGAAAAAAATTATATTAAAAAAAGAAAGTCATGATTTATAATCTTAAGATTGAAGTTCTTGAACTTAAAACTAAAAAAAGAAAATGGAGATTTTGTACGCATGTACATGTACGAAGAGTACTTCAGCAGATAATCACCAACACGCAAGCATGGAGCAACATTTTGTTTGGAGGCAAAATAGTCATAATCAAGATGCATGCTCAGAAGCATATTTGTAAGTTGAATAAACCCTCTATATGCAGTAATTTAGAATAAAAAACGGACGTTGAGGTTTTTACCATCTCGGTTAATACATAGGCAGATTCGGTTACAAATCCCAGCCAAAAGCAGTGAAGAAAATTGCGAAGACTTTTGACTATATATATATATATATATATATATATATATATATATATATATTGGCATGAAGCGCAAAATTGACGTGGAGGTGGAGCGCACTGTTATCGGGATTTGGATTAGTTGACGCATGACATTCCTTACCCAAACTAAGTTGTATATTCCATGGCCTAGAACTAGAAAGACAAAATGTCCATTGGTCAACCATACAGTAAATTATCAAGTTTGTATTTTGGGTCTTCATTCGTTACCCTTTTTTTTCTTTTATACTGATATTTCAATTGTACAGCTATTTATATTTATAGTTAGATTATTATAGAAACTAGTTTATGTTAAATTTTATGAAGTATCATATAAAATTTCTTCTCTTACTAATAATTGAGATATGTTTATTCCGTCACATTTCATATATTTTATACAGAAAAATACTACTTCCACTCAATTATTTTTCAGTTGGAAGAGAAATTGAGTACGGAAACTTAAACAACTGTACTCACATTGGCCGAAGGAGCTCTTTAAGCTACATTTAAAATATGAAATTAGCTACTTGACCCACCTACTCTATTACTTATTTTCCTATTATTTTTTATGATTGTATGTTACTAAATGTAATTTAGAGATTGTCTAAGATTGTTATTTAACTAACTATTTTAATATGCTCCTTTTTATCACCCTATCATATAGTGGAAAATTTTATCACTTGCTAAGTCTTAAGAAAATTACATGAATATGTGTATGTCTATAAATAACTATATATATAGATATCTTATAAAATAATTTTTTTTAATGATTCGCCACTACAAGTTTAATACTTTAACAATTTAACTCAATAATTATTAACACACATATGTATATATGTTAACTTTAAACCCTAAAAGTTTACTTTTTTAAAATTTGGCTCTCCAGAATTTTGATCTTAGCTCCACCTCTTCACCCGCAATCATACCCACAAGTCAATGGTTGTAAAATCTTTTTCTTTCAAATTGCTTGGTTGTATAACATAATTTGTATAAATTCTTTATTATATTTCTTATTTTTCTTTCATTATATTTCTCATATTTTACATTGCACATGGAAATTAACATACAATAATTGAAAAAAAATGATGAATTACTTGTAATTGCATTTATAAAAAGAATAATGATATAGATAGAAATGTTTTTGTGTAAACTATTTTGTACAAACTCATATGACATTCCATGAATGGTTGAATGAAGACATTACTTAACTCACATGATTTATTTTTATTATTTTATATTTTTATTCAATCAATTATACAATGTATCGTCAATAAGGCTGGGCATCGGATCAGATTTGGATCGATCCAGCATGATCCAATTCGATCCAAATAAATTTGAATCGGATTTGGATTTGAATCAAATTGGATAAGATCTGGGTTAATCCGAATAATCGAACCAAATTCGCAGTGCTTTAGAAAAAAAAATAAAAGCACAGAAGAAACTAAGTAAAAAAAAATGAAACCCTAGTTCCTAAATCATATGAACAATCCCAACCATGACCAAACCAATCAAACCCAATAATAACCACAAGCCACAACCTGACTGTACACACTTAGCAACCCATGATGCAAGTGGCACAATTGAAACCAAATCTATCGAACCCAAATGCGACCCATGAACCATGACTAAACCAATCGAACCCAATCATACCCATGAGCCATTTCCTGACGGCTCGCACACGGTGACCCATGATGTCGGTGACACAATTGAGCAACGACCGAACCCTCGAACCTAATCCTAGCCGCAGCCCACGAGCCATGACCAATTATGTCATATTAGAGTTGTTGGTTAAATTTGATTGCTTTGATTGAATGTTTATTTTGTGTTTGTTGTTGGTTTTTTACTATCAAATCTTGTTTCTTTATACATCTGGCTAGAAATGCATAATTTTTCTAGCTATCAATTCAATTCTAGGTTTATTCTTAAGGACCTCCCTTAAACTTTAGTAACTTGACAGTCTAATAGAAAATATTCGTGTAATTACAGAGACGTCCCTTAATGTTAGTACATGTTTTCATATATCTAAGTATATCAGGGTGAATTAGTGATTTCATAAATTAAAAAAAAAGAACAAAAATGCTATTTTCTCTCTTATTAAACGAAACCCACAACCATTTTCAAGGTTGAAAAGCTTTGGGGAAGCTTTTGAACCAATCCTTCCCAATCTACGTGAAGGAATTGAAGGCTTTGCTCACTGGAAAAGGGATCAGAATCTCGTTCAGAGTGAGACAGTAGCAGCAAAGCAGTTGTTAGCTATCCATAGTGACCCTTGTTAGTTGTTGACAGCTCATCGGTAGGGATTTGATCTGAACAGTACTCCGATCATAACGGAGGAAAAGGAAACCCTTTTAAAGAAGCTTTGAGTCTAATCGGAGAGTAGAAATTTCTACCGTAAACTCGATCGTATCTTTTTCATTATCATTTACTGCCCTTTCTTTCTTCCTGGCTATTCACGCATGAAGATCGTTGTATGTATACTCGACTTCAGTTGCTGGTAGGAGTATATTATGGCAGGATCAGTCACCTGGGCTCATTGTTTTTCTTTTTTAATTGTTGTGATGATTAAGAATGAAAATATGTGTTGAAGAAGTTGCTGAATAAGTTATGTTGAACGAAAAAGAAATTATTATTTTTTGCTATTTTAGTTGATTTCAAACTTAAATGAGTTGAAATCTTTGATTTAAAACTTAAATGAGTTGAAATCTTTGATTTAAAACTTAAATGAGTTGAAATCTTTAATTTAAAATTTATTTACTTATTATTTTATATTCAAAAGGTAGGTTTGCTGGTATTTTGGTCTGGGTATGATAATTGATTTTTGCTTGTCTTAAAATTGGCATGGCAGGTATCATTACCCAATTGGTCTGTACTTGTGGTAATAGCATTTTCTTACGCTCTAGCTGTTGAGTGTTAGAAAATGCATTATTGTAAAGGAGAAAACCATTATTTTACATTTCAAGTCTTACTAACAACCCTTCCTTTTATGTGTTTTAACTTTTTATAATTTAATTATGGGTATTTTATTTTAATTAAGTATTTTATGTATTTTAGAGGCATCATAGCCATTTCATAATAAACGAGAGATCAAATGGCAAAACAGACATCATTTTTGAACTCAGGACGGTCGAAAACCTTAGGAGAAGCTTAAAATGAAAAATGGCAATGTTTACATGTACGGCACTGTTCACATGTACGGGTATTGTCTACGTTACTGTTCACGACATTGTTCACATAGATGGATCGATGATGTGGCATTGACCGATGATGTGGCATTGACTGATGAGGTGTCAAGATCCTATTGGATCAAAACTCTTATGTACTGTTGATGGTGACGTGGCAGCATATTAGTGGACTAAAAAACGCACGTACGGTACATGCAACACATAGGAGTATTTACTGTGCAAACCGCGTTACTGTTCAAACTGTGTGCAAACCGTATTACTGTTCAAACCGTGGTCAAAGTTTGTTACTGTTCACACGTACTGTTGATTGATGACGTGGCGCAATCTTGAGCGTCCAAACTGTTTTTTAATCTGATGGCTATGATTTACTCGATGTAGCTATAAAAAGGGGGCCTTCCCCCCTAATTTGGGACCTCTGAATCCATTTTTGGACTCCATTTTCTATAATTCTCTCTCCATCTTGTATTTTCTACGTATTTTAATAAATTTTCGTTTTGTCCCTAGTTCAACTACGAGTGGCTAATTTTCTTTCAAGCTTGGGTTGAAGGTGAAGTCTCAACATGTGTCATGGGCTTGATTTGGTATTATTTTCTCCTCCCCTCTAGTTTTTGTGGATGTTTTGACTTTTCGTTTACAAATAATAATAATCTTTTCTAGTACTACCCCGATTTCACCGGCTTCCTAGTATAAGATTATTATTATTTGACACGATAAGCCCTTAGCACCATATTTATTAGAGCGTGGTTCATGAGGTGTTGATTCCCCCCTCATGTTTAATTGGTATTAATAAGGAGTATTTAGCCCATGATGCATGTTAATACGGATCCAGATACCCAAGTACGTCATTTCAATAGAATTCTCTTCAATTTATTCTTGCCATTTCAAGTCCAATTTTAGAATTTATTCTTGCCATTTTAATTAAGTTTAGTATATTCCAAATTATTTCCACAACAAATCCAATCACCCATTTAAAAAATTAATTCTATATATAATTAAAATCCACCTCCTCGTGAGATCGACACTCGTCACCATTAATCTATACTACAACAGATTCGTGCGCTTGCGAGTTCAATAAAATTTGCACAACACTAGCCTGCCTTCTTCATATGACAAGTGGCGTGAAACTTGGAATATCAAAGGAAGATTCTTTTCTTTTCTTCTTTGCCTTCAATTTAAATGGCTAAGGAATATTGGTTGTGTATTTTGAATGCGTTGAAGAGTGAATTATGGTTTGTTTATTGTTTTATTAAAGCAGCTTACTAATTATTGAGGTTTTGAGATGTTGAATGATGAAGGAAGAAATTGTGAGATGAAAGTTAAAGAAGCTATGGTTGTAATGGTGATTTTAACTTGACAATGACTGTTTTTACAGCCACTATTGCTGTAAATATTCACTACATTGATAGCTTTGTTGACTTTCTTAATTTATATTTTTTTCTTTTTTTAATATTATGTAATGTCAATGATTTGTTTTAAATGGTTAGTTTAGACTTTTTAGTGTTTTAGTGTGATCTTTAACACCAAACTATAGTTACTGTCATTAAAGAAATTGTTAACTGTCAAAGCATTTTGTAGGCCAAGGGCACTTTTGGCTTTTCGTCAGTCCACTAACAGTCAAGTTAACTATGTAGTAATGGCAGGGGAGGTTCCTATAATTACATGAATACTTTCTGTCAGACTATCAATACGCCAAACCTCTGGGGAGGTCTCTAAAATTTACCCTTCCATTCTATGTTATTATTTCACAATTGCTCGATGGCTCTCTTTGTCACATCTGGAGAAAATTAGGACATTATATATAGTTTTAGTAATTACATAATTCATGAAATTTTTGCAAAAATTGCCAAAAAGGTCCTTAATCCAAATTCGATCTGAACCGATCCTAATCCGAACTTATCTGAAATATTCATCTAATTCAAATTGTTTTGGATTGGATTTGAAGTTCAGATGAGAATTAGATGGCTTTTTTTTCCAATCCGAATTAACTAAAATTTGATCAGTTTCGGATAAATCCAATTCGAACCCGAAGTTGCCCACCCTTACTTGTTAGTTTGTACAAAAATAATTTGCATTTGATTGTGAGTCCTCAATATTATTTGGGAACACAAATTTAAGTTTTCACAAATATTTCTTTATTACAAATGTGAGTGCGGTAGATATCTTCTCAAATGTTAATAGGAGAAAAATTTCAAACTATTTTTGATAGACTTCTAATTTATTATACATTTGTATTTAAATTCTTAGCACTCCTCTTATTGCAGAAATTGTGACCAATTGTAAAAACAAAGACAAAAAGTGAAAGGACGATAGAACATGTGCCGAACTGCGATCTTAAGAACTAACATTTAATCTCTCATTCGGTTATAGTTTTTAACCTAACTATGACATGGAGAAATATAAAATTTGGTAAAAAAGGGTCCCAAATGATCATTATTAAAAAAATGTTGCAACGTAATTAATTAACTATATTTCAAGTAATATATTTCTCAGATGCATTTGCTTCAGATAACTATGTTTTTACATACTATTCACTCAAAGACTAACCCAGAAGTAACAAGTCTCTAAAGCCTAGAGCACTCAATCATCATTCTTAAACCTCACTCTATAATAGTACAAGGATTCAATAGTAATTTGATTTCTTTTTACCGGTTTATTAGAAACTAATGATTGATGATTTTTTGATAATTAAGAATATAATAGCAACTATCTGATCTTAATTATGCATGGCAGAAAGTTAAATATTAGAAGATAAAAATTAAAATAAATTAGCGCCGATCTAAATTCACCATAAAACACTTGTGCTTTTTAATATTTATCCCTTTGAAAGAGCTAATCTTATATCTCAACTTATATGCTAAATATCAAATTTCAATATGTATAGAATAATTGTTCAATTTATTATTGATATGCGATTTTCTTGAAGAGTAATGAATATAATACATCTTGTTATAAAATAATAGATAACAAAAAAAAACTTGAAGTAAACAAAATACTCTTAACGAAGTACTCTTAAGTACCTTATTTATAGCTTATAATTAATATGCCTCTGTCAATTGATTTCTCTACATGCAAGTCTTAAGACATAATGTACATATTTATTGATTAATTAAGGGGGAAGGAGTTGGTAACTTTTCCATGTGAGATTTTTTGTCATTAAAACATGAAGCCAAATATTAACAGCACTCCCCCTTCGACTGTATATTTGTATGGTTGACCTGAATAAAATCCTCCCAAGTCGAATATTCAATGGATATATCGAAAGATGTGTTTGATGTCATTCCAATGTCAGCATGTTAGCGCTTAGCTAACTCTTGCCATTGAATTCACAAAGAAAGCAATGCATGGTGTAGTACAATAAGCTAGATACAAGAAAGCATCAATTGCATTAAGATAGCATTAAGATATGTCTTCGTCATACTCTTTGGGGTGGAATGGATCCTTTTTAATGATCGAGAGACTGAACAACTACAGGAGTGCTTAGCAAATAAGCATTAGCATATTGGAATGCGTTAAGATTTTTTCAATATAAGCTGATCAATAGATAAACACTCCGTTTGTTTTGTGCTCGATCTATACGCTTTGAAATTATTTTGTTTACCCTGAATCCTTCATCTCAAATTCTTTTTTTAAACATTTAGCAGTTTTCTAAAGCTTTTCAAGAGTTCTAATTAAGTCATATCATTAACATAAACTACTACAATTGCAAATCTAGACTCGGATTTTTTAATAAATACGCATAGGTAAGTATGATCATCTTTGTATCCTTTTCAATCAAATATTCACCCAAATGATTGTACCACATATGTTCAAATTGTTTCAATTTGTGTAAGGACCGTTGCAGTTTGATTGAATACATATTACAATCCTTTGATTTAAATACTTCAGGCATTTTGAATCATTCAAGAATTTTCATGTAAATACTAATGTCAAGTAACCCATACAAATTATGCAGTCACTACAACTATGAGGAGCATATCAAGTCTTTCTAAGACTACTAAGTTGATTAAAAATTGAAACGTAATAACATCCATCACTAGAGAATACGTATTCTCATAATCATACTAGGTCTCTTTGAGAAATCTTGTGCAACTAGTTGTGCTTTCTATTTAGTGATTTTATTATGCTCATTATGTTTCCTCACAAATACCCATTTGTATTCAATGGGTTTGACATCTTTATATGTCAAGAGTACAGGCCCAAAAACTTCACATTTAGCTAGAGATGTCAATTTTGATTGAATTTTTTCTTTGCATTGAGGCCAATCATGTCTTTGTCTACATTCGTCAATAGTTTTAGGCTCAAAATCATTTTGTAATTCAGTAGCTATTGTGAATGAAAATACATTGTCGATAGAGACTATCAGTTCTTTTAGAACTAATGATTCAAATAAGGTGGGCACATTTATAGCTCGAGCATTATTTTCAATAGGATTCTAGGATTATGATATTTTCCTCTCCTCTTCCGATGAGCATAGCGTTTGGAATCAAGTGGTCTGCCGTATTTTTTAAGTGTAGCAATTAACTCATTTATTACTTATACACTTAATCTTCTGGTAGGAACAACCACCCAAGCTGGTGTATTAGTAGTTAGATTATATGACTTGGTTACCTATGTTGTATCTATAAATGCATCTAATAATTGATTTGCAATTTATTGCAAATGTATTATCTTTTGTACTTCATTTTCACATTAACTAGTATGAGCATCTAAATGAGACAAAGTGGAAAATTCCTAAGAAATTTCATGCCTTATTTTAGGAGACTTTTTATTCTTCAATGATGGAATAAAATATCTCATCAAAGTGACAATCCACAAAATGTACGGTGAAAAGATCAACCGTCAAGAGTTAATGATATTTTATATTTGATAGTGAACTGAAACTTACATAAATCCCCAAATGACGTTGAGTTCCTATCTTTGTACACTGAGAGAGTGATACAGGAACATGCACAACATAACCAAAAGTGTGTAGATAGGAAATATCAGGTTATTGACCAAGTCCAAGTTATTATAGAGAATATTGATGATAATCAGTGGGTCTTGGACGAATCAATGCCACAATGTAGAATAACATGACCTCGCGTGTAATTTTGTATATAAAAGTAAAGGTTTTGCAATTATCTGTAACTGCTTAGTCAATTATTTTTCCAACCCATTTTGTATATGTACTTGTGGAGTCAGATGCTCAACATCGATACCTACTAATGTACAATAGTAATCAAATATCTTAAATATATATATATTCACCAACATTATCAACACGTACGATTTTAATTGGATAATTTGGAAATTGTGCCTTTAATCTTATAATTTGAGCAAGCCATCTTGCAAATGCAACATTCCAGGAGGACAATAACAAACATGTGATCACTATGTAGATGTATAAATCAAAACTATAAAATAATGAAATGGTCCCCTAAGTGAATGGGTTGGTCTACATGTATCTCCTTGAACTCTTTGTAAAAATGAATGAGATTTATGACCAACCTTAGAAGCAGATGGTCTAACCACAAATTTTCTTTGTAAGCAAGTGCTACAAATAATTTCATTGGACAACAAAATCTTTTGGTTCTTTAAAAGATATCCATGAGAATTTTCAATATTTCTATGCGTCATTGTAGATCTAGGATGTTCAAGGCGATCATGTTGGAACATAAATATTTTTAGATCAACTTTTGGTTCATTAATGTGTAGCTTTCAATCACATTTATGATTGTGTAATATATTCCTAATGAGGATGCTTTGAGCTTTTCTAATATGCACTTCTTTCCTGAGACATTCTTAGTAATGCAGAAATATTTATGTTATTTTTGTTTAAAGTCTCAATATGATATCCATTTTGGTGGATATCTTTAAAGCTCAATAGATTCCTTTTGGATATTGTTGAATACAAAGCATTTTGGATGATTAATTTTGTTCCACTTATTAACAAGAGTATGTCTCTTCTGGACCCTACTATCAAGTCTGTAAGACTAGATGTATTATTTACTTTTCATTTAAATAATTTTGTCTCCAAGAAATATTTTGATCTCGGAGAATAGTACTTGTGGTTGCACTATCAACCAAGCATACCTCCCCAGCTCTCGTTTCCAAAATAGTTAATTTTATTTCTAAAATCCATAACCTTTCATTAAACAAAGGTTCATGTTAGACATTAGAATTAAATATAAATATTAAGTACATCACATTATCACAATTAAGTGACAATTTTCCCCCTTTACGTCCTCAAACACATCAAGAAGAGTCAAATCAACAGTATTTCAGTTATCAACTAAAGTAGTCTTAGTTTTTCTTTTCCTCTTCTTGGATGCATGGTAGAGGTCTACTAATTGTTTGTTCGTACTGCAGGTACGTGATTAATGACTTTTTCCTCCACATCGATAACAAATTTCTTCGTTATCATATCTAGCCTTGTTTTTTTTCTAAATCATCTTCTTTACTATGTCTCTCATAGACGTTCCACTTCTGTGACATCCATTTTTATTGTTCTACTGTCCTGCATGCCTGTAACCACTACGATGGTAGTGACTACGACCTCTTTTGGCTCCTCAATTATCTACTACCAGTATGTGTATTTTCACTCGCTTTTGGGAATGCTTGAGAGCTAATTAGACGTAATTCATGATTTTTCATCAAGAGCTCATTATGTTTTTCAATAACTAAAGAAATGTTATTAGTTTAGAGTATTTTCTTTATCGACACTCTTGATATTGTTATTGTAG
Source organism: Citrus glauca (assembly GCA_029633175.1). NCBI lineage: Eukaryota > Viridiplantae > Streptophyta > Magnoliopsida > Sapindales > Rutaceae > Citrus > Citrus glauca. Next base: position 23,277,848 of record JAQOOD010000008.1, read on the forward strand.
GACAATATTTGATGCATAAAAAGTAGAGTGTCTTTTCAAGCGTACTTCTATGTGTCTTTTCAAGCGTACTTCTATTAGTAATATTTACACCACACAATTTCAATTCTGAGGTCATGTGGAACAGAGCAGAGTTGTAATCAGAGACTCTTGCATAATCCTGGAACATCAGGTTTAACCACTTATGTTTGGCATTTTAAAGGAAAATATACCTCTAGTGGTAAAATCTTTCCTTGAGGTTATTTAATGGATCCTTAGATATTGAGTTTTCAGGCTCTCATGTGCAATGGAGGTAGGGTAAAATCACAACCTTTGATTTTTCCTACAAAGATGTTTTATTTCCTTCTGCTATTGTGTCATCTAGACCCATAACGTATAGGTGCATTTTTGCATTCAACATCCAAGAAAGATAGTTTCTTCCAAAAACTCCAGGAGCAGGGATTTGCAGATTCGTGAGATTTGCTATTTTTCAAAAGCTTTTTATAGTAATCAAAGGAAAAATAAGTATTATAATATAAATATAAGATATGTGAACATAAACAAAACAAAAATTATGAAATATATATAAAATTTATGCATATGTTCAAAATTTCAGGTCCTAAATTTTAAAATCATAACTTAGAATTTCAGGTTTTGATTTTTAATGAGGTTAGAATTTTACGTTCTCACCACCTCATTATATTGTAAACTTTAGGTTACAAAAACAATATTGAAAGACAAATAATTAAACAATCATTCTTAACAAAATAATAACATGTTAATAATGTAATAACAATATAAGCGGTATTATAGAATCAACCATTAAAATTATTATAAACAAAAAATAATTAAATTGACATAATAATAAACTCACAATATAAAACATAATGATAAGACATAATAAACATAAGCAATAAAAATTAAACTGCCCACAATCAGCTATCGTGCTGATAATGTGTTATAAAATAAATGGATAACAAAAAATTGTGAACTAAGTAAAGTACTTTTTAGATAGCTTATAATTAATAAGCTTTTGTTAATTGATTTTTCTACATGCTAATCTTAAGAAATAATCCACATATGTACAGGTTAATCAAAGGGGAAGGAGTTGCTAACTTTTCCATGTGGGATTTTTTTCTCACCAAAATGTGAAGCCAAATATTTACAAAGCATCTACATTTTTTTGTTTTTTTAAAAAGAAATGTCAAATATACACCTAGTACAACTTATTTAGGACAAAGTATAAATCCAGCCCTAATAAAGATATGTTGATAAAAATAATGCAAAATAAAAAATAATACTCTAAAATAGTAAATTTTTTTATTAATTCATGAATCAATTAAAACCAAAACTAAAATCTGAACCCTGAAAAGGCTGCTCAATAGAGTTTCATGACTTGAAAAAAGAAAAAATAAATTAGATAACTAAGATAATATTTTTAAAAAAGTTTTAGAAATAAGTTTGGTAGTGCTTTAAAAATCCTAGAATCTCAATTTCCAATGTTGTGTACTTGTGTTGAAAGGGAGAGGAGTCAAAGACGTTGGAAACATAATCTTTGATACGTGGAACAAGAGGTAGATTTTGAGCAAGCTATAACTTCTATATTTATTATCCTTATCCTGTCTTTGTCAAAGTATCAATGGAAAATCATACTTGTGAAAAATAAGCGGCATGGCTAAAATGCCGGGACGAACCAAAATTAACTTATTAAAATAAAAAATAAAACATTTATGTATTAAAGGATAAAAGGTTGTTTCATATTTGACATTTAAATTTTTATGTATACTGTTGTGTGCCTCAGGTTTCGCACTTTCAAAAACCTAAAATTTATTATTTAACCGTAGTTTCAAGTTTGAGGTTCATGTTTCATATATAATTACCCAAGTTACATGCCTAGCATTTTATGTTTTATGCATATTGTGTTTCATGTTCAATATACATTGTTGCATAATTTATATTAATAATTGCAAATTTTATGTTTTTGTTTCATGTATAAATTTAGAGTAGTGATACAGTCACAAACTCTTGTATAAACTTATTTTGTACAAACTGACGTGGCATTAATTCATTGGTTGAATGAAAATATAAAATAAAAAAAATCATGTGGGCCAAGTAATATTTAATTCAACTGATCTTATCATACCACATCAGTTTGTACAAAATAAGTTTGTACAAGAGTTTGTGGCTATATCATTACTCATAAATTTATATTTCGCATTTACGTCAACAGTTGCATCTTTGAAGTTTAGAGTTTCATGTTTGAAAAAATGCCAAAATCTTATTTTTTTCCCACAATTTCATGTTTGGCACGGTATTTCATGTACAAAGTCCCATGTTTCAAATCTTTATTTGTACCATGATTGATATTAGGGTTTCATTTTTCACATTCATTGTTCCCTATCTCATATTTCCTATTTCATGTGCAAATACTTCATATTTATATTAGATGCTGCATGTCTAAAGTTTCGAGTTTCATGTTCAAAACACCCCTAAAAATAACGTAAGCATCATTAAGTGAAATCATGTACTTAATGAGGCTCCTTTGCTAAGATCATTCTAATTCAAATTAAAAAACAACATAAATCAAGACATTGACTTGTTATCTACAAACCAAGGGTATAGGAAGACTAGGGTTGACACCATACTCAAGAAAGAGGTGAAATTTTGTGAGTGATAAGTAAAAAAAAAAAAAAGGCCACAAAATGAAATCTTGATAACTTCTGAAAATTCTGAGAACTAAAGAGAAACACTCTTACTAATATTATAAAATCATATTTGAAAATTTTAGTAGGATTACGTGGGTTTATATAGTTGAATTTTGCTAATGGAATAAATTTTGCTTCTTGTTAAATTTAAACCTAAATTAAAAGGAAATAATATATTTTATTTCAAAACAAAATAGGAAACAAAATAATGTGCTTATTTTTTTGTTTTTGATTTGATAATGCCCTTTTTTTTATGCAGGTCACCCTAAATTAGATTTAAAAGCTTGAATAACATTGAAAGATATTGACTATCTTGAATATTCATTAGAGCATATTAATGTTTTAAACTAGGCATAAATTGGATAGGTGTTTAATAAATCTATTTAGTACTTTCTTCATTTTCTTGGTTTTTACCTTTGTCAATGTACCTCCATAGATGCTCAATGGATCTTGTAAAACTTTAGCAACTTGGTTCTCATAATTCCTACTCTCTTAAAAGGATTTATCTTCAAATCTTCACTTATATCAAAAGGAGATAAATTAGCAACATTAAAGCTTGCGCTTACATTATATATACTCACCTAGAAGATTTAATTTATAAGATTGTCATTGATCCTTTTAGTCACTTGAAATAGTCCATCTTCCCTCGAAAATAGTTTTGAATGCCTTTGAATAGGAAACTGTTTCTTTCTTATAAGCACCCAAACCTAATTCTTAGTTCAAATAACTTTCTTGTGCCTCTTGTTATTTTAGTTAGTATATTATTCAGTTATGCTCATGTTTTGCCTTGCCTTTTTCATCTTTCATCTTTCCATCTAAATTAATTCGTTTACCTGCAGGTAAAGTAGTTAAATCAAAAGAAGTTCATAGATTAAAACATACAAAATTTCTAGAGGTGAAAACTTAGTTGCTGATGCACACTCTTATTGTATGCAAAGCTATATATGGCAAACATTCTTTCCGTATTTTTGAGTTCTTTTATGTTATAACCTACAACAAAGTAGATAAAGTACTATTAACTACTTTAGTTTGTCCATCATTTTGTGGATAACAAATAGTAGAAAACAAAAGTGTAGTTCCTAACTTCCCTGACAAAGTATTCCAAAATTTACTTTACTCCCTAAAACAATACTTTTAAGCATCCTATGTACTTAATATGATTCAAAAGTGTTTAATTTACTCCCAAGTATAAGAGTGCCTAGTTATACTACAACTTGGTGAGTCGAAGGTCAATCCACAAAGAAAAGATCTTATTTTTTTATTTTAATTTATCTAAAAAAATGAAAATAAAATTTAAATATATGCAATTTAATTTGAGCAAAAATATGAAATTTGTTATAGATCCACTCTTAATAATAAATATAATTTAATAAATTATTTTTATTTTCAATTTATTGTCCAAAAAGATTAATTGTACAAATTACAATTATTCTTCCATTAATTTTATTATGTATTAAGTACTTAATGTGCCAAAACTTAACCTGTCTACTGCAAGTCAAAATATCATTTTACCATACTTTATACAAAGATATTAAAAATTCATTGTGCCAAAACTCATGTTTGTCTATAATAAATCAAAATTTTAAAATATAAAATATGGATAAAATTAGATGGAAAATAATTTAATTTATATAATTAAAAATAAAATTTGATTAAATCATATTTTTTTACGAAGAGTTTCACCTTCCCCTAACTATTAGTATTTAGCAAAACATACTTGAAATAAAGGGAGTTATTAAAAAAAGTATTTCAAAAATTGAAAATAAAAATAATTTTATTTATTGAAAATATATTACAAAGAGAGATGAGAAGAAGAATTTGAAGGGAAAGAAGAGAAGGAAATGTGTGTCAAGGTGTGTTCCCCTCCTCTCTATTTATACAAATACATGATTAATCTACACCACACAAATAAATAAAGCTAATTACATCTTAGCCATACATTTGCCCTATTAACCAAACATAAACCTAACTTAATCTGCTCAAGCACATCCAACACATTCCACTACCAATACGTAACATAATAAAAACTTATAATTTCGCAATTACCACATTTATCGTAGTAAAAGCTTTTAAATTTACAACAAAAGTGGCGGATCTTCCTCGACAATGATCTAATTTCTCGGAATTCCGGAATCCAAATTTGACATCCATACATTTGTTTGGAGCCTCAAATTTAATTTTATGTAATAAACACACAAAAATATAAAAAATCAAATATTTAGAAAAATAATTAGAAATTCATAATATGTTACATAATTACAATTGTAAGTTATATTATTGTTAGGAAATTGGTGGTGAAAGCAGACACACAGCTAAAGTAAAATTGTAAGAAAATAAAGAACAAGTGTAAAAGATAGAACACCAGAAATTACGTGGTTCGGCTTTTAGCCTACGTCCACGGGCGAAGACAGAAGGAAATATTTTACTAGTGAAAAGGAGTTATAAGTATTGTGGTATTTTAGCTCACTTCCCAAAATCCCAATACACTCAAACTCTCAGAACACTAATAACTTGAGCTTATAAAGTTAAGCTCAAAACTCTCTCAACTCTCCAATTTTCTCTCAATGGAATTGCTTAAGAAATGAGGGTGGGAGGCCCTCTATTTATAGCCAACAAAATGGCTATTAAATTATTTTTTTTCTTCTTCGGGTTGCTTCTTGAGGCTGCTGTCAAAGCCAAATTTGAAATTGGCTTTGACAGCCGCCGGGCATCCATCTAGATGGTTTGAATTCAAACCATCTAGATGCCCATTTGTTTGACAATTATAAGCACAAAATAACATTTTTACTCCTTATAAACATACAATTTTTTACACTAATCAATAATCTCACAATCTCTTTGAAAAACAACTCAACAATATGTGATGCATCATTAACTCTATGACATGGAATAAGATGTGCCATTTTAGAAAACCTATCAATGACACATATATAAAATCCTTATCCCGTTTTGACCTAGGTAAACTTAACATGAAATTCATAGATATGTCAGTCTAAGGTTTACAAGGTATAGGCAAATAAGTATATAAACAATGAGGCCCAACTTTATACTTAGCTTGTCAATAGGTAATACAGTGCTCACAAATCATTGCTACATCAATTTTATATCATGAGATCAAAAGAAATGTTCATGTAAAAATTCTAAAGTCTTTGATTTACCAATCAAACCACCCCATGAGCTTTTCTAACAAGTAAGTCAAGTAATGAACAAGTAGGCACATATAACTTATTTTCTCCAAACAAAAAGTCATTAAAGCTAAAGAATTTTCCAAATGTCACTTTCTCACAAGCATTGAATACAATAACAAAATTAGAATCATCAACATACACGTTATTAATGTACTCAAAACCTAATATTTTCGCATTTAAAATAAAAAGTTAGGTGCACCTACGAGATAGTGCATCAATCATAATCTTTTCTGGACTTGTTTGTACTTGATCACATAAAAATTTTTCAATAAACTCCACTCACTTGGCATGGTATTTGTCTGACTTGTGATAACCTTGTAAATGCTTCAAAGAATCATGATCCGTATGAGTCACAACTTTTTTAACCAAAGATAATGCCCTAATTAATACATATATTTCTTTGTTATATGTAGGGTAATTTAAATTTTCCCACTTAGGATATCACTAGAATATGTAGTTGGACATCCTTCTTGCATTAGAAAAGCTCCAATACATATTCATAAAGTATCATACTCAATTTCAAAATTTAGTAATGTTAGGTAAAACAAGAAGAAATGCATCAGTTAATTTTTGCTCAATCAAAATAAATGTCTTTTCCTATTTAGCACTCCACTTAACACGTTCTTTTTTATTACTTTAGTCAAAGGTTCAGCTAAGTGATTAAAATAATTCACAACTCTCCTATAAAAACTAGCTAATATATGAGAACTTCTAACATTAACCACACTAGTAAGCTTTGGCCAATCTTGGATTGCCTTTACCTTTTTTTAACTATCTTAATTCGTTTAGAACTTATAACAAAACCAAGTAATACAAGCTTATCTATGCAAAGGATACATTTTTTGGGGTAAGCAAACAACTTTTCTTTAGTTAAAATATCTAATAAAGTTTTAAATGTTCAAATTGTTCATCTATGTTTTGGATATAAATAAGAATATCATCAAAGTATAAGACCACAAATTTACCAATAAAACACAAAACATGATTCATTAATCTCATGAAATTTCTAAGTGCATTGGTTAACCAAAATTGTATAAATAACCACTTATATAAGCTATATTTTGTTTTAAATATAGTTTTCATTCAACATCTTCTCTCATCCTAATTTGATGATATCTACTCTTAAGATCAATTTTGATAGAAACACAAGAACTATATTATTGATCAAGAATATCATCTCATCTAAGAATGGGGTGTCTATATTTTACTGTGATATTGTTAATGGTGTGAGAATCAACACACATCTTCCAATAACCATCCTTTTTAGGCACAAACAACATTGGAACCTGATAAACACTCATGCTTTCATGCACAGTCCCCTTCTCTGTAAGCTCACTCACCTTTCTTTAAAGTTTCTTTGTCTCATTAAGATTGCTTTTATAAGCTTGCCTATTTGGAATTGATGCTTCGGGTATAAAGCCAATTTGATAATCAATTCCCATTATTAGTGATAAACCATTAGGTATTTCTTCAAGAAATACACCTTTAAATCCCTGTAAAAAAGAAACAATAACAATAGGCAAATTGAGAAATATATCTCAATTTGTTTAGTACTTAAACAAGTGTCTTTGTACAAAGTTACAATCATAGGTTGTTTTTAAATAAAAGATTTTCTCAATTTGTTTAGTACTTAAACAAGCGTCTTTGTACAAAGTTACAATCATAGGTTGTTTTTAAATAAAAGATTTTCTAATATTACTCTCATCTGAAGATAAATTCAGTTATTTTCTCTTTTATCTTTCCTCATTAACCTAAACTTCTTTTCATTTTTCACTATTTTTAGTTTCATCCCCTCTTGATTTTAAGCTTTCACTCTCCTTTCTCATGTCACTTTTTTTTTTAACTTTACTTGATCATTATACATTTGCCTTAGGGATAAAGGTACAAGAGTAATGGGTTTTTTTATTAAGTACAAAAGAGTATCTATTGATATAACCATCATGAATTACATGCTTATTAAATAGCCTTGGTCGCCCTAAAAAAATATGCCCCACATGCATTGGCACCATATTACTCATAACCTCAATCATCATAACCAAATTGAGAATGAAACAAGCACTTGTTTGTTTACTTTACTTCTCTACAATAATTAAGCCATTTTAATGTATATGGCCTAGGATGTTTTAATTTGTTTAAATTCAAATTTTCAACTAAACTAGTGCTAGCCACATAAGTACAACTCCCCCATCAATAATCTTACCACACATTAGTACAACTCCCCCATTAATAATCATGCTACATACCTTATTATTGACTTGGCATCGAGTATGAAAGATATTTTGACATTGTATCTTCTTATTCTCTTTAATTTGCGCAATAAGCTCTTTTGTAACCAAAAGCTCTCTATTAATGAAATATTTAACATCACTTGCATCCTCCAAAGTTGGCATAGACTCATCATCAGATTCACCTTTAATCTCAATATCCCTGTCATCTTTTAAAATAATCATTCTTTTGTTTGGATATTGAGATGCAATAGTGTTCCTAAACACTTAAAACATTTGATATCTTTATTTCTAGCAGGTGAAGAATTAGAATGACCTTGGGTTGGTGTGTCTTTAGAGGTTTGGGTCTTGAGCTTAAAATTAGGATTTAAGTTGAGAGAGAAATGGGCTTATGCATATGTTAGACAAGCATGGTCTGCTAAAGTGAAAAGCACCTAACTTTGTGAAAGCCTTAATGCTAGTTTGAAGGACTATTTAAAGTCAAACATTAATGTGGATCAATTGTTCGTGCACTTTGAAATAATAGTGAATGATAAATGGTACAAGGAAATGGAAACATAATATAATATGTGTTATTGGATGGTCAATCCAAATGTATCCTTTAAAATGTTAACTCAAGCGAGGGAAATTTACAGATAGGCAATATTTTAAGATTTCCAAGATCAGTTTGTAAGGGGCTATTGATCTATCAATGAAAAAAATGTGTTCAAGATGGTGAAAATTTTCTTTATACTATTATTATGGATGATAACTCTAAGGAGCGGTATGTAAAAAGGGAAGTTAACGACACATTATCTTCTAACTGTAGGTTGTTTGAGATGGAAGAAATAATATGTAGTCATATAATCAAGGTTCTCAAAGATACCTTGAATATAAAAGAAAATCCTAACCAATATATCTTGAAGAGGTGGACAAAGCATGCAAGGGCAGAATGTGTGCAGGACATGCATGGCTGTGAAATCCAAGTAGATCCTAAGTTGCAACAAACATGTCGATACAGATTTTTATGTTATGCCTTCACCAAAGTAGCAAGTAGAGCTTCAAAGAGTGAAAGGCTTATAATCTAGTGAATGAACATGCAAGTAAGTTGTCAACATTAGTTGAAGACATTTTATGTTAAAAAATGGATGGCAATATGAATGAGAAAGATCATGAATTGTCTTTTAAAGAGCATCGAAGCAGTAGTGATAAAGAATGTGTACAAGATGCTGATATTGTTAAAGCAACTGGACTAAAGAGGAAAGAGTCATCTTGCGGAAGACATAAAATTAAAGCAGCTTGGAGAAGACCATGGCTAGAAAAAGAGGTCGAATAATCATCCATCGATCTCTCCAACTTCTCTGATAATATTGTTAATAAAATTAATTTATATTTTTAACTTATTATAAGTTGCTGATATTAATGAATGTTTAAATTAGCTTGTATATCACATGCAGGCACCTACACATTTGTTTCATATGATAAACAATACTCCTTGATCATCAATTAATTATCATCCTCATTCGGTAAGTAAATTTAATCTAATTTATTCTTAGTAAAAAGAAGTAATATCTATTAAATAATTTAGTATGATGAATTGTTAAATTATGTCACAATGACTTTATGGAGTTGGAATTTCAAAGTTGCAATTTGTCTAATTCAATATCCAATACAATGCCATGGATGCATCATGAAGAATTTCAATAAACAAGTTTTTAGGAATTGCTTCAACAAAATAGCACGAGTTTTCACTCTCAATTGCAATTCAATGAACTAAATTGTGTTACTACTTCACAAATTGCTGCTACTGGGCATCTAGTTATGTTGTTATAATTTTGCTTCTAGTCAACTATTTTTCTGGGTTTATAGTTGCTATTTTCCATTTTTTGGGTTTGCAGTTGTTCTTTGATTTTTTTTACTATTTTCTTTTTTGTTGTTGTTTGCTATTTGTTTGTTGTTTATTGTTTTCTGCTAGTTACTATTTTTGTGTTGGTTGCTTTTTTTACTAGTTGTTGTTTTTCTGCTATTTACTTTCTTCTAATGGTTGTTATATTTCTGTTGTTTGCTTTTTTTTTGGATTTTATAGTTACTATAGCTATTGTTTGGTATTTTTTGTTGTTTGCTATTTTCTAACATTCCTTTTTTTTTTGTTTGCTACTTTCTGGCTTCTATAGTTGTTGCCATTGTTGTTTGTTGCTTTTCTGAGTTCGATAGTTGTTGTTCTGAATTCTTTAGCTGTTGTATTTTTACTACTTTGTTTTTGAAAAATATGATACCCCGTATAATAACTTTGTAATTAAACAAAATCAAAAGTTAAACAAAATAAAGGAAGATTTAATAGGGAAAAGAGGACATTTTCCTTGTATTGGACATTGAAATCCCATCTAGAACAATAATAATAATAACGTACGTCACAACACTTGGAACCAGTCCTATCAAAATTTACAGTGAGAAAATTAGCATTATATATCAGTTTACTACAAATGAGCAATAATCCTCATAAACCTCTCTAAATGCATTTTTCGTACAATAACATTGGCTAGCTCCAGCAGCACTTCATGCAAATAAATTGATAGCTTCACTACCTTAAAAATGTTTTCTGACATTATTCATGCAAAAGTCATTCTTTAAGATAGCAATAAATGCAGCAATTAAGGACTGGAACAAAATGCTTTTGGTGAAGGACATTGCTTCTACAACAAGCATCAAGTAGGATACAAAAATCAACACGGACTATTCTAAATATAGCTTAAAAAAAGTCATCTCATCTGGCCTAGTATGTGGCATGCAAGGTTTCATTTAAAAATTATCTATCATTCGATGGCAATCCAGGACTATTGGAACATGTACTGATTTTGTGAAGCTCCTTTATTCCAATTGCTAGATTGTATAAACTTGAAATATAATGATAATTCAGTCATTAGAGAGGATTCAAAAGTTAACTTTGTAGAAAAATTAAATTCCTATACACTACTCCTTAAATTCTAAAATTAAAGAATTTTAAACCTAATTCAGTCATCAAAGAGGATTCAGAAGGGTCGAAGAAGGTTTTAGGCCAGCAGTTTTCCCCATCCCCCCTTTGTCGGTGCTTGTGTAGAGGCAGTGCAACCAAAAATTGGGCTTGCAAAGTTTTGATTTAAAGCAAGAAAGGAAGTCTTTTACCAATTTCTAAATAATTGCTTACTCAAAAAGAACTTTTAATAGAAACTAAGTCAATTAGTAGGAGCACTATGAGCATCAATAAACTATTTTGGAGATAAGAGAAAAAAAAATAAAAAGAGGCAAAGGATTTGCAATCATGATGAATACGCAAGATTTTAGGGATCATCACTGTAGCATAATGCATTGTCCAATGTGCTTCATGCTCCCTCTAAACCGTCAGCTAAAAATATAATACAATAGAAAATTTAGAAATATGCAAAATCACCTGGCATCAAATTTGTTTCTAGGCTTTATGAGTCTCAAGCTGCCTATCGTCCATCAACCTAAGAAGAAAGATAAAAATAAGCAAGGAACTGCTCACCAAAAAAGCCATTCTAGCTATACATGATAAAAATGCTAGAAAAAGCTGTTAAAGATTAAACGAAATCTCCAACGTGATCATGGCCTACTACTATGGGCTAATGCTTCCATTCAAAAATTGTGCATTTACCCTCAAGCAAATCTTCTCAACATCCAAAGCCATTTTCGTTCAACCATTTCGTCAAACATTTTGAAGGCAATCTCCAACATTCTAACTTCTCATCTTTTCAAATACTTTTCTGATCACTTTTTCTGTCGTACATGTCAATTCATTTGGGTGTACATCTCACATAAAACAAATACTATGAAACAAAAGCTATCAGCTCATATCTATCTATACTCCTCGATTAAACAAAAGTTGTTTGATCCTATCTAGCCTGGATCCCATAATTGTCGTCGTCGTCCTTTAGCCTCCCGCACCCATGTTCCTAACCATCTTTATTCAGGCATTTTTTTTTTCAATTTGCTGGAGATTGTCGTCAATATAGAAAGAGAAAAGAGGGAAATAATGAAATTAGTTAAAACAAACATTATTGTCGATTTCGTTTGTCTAGTGTGTGCTTATTTATTTATTTATTTACAATTTGTTGAACGATGAAATAAAAACCCTAGTAAAATAATTTAATGCAAGATGGTGTGTCAGGTGTCTTTTCACGGTCCAATTGAAGCTCAATTTTCACCGAAGTGGACACCTGCGCATGTATGTTTAATGCTTCAACACATTTAATGCATCATGCATGCAAAGTGCATGCATATTAATTATTGTGCGAATAACGAGGTAGCATTGCACTTTGCATTTGCATGGCAATTGCGCATTTTAAAGCTTTCTGCGTGTGGGCCCGCTTTACGCGCCAACGTGGCCCGAAACACACCATATGGGAATACCCATGTCGTCATCGTCCTCATCATCTCCCTTGTCGTGCTTCCACGTGGCACCACTAGGTCAAATTTGTTGACTGCTTTAAACGGTCGCGATACTCGGAACTCAAAAGGAATCATCTCTCAATGTAGAAAGAGATGTAAGGGAAAAAAAATTACAACAATCATGTAACTTTGGATGTCTCTTTAAATAAAAATTAATTAAAAAAAATCTCAACCATTTAATTTTATTAATAACATATGTCAATAGGTGCTTTAAAGTTTAAGAGTTCTATGAAAGAAAGAGTCTAGGAGAGGATTTGAATTCTTATTTTCATTATCCAGATTTCTCATTGCCAGAATTGAAATTTATGTTTTCCAGTTACGAGAAATAAAATTAGTGAACAGAAATTTAAAAATTTTATAAAGCTTGATTGACATCAATTCACCTGATAAAAAGCAAACAAAAGGAGGAAAAAAATTAATAAAAATTCATCTCCAATAAAAACAAATTATAAAAAGCTAGATTACTATAAAAAGAGACTAACTCAACAAAAACTTCTAAATTTTCATGCGCGCAAAAACAACAATAGTTTTTTTAGGTTTCTTGAATACTTTCTCATGAGTGATATCTTAGGACTGTCAAACAAATGGGCATCTAGATGGTTTGAATTCAAACCATCTAGATGGATGCCCGGCGGCTGTCAAAGCCAATTTCAAATTTGGCTTTGACAGCAGCCTTAAGAAGCAACCCGAAGAAAGAAAAAAAAAAAAAAAGAGAGCCAAATTCTTGGCTATTTAAAGGGGGCTTCTCACCCTCATTTATGTATTCCATTTTCAAGAAGCATTCAATTCTATAGAGAGAATTGAAGAATTGAGAGAGAGTTTTGAGCTTGAATTTATAAGCTCTTGTTATTAGTGTTTTGAGAGTTTGGGTGTATTGGGGTTTTGGGAAGTGAGCTAAAATACCACAATACTTGTAACTCCTTTTCACTAGTAAAATATTTCCTTCTGTCTTCGCCCGTGGACGTAGGCTAAAAGCCGAACCACGTAATTTCTGGTATCTTCTTTTACACTTGTTCTTTATTTTGTTACAATTTTACTTTAGCTGCGTGTCTGCTTTCACCACCAATTTCCTAACAGTGGTATCAGAGCTATTGGTTGTATTTTTGGAGTCGGGTACTGTTCACGTAAGGGGTACTGACGTATACGACACTATTCACGTATACGTTACTATTCACTTATACGGTACTATTCACGTGAAACGGTAGGAGTGACACTATTCGGGTATACGGTACTATTCACGTATACGGTACTATTCACAAGAAACAGTGGGAGCGACCCAAGAATTTTGCGGTGCAAAGCAGGGAATAGTGGTGTGAGTAAAGCAACTGTGTGGTTGTTGTACATGTCTAGGAAAGTTCTGTCACAAAGGCGATAAGAGCTTAAGGAGACTGGGTTTTAAGTGGGACCATTGTGACCCCTCCAGTCTTTCCTGGGAACTTTCCTGGTGTACATTCTCACACATATTCACAACTATTCAAGGTGGTATACTAGCTTGTGTGCAGTATTTATCGGCAAAATGGCGGCAAAGTATGAAATTGAGAAATTTAACGGAAATAATTTTTCGTTGTGGAAAATGAAGATGAAAGCTGTATTAAGGAAAAATAATTGCTTGGCAGCAATTGGAGAAAGGCCCATGGAGATAACTGATGACAAGTGGAATGAGGTAGACGGCAACGCCATTTCTGATCTACACTTGGCACTTGCAGATGGAGTATTATCCAGTGTGGCAGAGAAAAACACGGCGAAGGAAATATGGGATACTCTCACAAAATTGTACGAGGCCAAGTCGCTACACAACAAAATCTTCTTGAAGAGAAAACTCTATACTCTTCGAATGGCGGAATCTACAATGGTGACCGACCACATCAACACCTTGAAGACTCTATTTTCTCAACTCACAACGTTGGGTCATAATATAGAGGAGAATGAACGTGCAGAGCTTCTACTTCAAAGTCTACCAGATTCGTATGATCAACTCATCATCAACCTGACGAACAACAATCCAGTGGACAGTCTAGTTTTCGACGATGTTGCAGCCTCCGTATTAAATGAGGAGAGCAGACGGAAAAGTAAGGAAAACAGACAAGCAAGTTCGCAGCAAGCGGAGGCGCTATCAGTGACGAGAGGGAGATCAACGGAACGTGGCCCTAGTGGGAGTCAAAATCATGGTAGATCAAAATCCAGAAGTAAGAAGAATGTTAAATGCTACAACTGTGGCAAGAAAGGGCACGTCAAGAAAGAGTGTTGGAGTAAGAGAAAAGAGGGCAAAGAACCTGAGTCATCAAATGCTCAGGGGTGCGTAGCAAGTACCTCGGATGATGGCGAAATTCTCTACAGCGAGGCAACAACTGTTTCAGAAGGCAGAAAACGACTGTTTGATGTCTGGCTTATAGACTCAGGAGCTACCTGGCACATGACCGCTCGGAGAGAATGGTTCCACACATATGAACCTATCTCAGGAGGATCTGTATATATGGGTAATGATCATGCCTTGGAGATCGCTGGTATTGGTACTATCAAAATAAAAATGTTTGATGGTACAATTCGCACAATTGGGGAGGTACGACATGTCAATGGCAGTGGGTGCCCACAGACGATACCCCTTTACTCCATCAGCATACCCCAAGAAGATACATCTTCTAGATTTTGGATCCAGCTTTGTTCTTTCTTGGGCGTTGTACATCACGTACACAGGACATCCAAATGCATGTAGGTAGGAATAATCAGCTGGCTTTCCAGTCCACATCTCCATCGCCGTCTTCAGTTCAATAGCTGTAGATGGCGACCGATTTACTATATAACAGGCAGTTTTGGCCGCTTCTGCCCAAAATGAATTAGGTAGACCAGCAGTCTTCAACATAGCTCTTATTCTTTCGGTAAGAGTTCTGTTCATCCGCTCTGCCACTCCATTTTGTTGAGGAGTGTATGCCACCGTGAACTGTCTCTGAATACCTTCTTGCTTACAGAAAGCAAGAAACTCGCCGTCTGTATATTCTCCACCATTATCTGTCCTCAAGCACTTGATCTTTTTACCAGATTCAAGTTCCACCCGCGCTTTGTATTCTTTAAATACTGGAAATACATCTGACTTTTTCTTAATTGGATACACCCAACATCTTCTGGAATAATCATCAATGAAAGTCACCATGTACTTTGCACCTCCCATAGATATATCCGGTGATTCCCAAACATCAGAATGAATCAAGTCTAGAATGCATTTACTTCTAGCAAGAGATCTACTAAACTTTAATCTATGCTGCTTACTAATAACACAATGCTCGCAAAATGGTAAACTTACCGATTTGAGCCCGGGAAGCAATTTTCGCTCAGAGAGAATCTTCAAACCTTGTTCCGACATGTGGCCAAGTTTGAGATGCCACATCATCGTTGACTCTTCTCCATTTGATGCGACACACGCATCACCCTCCTGTAGTGTTTCTCCTTTGAGCATGAATAGATTAGCACCGATCTTTTCTGCTTTCATCAATACAAGCGCGCCTTTAACGATCTTCATAATTCCATTCTCAACATGAATTTTGTACCCATGACTATCCATTTGTCCTAAAGACAATAGATTTTTCTTCAGGCCATTGACATGTCGTACCTCCCCAATTGTGCGAATTGTACCATCAAACATTTTTATTTTGATAGTACCAATACCAGCGATCTCCAAGGCATGATCATTACCCATATATACAGATCCTCCTGAGATAGGTTCATATGTGTGGAACCATTCTCTCCGAGCGGTCATGTGCCAGGTAGCTCCTGAGTCTATAAGCCAGACATCAAACAGTCGTTTTCTGCCTTCTGAAACAGTTGTTGCCTCGCTGTAGAGAATTTCGCCATCATCCGAGGTACTTGCTACGCACCCCTGAGCATTTGATGACTCAGGTTCTTTCATTTTGGGCAGAAGCGGCCAAAACTGCCTGTTATATAGTAAATCGGTCGCCATCTACAGCTATTGAACTAAAGACGGCGATGGAGATGTGGACTGGAAAGCCAGCTGATTATTCCTACCTACATGCATTTGGATGTCCTGTGTACGTGATGTACAACGCCCAAGAAAGAACAAAGCTGGATCCAAAATCTAGAAGATGTATCTTCTTGGGGTATGCTGATGGAGTAAAGGGGTATCGTCTGTGGGACCCCACTGCCCACAAGATCGTCATCAGCAGAGATGTTATCTTTGTAGAAGATCAACTGCAGAGGAAAGATGAGGATGATAGCAGTGTAAAAGAAAAGTCAGAGACTGTACCGGTATATGTAGAAGATTCAGATTCTTCTGAAGCAGCACCAGAGCATGAGGAACAAGAACCAGTCGAGTCCGAGGCTCCAGAAGTTCGTCGGTCAACTCGTGAGAGACGACCGCCAACGTGGCACTCGGAGTATGTCACAGAGATCAATGTTGCATACTGTCTTCTAACAGAGGATGGAGAGCCTTCAACTTTCCATGAAGCTTTAGACAGCCCAGATGTTGCTTTGTGGATGACGGCAATGCAGGAAGAAATTGAAGCTCTACACAAGAACAAGACATGGGAACTTGTACCACTACCACGTGGAAGAAAAGCCATTGGAAACAAATGGGTCTACAAGATCAAACGTGATGGCAATGACCAAGTGGAGCGGTATCGTGCGAGATTGGTGGTGAAAGGATATGCTCAGAAAGAGGGTATTGACTTCAACGAGATATTTTCTCCGGTGGTTCGACTCACAACAGTCAGAGTAGTCTTGGCAATGTGTGCTACATTTGACCTACATTTAGAGCAGTTAGATGTGAAAACTGCATTTCTTCATGGAGAACTTGAAGAAGAAATATATATACTCCAACCAGAAGGTTTTGCAGAAACAGGAAAGGAGAACTTGGTTTGCAGGTTGAACAAATCTCTATACGGTCTCAAACAGGCGCCGAGGTGTTGGTATAAGAGATTTGATTCCTTCATTATGAGCCTTGGATACAACAGACTCAGTTCAGACCATTGTGCATATTACAAGAGGTTTGAAGATAATGATTTCATTATTTTGTTGTTGTATGTGGATGACATGTTGGTAGCAGGCCCCAACAAAGATCGAATCCAAGAATTGAAGGCACAGTTGGCTAGGGAGTTTGAAATGAAGGACTTGGGACCAGCAAACAAGATTCTAGGGATGCAAATTCAACGAGACAGAAATAACAGGAAGATTTGGCTTTCACAGAAGAATTACTTGAAGAAAATCTTGCGACGCTTCAACATGCAAGAGTGTAAGTCAATTTCTACCCCACTTCCTGTTAATTTCAAATTATCCTCAAGTATGTGTCCTAGCAATGAAGCGGAGAGGAAGGAGATGTCTCGAGTACCGTATGCATCAGTAGTGGGAAGTTTGATGTTCGCTATGATATGTACAAGACCGGACATTGCACAAGCAGTGGGAGCAGTCAGTCGATACATGGCAAATCCTGGTGGAGAGCATTGGATAGCTGTGAAGAGGATTCTGAGATACATCAGAGGAACCTCAGATGTTGCATTATGTTATGAAGGATCAGAGTTTACTGTCAGGGGCTATGTGGATTCAGATTTTACAGGAGACCTTGATAAAAGGAAATCCACTACTGGTTATGTGTTTACACTTGCGGGAGCAGCTGTAAGCTGGGTTTCGAAACTGCAAACGGTTGTGGCTTTATCTACAACAGAAGCAGAATACATGGCAGCTACACAAGCTTGCAAGGAAGCTATTTGGATACAAAGGTTATTGGAGGAGCTCGGGCACAAACAACAGAAAATTTCTGTGTTTTGTGACAGTCAGAGTGCCTTGCATATTGCAAGGAATCCAGCCTTTCATTCCAGGACAAAGCACATAGGAGTTCAGTATCACTTCGTTCGAGAAGTAGTGGAAGACGGAAGTGTGGATTTACAGAAAATCCATACGAAGGAAAACCTAGCAGATGTTTTGACCAAGCCGATAAATACTGACAAGTTTATCTGGAGTAGATCCTCTTGTGGCCTAGCAGCAACGTAAGCAACATAATTATGGCGAAGCAGAAAGGATGGTGTGGAGATTTATTAATCCTCAATTAAATCTCCAAGTGGGAGAAATGTCAAACAAATGGGCATCTAGATGGTTTGAATTCAAACCATCTAGATGGATGCCCGGCGGCTGTCAAAGCCAATTTCAAATTTGGCTTTGACAGCAGCCTTAAGAAGCAACCCGAAGAAAGAAAAAAAAAAAAAAAAGAGAGCCAAATTCTTGGCTATTTAAAGGGGGCTTCTCACCCTCATTTATGTATTCCATTTTCAAGAAGCATTCAATTCTATAGAGAGAATTGAAGAATTGAGAGAGAGTTTTGAGCTTGAATTTATAAGCTCTTGTTATTAGTGTTTTGAGAGTTTGGGTGTATTGGGGTTTTGGGAAGTGAGCTAAAATACCACAATACTTGTAACTCCTTTTCACTAGTAAAATATTTCCTTCTGTCTTCGCCCGTGGACGTAGGCTAAAAGCCGAACCACGTAATTTCTGGTATCTTCTTTTACACTTGTTCTTTATTTTGTTACAATTTTACTTTAGCTGCGTGTCTGCTTTCACCACCAATTTCCTAACAAGGACCACTAGCCATTGAACTTATCATAACATTAGTAACAACGACGAAGGAACACATAAGCTGCAGCAAATATAACCAATAAAAAATTAGCAGTAAGAATACCAAGAAAAACTAAAAAAAATGGCAGTAAAAAATACTCAAGCAAAAAAATTCAAATATAAAAAGGTTAGTGCATATTGTACTAATGATAAGGCAAAAAAACAAAAAAAACTTAACATACTTTTATGTTGATTCATATCGTTGTTTTTGTCGGTTATGTTCAATACCAAAATCCTCCCAACAAAAATTATAAAAACCGGAAACCAAAGGAAAGGAATAATTTATACCAGAGGATAACTTCTTTAATGAGTTTTATGCGCTTTAAAGCCTTGTAACCATATAAATCTTTATAAAATTACCCGAAATAGAAATAAAAACATCCAGCGCCAATAAGAAATTAATCCAAAATAGCCGTATGAAAAGCCAAAAATGACAGTAAAAAGTTCCTAAGAATAAACAAAAGATAACAAGAAAAAATCAAAAAACAAAAAAAATAAATACCAATTTCTTTCTCGACTTTGTGAATAGAGATTAAATATTGTGCCAAAATTAATTTCATTCACTGCTAACTGTTAGCCCAAAAGGCTATACATAATATAATTTTGATGATAACAAACATATGTATTAAGTGAAATAATAAATATTGTATTTCACATTTTCACTAGTTTCTTGAAGGATAATATTTCTGCAAGTGAATCAAGTGAAATCAAGATTGAAGACACTCAACGGACAACGGCGACATCAAGAATATAATTTAGAGCTCAACGAACAAATTATTGCGACAAATTCTTGTAAAGCCGGTATGATTTAATTAATCCATGATTTAGCATTTGAAAAGCTCAAGAGTTTAAGTTAATTAAACACTTTTCATAAACTAAAAAGTTTTATTTTTATAAAGAAAAGTATTTTGTGTATTTAATTAATTTAGACTTAAATGCTAAGATTTGAAATCTTTAAGTTTAATAAATATTATTTTGAAATTCAAATTTGGACTTATTTGCAAAGGTTTGAAACGTTTTGGGGCATACTATAATTTATAAACGTTTGATGACCCGAATGTAATCTAGACACTTAAAATCCAAAGTTGGACAGAGAGGAAGCGGCTAACCACTTGAGGGTTAGCAGCTAGCCGCCTGAGGAAAATCTTACATTTTCAATTTTTGCACTAAAGTGAAAGATTTTGAGAACTTTGAAAAATATGGATATTATCCTAAATTTAAAAAGGACCTTTGTGCGAAATAATAAAATAATTGGGTCCATATCATAATTTCAAAAAGTTTGGGAAAGAACTATTCTTAAGATGTTCTGAAATTGGACCTATTTGCAAAATTTTCTGACATTTTGGGTCATACTATAATTATGAAAAGTTTTAGGTCAAAATGTAATTTTAGAGAACAGTATTACTGTAGTAAAATTAAAAAAAAAGAGTAATATCACTGTTCCTGAGCAGCTAGCTAGATAATCAAGCGGCTAACCACTTGAGCGCTGGATTTTGTCTATAACGGCTAGTTTTTGGGCTTTCTCTATAAAAACTCAGCTCAAACTTCATTTTAAGAACTAATACAAGGAAAAATAAGATCATATAACATATATTGAGCTTCCATTTTATAAATCATCATTTGTTGAATCATCATTGAGTTATAATTTTTTATTCACTCTTTAAGAGAGTTTTATTGTTGAATTTCATTTCTCCTCAAATTGTAAGTATACAAGTGTGGGAAACACTTGGGGTGAAGAGATTGGGGATATAATCTCTTGTTGTAAAGGTTCATTGACACCTTGGAAGTCAATTGTAAACATTTGAAGCTTTGGGAGGCTTAGATAGTGAAATCCTCAAGCTGGGTGTGCTTGGAGGCGTGAACGTAGGCGGGGATAACCGAACCACGTAAAAATCCTTGTGTTCGTTTTTCTCTTCCCTTACTCTTTTAATATTGTTCTTGATTGAATTAATTATTTTGATTTGATTAAGGCAATATATTAAATTGTGGTGTGAATTGTACTGCATAAATTTTAAAATCCCAATTCACCCCCCTCTTGGGTTGCATAACTTGTATTTCACTAACTTCACATGCTGATTTGTTCTTATATCAATGATGATTGTTTGAACAATATGATATCTTTAAGCAAACATTGTTAGAAATAATTAACACAATAGTATTACAAGAATATTTCCTATAACCTCCCCAATAAATGGGATGACTACAATTTCAAAGTTGTAGAAATAGTACACGGTTTGCAATATTCTAAGGTTCTTTTTTAATCAAGAAAATTGTTAAAGAGATCCTTAATCATTATTTCAATAATTCGCAGCACTAGCTTGAACAAAATACATTTTTAAAGCTTAAATGTCACCAATCACAACCAATTCTACCAAATAATCAAAATCTCGAGGCATCCTAAAAAGGCTCGGTATTTAGAAGATGAACTCTAACTTGTTTTACATACATTAAAAAGGGCATATAAGCAAATGATAAATGGAATTCTAAGTCCACTCATGAATAAGTCTATTTGAGCAAATGTAACTCGAGATTGCAACCATTAAAGTATTAAACACTCTCAAAATATCAAACCCAAATTAGCTGCGTTCCCAACACTAAGGGCAGCAAGCATGTGGGATTGTGGAAAAATACATTAGAAATGAAAAAAATCGATCTTTAGAAAGCAAATCATACTCCTTTAATTATCTAACAAGATCTATCAGCTCTATGTTTTAAACAATCATATTCCATCTAGTATTTACATGTTCATAGTCACTTGGTGATCCCTTGAATTTCATTCATATAAAGTAAAGCTAAAAAACCAAACATGAGCTAGAAATTGAACTATATAACCCAAATTCTTACCATTAACAAACTAACAAACAACAAGACAAGCAACCATTTGCTAAAAGTATGAAACTTTATCAACAAAAAACCAGAAACAAAGTCAAATCTTGTAAAATGAAGACAACTCAAATCCAAAAAGGAAAATTAAATAACGAAACATACCCATTTCATAAAACAATAAAAATTTAGTACCATGAAAAAATAACACTTAAAATATAAAAGCACATAAAATTGTTGGCAGAAATAACAAAAAATAAAACCTTGTGACACAGAACATTAGTTTAGGGTTTAGAATTTTATAATTTTAGGATTTTTCTATTTCAATTATGTTATGTCTGTTAGTTTTTATTTCTACTACAATTGTAGTTTATTTCTCTTTTTTAGTTAACTTCGGGAAGTATCTTTACACTATTATAAATACTGAAGTCTTGTTATTGTTTTCAAAACTTCAACTCTTTTTATTATTGAAACAAAACCCTCCATAATTTCCTTTTGGATTATCTATCAAAATTTCTCTTGTAGAGTCGTTTGGATTAAAGCCTTATCTAATCTTGTTTTATATGTTATTAAAACTTCATGAAGTCGTTTAAAATAAAACGAGATCTAATCGTACTTCAATTAGAGTGTACCCTAATTGCATCGGCTTAGTTTGATACTAGAACAATATTTAGTATTTTCAACTATGTTAATTTGCTTCCGCTACGTTGCTTCATTGGTATCAGAGTGGTTCTGTGCAAGTTACACAACTTTCTTCATTAGCCACATCCAATGCCACCAAATTCATCGCTAAAAAAAATCAAAATCCCAAAAATTGGAAAACCTTAGTGCCATCATCTAAAAATTGCCCCCACAATCTATGGCCACCACCATTGTCATTCAACCGACTACCAAAATCACCGTCCACCATAGACCACAACCTGACAACCCTCTGTCCTTCATCAGATGCACAACCACCATGTGAATAACCTAAAATATGTGAGCTCTCCACTACCCACCACCATGAAACCAGCCACCTTTACCATCGATCAACGGCACTAAAGTTTTCTGACATTTATGGATATTATGCTAAATTTAAAAAGCACATTTGTGTGAAAAATAAAATAATTGGGGCCATATCATAATTTCAAAAAATTTGGGAAAGACAACTATTCTTAAGATGTTCTGAAATTAGACCTATGTGCAAAATTTTCTGACGTTTTGGGTCATAGTCTAATTATGGAAATTTTTAGGTCAAAGTGTAATTTCAGAGAATAATATTACTGTAGCAAAATTAAAAAATAACGGTAATATCACTGTTCCTGAGCAGCTAGCTGGATAATCAAGCGGCTAACTGCTTGAGTGCTGGGATTTGCCTATAACGGCTAGTTTTTGGGCTTTCTCTATAAAAACTCAACTCAAACTTCATTTTAAGAACTAATACAAGGAAAAATAAGATCATATAACATATATTGAGCTTCCATTTCGTAAATCATCATTTGTTGAATTATCATTGAGCTATAATTTGTTATTCACTCTTAAAGAGAGTTTTATTGTTGTGAATTTCATTTCTCATCAAATTATGAGTGTACAAGTGTGGGAAACACTTGGGGTGAAGAGATTGGGGATATAATCTCTTGTTGTAAAGGTTCATTGACACCTTGGAAGTCAATTGTAAACATTTGAAGCCTTGGGAGGCTTGAATGGTGAAATCCTCAAGCCGGGTGTGCTTGGAGGCGTGGACATAGGCGGGGATAGCCGAACCACGTAAAAATCCTTGTGTTCGTTTTTCTCTTCCCTTACTCTTTTAATATTGTGCTTGATTGAATTTATTATTTTGATTTGATTAAGGCAATATATTAAATTGTGGTGCAAATTGTATTGCATAAATTTTAAAATCCCAATTCACCCCTCCTCTTTGGTTGCATAACTTGCATTTCATTTAGTATCAGAGCGAGGTGCTCTTGTGTAGACTTAACCATCTAGAGTTAAAGATCCATAGCAACCCAAATTAGCTCAACCATCATGGAAGGCCAATCTATCACTAGACCTCCATTCTTCGATGGAAATGATTTTTCTTATTGGAAAACTAGGATGAGAATTTATTTACAATCTTTAGATTATGAAATTTGGGAAGTTGTTTGTGATGATTTACTCATTCCTAGAAAGAATGCTTTAACTGAGTTGGATAAGAAAAAGATGTCTTTAAATTCTAAGGCTATGAATGCTTGATTTTGTGCCTTAGATAAAAAGGAATTTCATAGAGTTTCAAATTGTTCTAATGCTTATGAAATTTGGAGATAACTTGAAATTGTGTATGAGAAGACTACAAACGAGGAGGAATTTCATGAAGTGTCGAATTTGGCACTTATGGCAATTGGAGATGAATCGGATAATGAACTTGATGAGGTAAATGATTTTTCTACTTATGATGAATTATATGATGCTTTTAAAGAATTGCATGATAATTGAATAAAAATTGGTAAAAAAAATGCATGTCTTAAAAAGAAAATGGTAAAGCTCACAAATGAGAATGAATCTCTAAGTGCAAAGATTACATGCTTGGAATTGGAGAATAAAACATTGTATGATAAAGTTGCATTATCAATGAGAAATCTAGCACTTCACATGAACATCTAGAATCATATGTAGATGACTTGAAAAATGAAAAGGATATTTTACAAAAATGCATGATTCATTAAACGAAAAGACTAAAGGACTAGAGTTAGATAATAAAATGTTGCATGATAGAATTGCATCATTTAAATGCAAACAAAGTACTTCATATGAGCATGAAAAATCACATGTTGATGAGTTGATGAAAGAAAATGAAGTGCTTAAGAAAAAGAGTAATGAGCTCAATGAAATTGTGTTAAACTTCACAAATGGTTAAAAGAACTTAGAAAAATTACTAAGCACTCAAAAATGTGTGTTTGATAAAGGAGGACTTGGGTATAAGCCTTACTTGAAACAAAAATATTATAAAAATTATTTTGTTAAGACTACCTCCACAAGTGATCATAAGATTGTTTGTCATTATTGTAATGGAAATGATCACATGAAGAGTAAATGTCCAATTAAAAGAAATGCATATTATGGAGCAAAATGTATTTGGGTTCCAAAAAGAACCATTGCTAATACTCAAGGACCCAAGAATATTTGGGTATCAAAATATACAACTTGAATAATTTTTTTGTAGGTACCACAAACAAGGAAGGATGGAGAGTTCCTTGATGAAGCTTGTGAGGATGATCATGATCTAGGCAAAAATAATGAGACAATATGATTTAATTGTTTTGGTAACAATTATTGCCTTATTGATTATGAGTGATGGTCTTTTAAGCTTAATAAGT
Organism: Citrus glauca; assembly: GCA_029633175.1. Lineage (NCBI taxonomy): Eukaryota > Viridiplantae > Streptophyta > Magnoliopsida > Sapindales > Rutaceae > Citrus > Citrus glauca. The sequence continues at coordinate 23,303,134 of JAQOOD010000008.1, forward strand.
ATTTAATAATTCATTTGGTATCATGTTGAGTGAATCATGAAAAATATATATTAGCTTGAATTTGTGATAATATGCTTATATGTTTACATGATCGAATTATCATTGTGTTTAACATTGAGTGTTTTATCATGATGCATGGTTATATATATATATATGATGATAGCTTATCAACTCATCATGATGAATTTGTTTGATGTTAATGTTCATGAAGTGTTTAAGCATGATAGATAAGTGGTGTGTTTGTTTATTAACTTTCGAATGCTTATATGTTTAATTATTGCAAAAAATATATAAATGATGAATATATTATAAATTTGAATTTTATGATTGGATGTTAATTATATTGATCCATGCATTAAAATAGTTTTTGAAAGTGTTCGGATCATGAAATGGTCTTAAAATTGTTTGAAAAACAAAGGAGTTTTTGAAAATCCTAAGTCTGTGCGAGCTGTAATGAATTGGTCATAACTCCTTCTAGAGAACTCCAAATCTAGCTCTGTAAAATTTATTGGAAAGCTAACTTAATTATTTTTCCAACGATATATAGCTTGAACGTTAATTCTAGCTCAATCAATACAGTTTGTATTCCGAATTTGACCTTTCTGCATTGTATTAAGTTTTTAAATGCTTATATGCTTCATGATTGTATGCTTGATGGATGGATTATTTGTTTGAATTAATTATCTTTTGGATGTTTAAAATCATGAATCATGTGTTAAATTGGCACTTGAGATGTTTCGGGATCACAAAATGGTCACGGAATTGATCGAAATTAGCCGGAAATTAACTTGGGTGCAGGTGGACAGCAACCGGGCGGCTAGCCGCTTGGTCACGGGTTGGGTGTATTGTTTTTGCTCCTTCTCCTTCGTTATTTTTTCTGCACTTGTTCTTCCTTTCTTTCAAAACCGTGAGCCACCCTCTTCCATTTCCAATCAATTCCTCTTCATTTCTCAACCATTTTTATGCCAAGATTGATCTCTTAAACCATTACCCATGCATTTCATCTTCATTAAACTCTTCTATATCATCATTTCTTCACTTGTTCTTCATTATTTCTTCACCATTTCATTCACGCGTGAACAGTACCTCTCCATTTCTCTCTTAAAATTCTTCATCTTGCACACACTTTCTTGTTAAAATCAATCATCCAAATCATTATTCATCCATTACTCCTTCAATTTTCGTTCTCAAAACTTCATTTCATCAACTCTCCACATAAAACTCAAAATCAAAACCTAACTCTACTCGTTTCTCTCTCTACATTTTCAAGCTTCTTTAGCCCATTTTTAATCCAATCTACATCATATATGAGCTTCTTTCATCTCTAGGATCAATTTTCTTGGCTCAAACAAATCCATTTCACTCAATTTTTGTAAACCCGAAATTGCATATTTAAGCTCTTTTTAGTCCACTTTTGATCGAATCAACACTATCCATTTTCTTAAATCATATCTTGGATCAATATAATCGGTTTAAAATCATCAATTTCACTCATTATTTAACAAAACCGAATTTGTCCATTTTGGATATATGCACCTACATTTTCATATGCATAATTGTTTTAATTGTGGATTACGGATAATGGTTGTTTAATATTAAGATAATTTATATTTGCATGATATTTTCTGAATTCTTAGAATGAATGTGACACTTTAGTTAATTGCACGCTTAATTTTTATATGTTTCTTGATCAATCATTGAGATATTCTTTTTGGTATAAGCATGGATTTATAGTACTTTTGATGATTGATGATTATATATGTGTCGCTTGAAAAATTGATGGAGTTGTTGGTTTGTTATAATTGTTTAAGCTTATATGGAAGTAATTTTAACCATGTTGTGTATTTGAAGATTTGTATTTTTTAAGGGGAGATTCTGCCGAAATTTTTGCTCGCTCAAAATTGGTAATATCTTCATTGAATTATTTTTGGCGATCTTGTTTCAAATTGCATATATCAATTTTTTACAGCGGAAAATAAATATAATACGTGTTTGATAATATCCTTTGAGTTAAATTTTTTAATTGGCTATATATTTAAGGGAGCATACAATATGTTTTTGGATAATATGCATTTTGAGCATTCTTTTGATGGCTTGATGGTTAATGATCCTTTTATGGTTAATTGGATGTTTGGTTATTATATGTTTCTCGATTAACTATTGACATATTATCAGTCTTAGCATGAATTTATAGTAATTTTGATGATGAAGGGGGAGAGATCATGTATTTTGAATATGGAGATATATAATGTGTATTTTGATCTTGAAGTATTTATGCATGTTTTTGAAATATTAAGGGGGAGCTTACAAATTATCATAAATCAAATATTCGGGGGGAGTTTTTGTTTTGTTTTTTTATTTATATGTTTAATCATGTATGCCATGTATTAAGGGAGAGTTTAATGTCAAAATACATGAGATGTTTGTCATCATAAAAAATGGGGAGATTGTTAGCCTAAAAGGCTATACATAATGTAATTTTGATGATAACAAACAAATGTATTAAGTGAAATAATAAATATTGTATTTTACATTTTCACTAGTTTTTTGAAGGATAATATTTATGCAAGTGAATCAAGTGAAATCAAGATTGAAGACACTCAACGGACAACGGGGACATCAAGAATATAATTTAGAGCTCAAAGGACAAATTATTGCGACAAATTCTTGTAAAGCCGGTATGATTTAATTAATCCATGATTTAGCATTTGAGAAGCTCAAGAGATTAATTTAATTAAACACTTTTCATAAACTAAAAAGTTTTATTTTTATAAAGAAAAGTATTTTGTGTATTTAAGTAATTTAGACTTAAATGCTAAGATTTGAAATCTTTGAGTTTAATAAATATTATTTTGAAATTCAAATTTGGACTTATTTGCAAAGGTTTGAAACGTTTTGGGGTATACTATAATTTATGAACGTTTGAGGACCCGAATGTAATCTAAATACTTAAAATCCAAAGTTGGACAGAGAGGAAGCGGCTAACAGCCTGAGGGTTAGCGGCTAGCCGCCTGAGGAAAATCTCACATTTTCAATTTTTGCACTAAAGTGAAAGATTTTAAGAACTTTGAAAAATATGGTTATTATGCTAAATTTAAAAAGGACCTTTGTGCAAAATAATAAAATAATTGGGGCCATATTATAATTTCAAAAATTTTGGGAAAGACAACTATTCTTAAGATGTTCTGAAATTGGATCTATTTGTAAAGTTTCCTAACTTTTTAGGTCATAATATAATTATAGAAAGCTTTGGGTCAAAGTGTAATTTCAGAGATTAGTATTATTGTAGTAAAATTCAAAAATAACGGTAATATCACTGTTCCTGAGCGGCTAGCCGGATAATCAAGCGGCTAACCACTTGAGCGCTGAAATTTACCTATACCGGCTAGTTTTTGGGCTTTCTCTATTAAAACTCAGCTCAAATTTCATTTTAAGAACTAATACAAGGAAAAATAAGGTCATATAACATATATTGAGCTTCCATTTCGTAAATCATCATTTGTTGAATCGTCATTGAGCTATAATTTGTTATTCACTCTTAAAGAGAGTTTTACTGTTGTGAATTTCATTTCTCATCAAATTGTGAGTGTACAAGTGTGGAAAACACTTGGGGTGAAGAGATTGGGGATATAATCTCTTATTGTAAAGGTTCATTGACACCTTGGAAATCAATTGTAAATATTTGAAGTGTTGGGAGGCTTGGATAGTGAAATCGTCAAGCTGAGTGTGCTTTGAGGCGTGGATGTAGACAGGGATAGCCGAACCACGTAAAAATCCTTGTGTTCGTTTTTCTCTTCCCTTACTCTTTTAATATTGTGCTTGATTGAATTTATTGTTTTGATTTGATTAAGGCAATATATTAAATTGTGGTGCGAATTATATTGCATAAATTTAAAATCTTAATTCACCCCCCTCTTGGGTTGCATAACTTGCATTTCACTAACTTCACATGCTGATTTGTTCTTATATCAATGATGATTGTTTGAACAATATGATATCTTTAAGCAAACGTTGTTAGAAATAATTAACACAATAGCATTACAAGTATATTTCCTATAACCTCCCCAATAAATGGGATGACTACAATTTCAAAGTTGTAGAAATAGTACAGGGTTTGCAATATTCTAAGGTTCTTTTTTAATCAAGAAAATTGTTAAAGAGATCCTTAATCATTATTTCAATAATTCGCATCACTATCTTGAAAAAAATACATTTTTAAAGTTTAAATGTCATCAATCACAACCAATTCTACCAAATAATCAAAATCTCGAGACATCCTAAAAAGGCTCGGTATTTAGAAGATGAACTCTAACTTGTTTTACATACATTAAAAAAGGCATATAAGCAAATGATAAATGGAATTCTAAGTCCACTCATGAATAAGTCTATTTGAGCAAATATAACTCGAGATTGCAACCATTAAAGTATTAAACACTCTTAAAATATCAAACCCAAATTAGCTGCGCTCCCAACACTAAGGGCAGCAAGCATGTGGGATTGTGAAAAAATACATTAGAAATGAAAAAAATCGATCTTTAGAAAGCAAAGCATACTCCTTTAATTATCTAACAAGATCTATCAGCTCTATTTTTTAAACAATCATATTCCATCTAGTATTTACATGTTCATAGTCACTTGGTGATCCCTTGAATTTCATTCATATAAAGTAAAACTAAAAAACCAAACATGAGCTAGAAATTGAGCTATATAACCCAAATTCTTACCATTAACAAACTAACAAACAACAAGACAAGCAACCATTTGCTAAAAGTATGAAACTTTATCAACAAAAAACTAGAAACAAAGTCAAATCTTGTAAAATAAAGACAACTCAAATCCAAAAAGGAAAAATAAATAACAAAACATACCCATTTCATAAAAAAATAAAAATTTAGTACCATGAAAAAATAACACTTAAAATATAAAAGCACATAAAATTGTTGGCAAAAATAACAAAAAGTAAAACCTTGTGACACAGAACATTAGTTTAGGGTTTAGAATTTTATAATTTTAGGATTTTTCTATTTCAATTATGTTATGTCTGTTAGTTTTATTTCTACTACAATTGTAGTTTATTTCTCTTTTTTAGTTAACTTAAGGAAGTATCTTTACACTATTATAAATACTGAAGTCTTGTTATTGTTTTCAAAACTTCAACTCTTTTTATTATTGAAACAAAACCCTCCATAATTTTTTTTTGGATTATCTATCAAAATTTCTCTTGTAGAGTCGTTTAGATTAAAGCCTTATCTAATCTTGTTTTATATGTTATTAAAAACTTCATTGAGTCGTTTAGAATAAAACAAGATCTAATCGTACTTCGATTAGAGTGTACCCTAATTGCGTCGACTTAGTTTGATACTAAAACATTATTTAGTATTTTCAACTATGTTAATTTGCTTCCGCTACACTGCTTTATTGGTATCAGAGTGGGTCTATGGAAGTTACACAACTTTCTTCATTAGCCACATCCAATGCCACCAAATTCATTGCTAAAAAAAATCAAAATCCCAAAAATTAGAAAACCTTAGTGCCATCATCTAAAAACTGCTGCCACAATATGGCCACCACTATTGTCATTCAACCGATTACCAAAATCACCGTCCACCATAGACCACAACCTGACAACCCTTTGCCCTTCATCGACCGCACAACCACCATGTGAATAACCTAAAATATGTGGGCTCTCCACTAGCCACCACCATGAAACCAGCCACCTTTACCATCGATCAACCGCACTAACACACTACCCTTCTAGCCATATCCAAAACCAATCACCAATCGCCAACAAACGTTGGCCACAAGCCACCACAAACAATCATAAGCTACCACTACCACTTTAAGTAGGTTTTTGACAAAAACATCATGAATCTGATGAATTCACAGCCACCATCAAGCTCTTCGCCACTTTATCTTTGAGATTCGACCATCACCACACCAAATTATGGCCAGAAGCTGCCAAACACGCAAAAACCAAAGTTCACCCTTACTTACAATTTTACCATTGGGTGTATTTTTAATTTGAGAAAAATGATTCACATAGAGTATCAAGGTTCATATCATCTTCTTATATTTGAAGATATCCTTGATTTTAGTGGTAATCCTGATGATATTTTTTATTAGATATGCGTGGTAGATGATTTTCTTCAAACTGTCTCATTGAAAGTTGCCATTTCTTATGTCTCATTTAAGTTAACATGTGGTGCTTTAGATTGGTGGGAACAACAAAAAGAATCAAGGATTTGACAAGCATAAGAAGAAATCAAGGAATGGTTTAATGTGAGACAATTGATAGAAGACCATTTTGTTCGTTGTGATATTGTCAAACCATCTTTTTCTACACCATTGAAAGTAGAAAATAATGAGATTATTGATTTATTTGAGATTTTTAAAGAAGAGGTACAACCAACTCTTGATTTGCAAATTGACCTAATAGTACAATCAAACTTTTATAGCAAAGTCAAGTTAAAGAGACTCCAAAAATAATTGACATGATTATGCCTAAATTGACCTAATAGTGCAATCAAACTTTTACATCAAAATCAAGTTAAAAAGACTCCAGTAATGATTAACATGACTATGCCTATCCAAGTTGAAGAGGATTTGACTTGCGAAGATAATGTTCATTGGCTAAAATATTGAGCGAGATTTGGCAAAAGAAATGAGAGGTTTAGGATATTAGAACAAGAAAACTTTTAGTGAAAACAATCACTGATAATCCAGGAACATTCATGTTCTATCACCAAGAATCAATAACAAAATTATGTAAAAGTATTCTTGAATCCATAATATTGAATTGCTCTCTAAGGTTGTGTGGTTGGCCTTATAGATCTACATGTTCTCCTGGAGAATCCTTTAAGTTTTCTCACGGCTCTCTCTCTGACGATGGGATTTTAGAAAGAATGGAAAGATACATGTGACTTGGGGACCATAACCACTTATATGGACAATTTTTTCCTATTGTCATTAAGTATTCCTAATTCCATCCATCATATAATTAAAATACAATTGGGTCTCTACACATTAAATACCTACATCTATTAGATTCATTAAAGCTCAATACTGAAAACCTTAGTAGATTACTTTTAATTGCACTTAACCTTATATGATAGTCTGTAATACATAATTATTCACATATAAGCCTAACGTTAGATTAATGATCCAACAATATTGAATTAAAAAAATCCTATAATCTCTTACTTGGGCTATATTTGTAACTTTATAATTATATTTTGCAAAAATAACCGCATGAGCTCAACTTTACTGTCATTACTGAAATATATCTACAACTTATCCAATCAATCAATCATACCAACATGGGATCAAAGCGGCCTTTGTTACAATAATTGTAACCCAACCTACCAATGGTTACTATGCTAATACAACTGAATGACATGGATCATGATGTGGATGTGTAGCATGTAAATTTTATGCAATGTAATCTTAACATGTCTATTTCTAACCGTCCACTTTAAACTTTAGTGAGGTCAAACCATATCAAAAATCAAAGTGTGAATACACTAAAACTTTATTTCTACAGAAAATAACCTAAATATCTATAAACTAAAATAACTTTAAAATGTCTATATTAAAAGAGCATCTAAAATCACAAAATTCCTACTTAAATTGAATATCATTTAATGACCCGACACCCATATGAGTAACATGCTCATGAAATGTTTTGGGTCACAATCCCTTAGTAAGTGGATCCTCAATCATGGAGTTTGTATTGACGTGCTCTATAGACAACTGTCCACTCTAAACTCTTTTCTAACAACTAGAACTTGATGTCTATTTACTCGACTTTGTTGAGCTCCTATTGTTATTGGAATGCAGTGACAAAATTCCGTAGCCATATTCCATGATTGGATACCTCATAATTGCTGACTTATTTGAAATACTAGGTATGCAACCCAAGATGGGGGTGAATTGGTTTTCTAAAAATTATGGAGTGCTTGAATAAAAATTAATGCAATTATAAAATAAATTCACAAAAAATAACTTATAAATAAAGCGATCAAAATATAAAGAGATAAGGGAAGAAAGAATCAAACATAAAGATTTTTACATGGTTCGGCCAACCCTACCTACGTCCACGCCTCTAAGTTCACCCGCTTCAACTAATCAAGTCTCTAAGACTTTAAGAACTCTTACAATTGACTTCACATGTGTCAATCAACCTTTATAATAAGAGATTATCTCAAATCTCTTAACCCACGTGTTTCCCACACTCACACTTTCTCAAATTAAGTATTTTTCTTACACACAATCTATGTGTTTACAGATATATTCCCAAGGGGTGATTTAAAGAATGAATGAACAAATTAAAGCTTAAAAAATATTGTATTATCAATAATATGCTCTATGGTAATCGTTTGATTCACTTTGATTTGGAACTAATGTAGCCTTTTTATAGTTGGAGTTGAAAACTAGCCGTTATTGATTTTCTAAACAAAGTCGGATCACTGTTAAGCCTTATCGGATCGTCGTTTTGGCTTGAGCAAATGAATGTTGTGCAAAAATTCAAATTGTTTGATCGTCGTTTTACAGAAATCAGATCATCGTTAGTATCTAGAAACTAATCTTCAATTATGTTCGATGTTGGTTAGCTGTTATCAAGATGTTGGTTTACCATTCGCTACAGTGACTACTACAGTGAACTATTTTTTAAAATTATAATTTTATCCTAAAACATTCTATAATTACATTATGACCCAAAAATTTATGAAACTTTTTAAATAAGTCCATCTGCAGAGTTTCAAGCAATACTAATTGATTTCTAAGTTTTCAAAATTCTTTCAATTAGACCATAAACTTGAAAAACAACCAATTTCATAAAATCATTTTTCCTTTAAGTATAAAACCTTTATGTTATCAAAATAATGATTTATTTAAAATTTATGAAAAATAATTTTAACTTTTAAAAACTCAATCATTCTTAATCTTGTTTGTTATCATCAAATCATCATTATAAACACATACATGTTAACATTATTGTCAAAAAATAACTTAAGTGGTTTATTGTTGGATATTTTAACTCAATTGCTACTGATGTCAATGTGCAAGTGTACACAACAAGTAATAAAGTGATGAATATTCAAAATCGTCTCCACATGAATTGATGTTACTAGAAATGCTACAGCAATACGATAGTGAAAACTTCCTTTTATCTAAAGAAAAATATAATTAAGGTTGATTGACTAATGAAATTTAATAATATAATAAAATAACCGTAGTAATAAAGTAAATTAGATGATTTATGCAAAGAGAATTTAATAAGAATAAGTTATTGAATGATCAAACTCTCTTCATGGGCTGACTGTTTTGTTTAAATGAGCACCAGTTGCTGCAGCAATTCCTATAGCACTGGGCAGAATTATTTTGCATCCTCAACTGTCGCTTCTTGGACTTCTCATAACCTTATGCAACCTAACAATGAACAGTTGTTATTTCACCTAAGGTATGACATTATGAACATACACTCTCTCTACCCTACAAGGTGAATCTCTATATCTAGTTCTTCACAAATCTTAACTCAAGTATAGCCCTTTTGGGACTCAAGAAAACTCAATCCAGGAAACTCAAATTAAGATAAAGTATTACTCTAATAATTTCCACAGGCACTTTTGCGGCTCTCTCTTAACTTGAACCATTAAGTGGGAGGTCAATCGAAATAATGATTGTAATATAAGTTATTAGAGTAAAATGCCACGACAATCTTACAGCAACTCATAAGAACAGTAAAAAATCCATTAAAATTACTTGTCACTCAACTACAATCAAATTTAGTTGTAATAGAAAAACTAACAGCAAAATATTAGTCATGAAATACATCGTCTTAATGTGAGAATATGTAAGGAAAGAAGTAAACAATGATCAAAATTTAATCGAAAATAGTTATGCAGGTTTCTTCAATGGTACAAACTTGTTCTCCCTTGAATTATGCTTTTTCCTTCTTTTTCTCTTGATTCTTCGATGTTAATTCACCGCCACTCTTCCATATGATGCGTGCTCATTTTATAAAAAACGATTAGGGTAAACAGATGCCTAGGGCACGCATGAGTCAAATTAGGAAACTGCATATCGCGATTCTGCAAGTATCCTGCGCTAAATTTTCTCTGTCGTTGTTCCAAGATTGCTACAGTAACGGCTACAACAACTACATTGTTCTAGATTTATTTCAATTCTTTTGTAGCCATGTTCCTTCCTCATTTTTGTAATCCTATTGTATCAGCATTCCTTCCTTGAAATATGCGCTTCCGGACACCTGCAATTATGCACACAATCTAAGCACGAATTATTCTAAATCAAACAAAACTTATTAAGACTAAACTAAAATGAATGTTTTTGCAAAATGTAACAAAAATGTAATATAACCACATCAATTAATCTCTAAGTAATATTGATTTAAGACTAAAAGTGTCAAGATTACTCTCATTTCATAGAGTTATCACACCCCTAAACTTAAACTATTACTTGTCCTCAAGTAAAGACAACAATGCTAATACTTCAATCACCCAATCTTGCAACAAATAGCTCAGCTCTGTCATCAAAGTTGCAAGGGCTCCTCCACCCTTATATCACACTTTTGATTACACAAAATAGCCATAGCAATTTAGTTCTTGACTTAGGCTGTATTTTGTCCAAAATGTATGTGTGCCACTTTGATCAAATTCCAGAGGTGCTATAACATTATACAAACATTACATATAATTCAAAGGTAGAATGTAAATATAATTGCATATGGGGGAACACAAATCACAAATATACTTAAATTCTGCTACAACAAACATATCATAGTCTTATCTAAAGATATCTTTAACTCAAGGCTGAGCATTGGGCTCATGAACAGACCTGGCTACTCAATCTCCTAGACAAATGACTTCTTTCTCTATTTTTTTTCTTTTTTTTAGAACATAAATTGCTTCAGCAATGATCATAACTCTTGTCGCCTTTTAACTCAAGTTTGCATATGGGGTGCATACTCAACCCTGGTTACTCAGCCACTTAAGCCATTGGAGTAGATTTTATTACCAAATAAGCACAGTCAACACAAAAATTTCTCCTAAACTTGAGATATTTTCTACTCTTTGCAGTTTTCTTGATTCTATTGCAACATTTTATGAATGTCGACCAAAGTCTAAGTGTTGAGATGTAATTTCAACTTCCATCTATAACTATCTATACTTGACATTCTCATAAATACATAATAACACTTAATTAATCTTCATTAGGCTTTCAAATCCATACACAAGCAGTAGATAACAGAGCTTCATTTAACAAACAACACATGCATTGCACTTAATAACACACTATATTATAGCACAACCCCCCCTCAAACTTGAAAGGTGTTGTGTCCTCACAAGCACACAAAACAAAACCATATAAACCAAATATGTATACATTAAATGAAAGGACATGCAAAATAAATCAGAAAATTAAAACTAAATGAAGGAAAAGTTTTTACATGAAGAAGTAAAATAAACTAGCGGGTAGTGGTACTCCACTGGTGCTGAAAGTATTGTTGTAACAAATTACAAACAATTCACCGTTTGTTGGAGGCACTTCGCAGCCAATCCTTAAGAGATTTCTGCGGTGAGGTAGTTGGCTACACCTTTTTCTTTTTCTGTGATGGGGTAGTGGGAGGAGTTGCAGTGGGTGCAGTCTATCAGGACGAAACAGATCTGGTCCTCTTTGGCTCTGGTGTGTCTGCTGCAGCAACGCCTCTAGAAGCGTTGCCTTTTCTCTTGCTGAGTCCTTTAGGACTAGCAAGAACATATTTTTTGGGAGTTTACTGTAAAGGAGCTGGAGCTGGGCCTTCAAATGCGTACGCCTCATGCGTGATTGTAGCAATGATATCAAGTATATGCTTTGTCTCGATGGGTGTACAAGTAATTCTGGCTGTTGCGGCTTCCAGCTCTGCATCAATGTGCTCGGCTTCATCATTAGAGGTAGAAGGGTGATTACTTTCTCTTTGTCTTTTCGAGAGAGGACTAGAATGATAGGCTCTTCTGTAGGTTCTTCTTCTTTTTCTTCTTCTCGTTTAATGTGTTTTTTTCTAGACTTGGAAGAAGTCCTGGCTTGGGGTTCCTCGAGCTTTTTCTCAGGCTTTTCCTCCTCCTCTGTTGGGGAACTGTCAGTTGCAGACTTGACACTCTCTTCTTCAGGCTGGTCTAACAGGTCATCAACATCTGTATCGGCCTCTACTTACAATTTTGCTGCAACTTCTTCTTTTGGTTCATCTGCGTCAGTAGCATCTTCACTGACTTCTACTGGAGCATTTGTAGTGGAAGTACTAAAATTGAATTGTTGTAGCCATTAATCAGGGAAATTTCGGTGGGTACTTTTCATATACACAGTAAATTGGTATAGGTGGTTTTCCAAGTGCGGCAAATAGCTCCGAAACCGATTGTTTTCCCTCTGTTGAGCTTTAGCACATTGAGTGATTCTGGAGCTAAGTGCTTGGATTCTTTGCTTTAACCCAACAACTCCTTGCCCATGCTACAACAGCTGGTTCAGGTAGTACTCTAGCAACTTCACTAACAATTCTTTCGATGGTGCGTCCAGTGAGGGAACCATCATTCTTAACATGCTTATCTTTTGCATCAACGTGGACTCCCGATACCATACAAATGCTGGTGATTAGTGAAGGAAATAGCAAGGCAACTTCTTGATTGGTTTTTCATAGCACAGTCCTAAATTTCTTTTTCTATAATGTTTCCCACATCTATGGGTAAGCCTCTAACAATGACACACAAAAGTAGTAAACTCTCTTGTGGAACAGTGGTGGTGTGTGTGGTTGACATCAATATGAATTTTAAAAATTTCACTTACACCTTAGCAATAGGTTGTAAATCTATTCTATTAATCACACGCCCTTTTGCACTAGCCCAAGATGCACCCTTTATGGTAAGTGTTGTGAAAATTTTGTTCCATCTTTATGGGGTTAATTTGTCAAGCAATTTGGCATACTCACAATTAACTTCAGAGGGTAAATTATAAAAAGCATTAATAACTCGAGAATCTAAATGTACAAGTAAGTTTCTTACCTAAATATTTTATTGACTAGGGATTAATAAGTTGGCGTAAAATTCTTTCACCAGTGGCAACACAGGGTCTTGGGGTTGGTTACAAAACTCCATCCACTCGCGCTTTGTTGTAGCAGTGTACAATGATTGTACAATTCCTGAGGGTTGAGGTGGGAACTGAAACTCTTTTTCTTCCAAAATCTTATGCGGTTCAATAATTTCTTCATATTTCTCTTCCGCATGGTAACTTTGAAATCGTGAGGGATTTTTTAGTCGGATTGCTATCTTTTATACCTTGGCATTGCTACAATAGTAAAATGACTGTGGTAATATGTCCAAGAGTAAAACAAGAAGAATAGGTTATGAGGTAGCTTGGTTGTGACTGTGAAGGGGAAAAGAAAATAGTGTTAGAGGTCAACATGCACAATGAAACTCTTGTAGAGGTGGAAATAAATAAATAAATAATCCGATAAAATAAATAAATTAGGGAAGAAATTTTTTGAATTTATTAAGCATTTCCCATAAAAATAGGAAAGAGATATCGATGCGGTCATTTAAGAGATTATGCTTCCTTCCCCAATCTCTATCCGAGTTCACCTTACCAGCTATCACATGTTATCTCCAGCAGTAAAATGTGAGGCTCCGTAATTAAGTTATGGTAACGGTAAAATTAGTTGCAGCAGTAATAAATTGTGTGCTCTAGTCATCTACACAACGATCTCTTCAGATCGCTACCGTCAAGTAGCTTGTCATTGTAATATGTTAACATTACAGCACCAATTGTCATTATTGAATCCAACTCCATAAATTGCGCGACTTAGCATTTTTTTTGGTGCAAAACAATAAAAGATAACAATTAAACATTCCTAAATAGGAAAAATAATGAAAATAAGATAAAAATATATGTTATAACGGAAACTTGGATGATTCATTTCATCTAAAACGACTTCCTCAGCTATAACGGAAACTTGGATGATTCATTTCATCTAAAACGACTTCCTCAGCGATGGATTGCCTCTCATTTAGTGCTTGATTTAAGGTCCTTCAGTCTTACCTTCTTTAAGTGCTCACACTGCCGATTCACTAAGGAGTAATATGTGTTGAATGCATGTAATGCTTAACTTTATGCCCATTAACTTTGAACTCTTGGCTTGTCTTTTCATTTAAGAGGTCAACAGCCCCATGATGATAAATTTTGAGTAGCTTGAAAGGTCTAGACCATCGATATTTCAGCTGTCCTGGAAATAGTCTTACCTTGGTGTTATAAAGCAGAACTAGTTGACCAAGAATTAACTTTCTTTGTTGGATTTGTTTATCATGCCATTGTTTTGTCCTCTCTTTATAGATTCTTGCATTCTCGTACGAGAAAAATCGTAATTCATCAAGTTCACATAGTTGAAGTTTCTTCTGCTCTGCTACAACATGTATACCCCAGTTTAATTGTTTCAGTGCTCAATATGTTGTGTGCTCCAACTCGAGTGGTGAGTGGCAAGTGACAAGTGTTCCCATACACAATCTGGTAGGGCGAAATGCCAAGTCGTGCCTTGTATGTTGTTCTGTAAGCCCATAAGGAGTCATGTAAGCACGATGACCAATAATTTCTTGTAGGGTTCACTAAGTTTTCTAAAATCTTCTTAATCTCCCTATTAGACACTTTTGCCTGGCCATTGAATTGTGGTGATGTGCTATTGCAATTTTATGCTTGACTCCATATTTAGCCATTGCTGCAACAAAGTATTTGTTGCAGCAGTGAGTACCCTCATCACTAATAATTGCTCGTGGAGTGCCAAACCTAGAAAAAATATTTTTCTAAAGAAAATTCACCACTGCTCTAGTATCATTGATGGGTAATGTTGCAGCTTCTACCCACTTGAAGACATAATCCACAACAATCAGGATATATAAATTCCCAAAGGATGGTGGGAAAGGGCTCATGAAATCTATTCCCCACACATAAAAAATCTTCATTTCCAGAATGTTTGCCTATGACATTTCATGTCTTTGAGTTATGTTTCCTGTCCTTTGGCACCTATCACAACATTTAGCAAACTTATAAGCATTATTAAAAACAGAAGACCAGTAATAACATGATTACAAAACTTTAGCAGCTATTCTTTGTCCACCAAAATGTCCTCTTTATGCTCTAGCATGGCAAGATTACAGTATATGTGGAATTTCTTCCTCTGAAACACATCTTTATATTACTTGATTTAAGCATAACTTATACAAGGCTGGGTTATCCTAGTAGTAGCTTCTAACATCATGAATAAATTTCTTTTTCTGCTAAAAATTCAACTCAGGTGGTAGCAATCCACTCACTAAGTAGTTAGGTAAATCTGCATACCATTGAAATCTTGGTTGATGTAGCATCTATGCATGTTGTAGCACTAACAATTGTTCATCAGAAAATATTTTAGTGATGTCTTGTTTAGTCAATGTGCTCAAATTGGCTTCTGGTCTAGACAGATGGTCTGCTACTTGATTTGTCAATCCACTTTCTATCATTAAACTCCAAATTAAACTCCTGAAGCAATGATATCCATCTTATTATTCTCAGTTTGGCATCTCTCTTTGATATTAGGTGCTTGATGGCTACATGATCTGTGTAAATTGTCACTTTAGTACCTACCAAGTATGCTTTAAACTTATCAAAAGCAAATACTACTGCTAGCGACTCTTTCTCTGTAGTAGTGTAATTAATCTGAGCTTGAGTAAGAGTTTTGCTAGCATAATATATAGAATGGAAAATCTTATTCTTTCTCTGCCCTAAAACTGGCCCAATAGAATGGTCACTGGCATTACACATCAACTTAAAAAGTAGAGTCCAATCAGGTGCTATAACTACTGGTGCAGTTATCAAAGCTTTCTTCAGTTCTCTAAAATCTTGCAGATATTCTTCATCAAAATAAAAAGGCTTGTCATGTTCTAGCAATGAACATAATGGTTTAGCTACTTTGAAAAAGTCTTTTATGAATCTTTTGTAGAATCCAATATGTCCTAGAAAACTTCTAATACCGTTGACTGAAGTTGGAGGTGGCAGTTTTTTTATCAATTATATTTTTACTTTATCTACCTCTATGCCATTTTTGGACACCCTATGACCCAATACTATGGCTTCTTGCACCATATTTTTCAAATTGAGTACTAAGTTAGTCATCTCATATCTTTTAAGAACTTCTTCCAAGTTGTGTAAACAATCAGTATACGTTTCTCCAAAGATTGAGAAATTATCCATGAAAATTTCTAATGTTTGCTCTACCATATCTGAGAAAATAGACATCATACATCTCTGGAAAGTTACTAGAGCATTGTACAAACCAAAGGGCATTCTTTGAAGCAAAAGTTCCGTAAGGGCAGGTAAATGTTGTTTTTCCTGGTCCTCTAGGGCTATAGTAGTTTGGTTGTAACCTGAATATCCATCGAGAAAATAATAGTATTGTTTTCCAGCAAGCCTGTCCAACATTTGATCTATGAATGGGAGAGGAAAATAATCCTTCCTTGTAGCTTTGTTGAGCTTCCTGTAATTCATACATACTTTCCATCTAATTACTTGTCTTGTAGGAATAAGTTCATTCTTTTCATTTGCTATCACTGTTATTCCTCTTTTCTTTGGAATACGTTGTACCGAGCTCACCCATGAACTGTCTGATATCGGGTATATGATCCCAACATCCATCCATTTGATGATTGCTTTCTTCATAACTTCCATCATAATGGGGTTTAGCCTTCTCTGTTGCTCTATTGAATTACTGTAGCAGTAATCTAACAGAATTTTATGCATGCATATGGATGGACTGATCCCTTTAATGTCTGTCATAGTCCATCTAATTACTTTTCTATATTTCCCAAGCACATCTACCAGACTCCTTTCTTGATCTGCATACAAAAAAGATGAAATGATTACAGGAAGTGTATTGTCTGACTAAGATAAGCAATTTCAAATGTGAAAGTGACAATTTCAATTCAAAAGTATGAGGTGATTCAATAGATGATAAAGCTGTCTTTACTTTCCTGTCTGAAAGATTTAGAGGTTCAATGAATCCGCTATGTCTGTTATATTGCCTTTCTCTTATCTAATTTATCTGGTTTGTTATAGCATCTTCTTTTTCAAAGCTTTCAAAAGTGTCAGCTTTGATAAGTTCTTTATTGCAGCATTTATATATTCTTTTTGTTACAGTAAGATCCACGGCACTCATAAAATTGCAATCACCTGCCTCATCAAGACTCTTCATAGCTTTTAATACATTGAAGGTGACTTGTTGGTCGTTCACCCTTATGGTTAACTCTCATTCTACACATCTATTAGAGTCTTTCCAGTTGCTAGGAAAGGTCTTCCAAGTATAATTAGTACCTCTTTATTAGCCTCAAAGTCTAGTATAATAAAATCCACTAGAAAGATCAATTTGTCAACCTTCACCAATACATTTTCAATATTTCCTTTAAGGTATACATGAGATCTGTCAACCAATTACAAAGTGACTTTTATTGGCCTGCACTCTCCTACTCCTAATTGCTTAAATATAGATAGTGGTATTAGATTAATAATGGCTCCTAAGTCATAGAGTGCTCTGCCATTGTACTTAGTTCCAATTGAGCATAATATTATGAAACTTCCTAGATCCTTTAATTTTTTAGGAATCTTACTCTGAAGCATGTGACTGCATTCCTATGTTAAAGCAACAGTTTTAAATTCTCCCAACCTTCTTTTTCTTCTCAAGATATCTTTTAGAAATTTCACATAATTAAGCATTTGTTCCAATGCTTCTACAAAAGGTATGTTGATGTGTAACTGCTTCAACACTTCAAAAAATTTGCTAAACTATTTGTCTTGTTTTTGTTTCTGGAATCTTTGTGGGAAATGAGGTGGATGCCTAAATGGTTGTACAGTTTCAGGAGGTACGAATCTCTTCTCCTTTTATTTATTGTGAGTTGTCACCACTAGTGTTGCAACATCTTCTTCAATAGTTATTGGGGACTTCCTTCCAGGGTTGTTGTAGTTTGACTGCTAGCACCAGTATCTTGATGGGTGGGTTGCTGTAACATCCTTTTAACTTGAGTATGTTCTTGTGAGGAGTTTAATTCTAACTTGTTTTTAGCTACATCAATAGGAATATCAATATTCTTTCTAGATCTTAAGTTGATTACTTTACAGTGTTCTTTACTCTCCCTTCTTGGATATTTTGTATTGCTAGATAAACTTCCTTGAGATCTGCTACTCATTGTTGTGGCAAGCTGTCCAATTTGGTTCTATAGGTTTCTCAAAAATACAACTTGACTTTGTACTATTGCCTCATTCTTCACGATATATTCCTTAATAAATGTTTCCAATGAACTAATTTGATCATGGCTAGTGTGTTTTTACCCTTGATTTTGCTGATGAAAACCAGGTGGCTGAGCATGTCTATTATGTCCACTGGCTGCTGGAACATGCTAATAACTCTATGAAATGAGAGTTATTATGACAATTTTAGACTTAAATCAAGACCACTTAGAGAGTAAATGATGTGTTTCATTACATTTTTGTTATGCTTTGCATAAACATCTATTTTAGTTTAGTCTTAATAAGTTTTGCTTGATTTAAAGTAATTTGTGCTCAAAACATGTGCATAATTGTAGGCTTTTAAAAGTTTATAATCCATGGAGGGATGCTGAGGCATTGGGCTAGCAAAAAAGAGAAAGAATATGGCCATAAAAGAAGTGAAACACAACCTGGAATAGTGCAATGTTATAGTCGTTGCTGGAGCAACAATTGCTGTAGTAATCCTGGAACAATGAAGGAGAAAACTTAGCGTGAGATAGCTGCAGAATTGCAATCTACAGTTTCCTAGTTTGACTCATATACGCTCTAGGCTTTTGTTTACCCTAGTTTTCAGTTATAAAAAGGGGGCGCGCATCACATAAAACGAAGGCAAGGAAAATCAAGAGAAAAAGAATAAGAAGATCAGAATATTAACTAAACTTGCTTGTAATTGAGTGAAAAATAATCTAATGGGTTCTTGACTGTTCTTATGAGTTGTTATATAATTGTTGTAGCATTTTACTGTATTAGCTATTATTATAACTGTTATTTCGGTTGACCACCCATTTAATGGTTCAAGGTAAGATAGAGCCGTAAAAGGGCATGTATTAGTGGATACTTGATCTTAATTCGTGTTTTCTGGATTAAGTTTATCTTGAATCCTATAAGGGTTATACTCAAAGTTAAGATTTGTGACAAACTAAACATAGGTACTCACCTTGTAGGGTAGAGAGAATAGATGTTTGTAATGTTATACTGAAGGTAAAATAGTTTCTGGTCATTGCTAAGATACTTAAGGGTATGAGAATTTCAACAAGCAACAGCAGAGGATGCAAAGTAATTCTGCCCAGTGTTATGAAACTGGTGTTAATTTGATGAAAATCAGTCAACCCATAAAGAGAGTTTAATAATTCAATACCTTATTCTCATTTAATCCTTCTACACAATTTATTTACTTTATGTCATCACTGTATTATTTCATTTTATTTTCTCACAATTATAAATTTTGGTAGTCAACAACTTCACATTTGTTCATTCGAAATAAAGGTAGATTGCACTGTTGTGATTGCTGTAGCATTTTTGATAACATCAATCCATGTGGAGACGATCTTGAATATTCAGCAATTTATTACTTGTTGTGTACAATTGCGCATTAGCATCAATAGCATTTGATTAAAAATTAGCCAACAAGTTTTTTGGTGCCGTTGCTAGGGATTGATTGTTTATTTTCGAAGTGTGAAGTAAGTCTTAATAGTGCCAATTTGATTTGATTTTGTTCTATTTTTTGACAGATCAATACTTGTATGCACAAGGACAAATCTATTGTGTTCAAATTTGATTTTGAGATTGAAAGGACTGTAAGGAGATTGCAAAGAGAAGAAAAGAATTCAAAATTTATTTCAGACATGGATAATTTCCATGAAGTGGGAAATTTGGACCCTCACGGGCCATTACAACCTGTCAACATTCAAGAGGAGCATAATGAGCATGTTAACCAAAGACAACCAGGCAACAACAATATAATTTACATGGCAGATGACAGAGACAGGGCTATTAGAGACTATGCTGTGTTAACTCCTCAAGTTGTACACCCTAGGATAATCAGACCTGAAGTGGAATCCGCAAACTTTGAATTGAAGCCAGTGATGTTTCAAATGTTGCAAACAGTGGGGTCAATTCAATGGATTGCCAAATGAAGATCCTTACCTCCATCTTAAGTTGTTTTTGTAAGTGAGTGATGCTTTTAAAATTGCTGGAGCGACACAAGATGCTTTAAGACTAAGGCTTTTTTCTTACTCCTTAAGAGATCGAGCAAGAGCATGATTGAATTCATTACCATCTGATTCTATCACTACATGGAATGAGTTGGCCGATAAATTCTTAATGAAATATGTTCCACCAATAAAAAATACAAAATTGCAAAATGAGATCACTATTTTCTATCAACTTGAAGATGAAGGTTTGTATGAGGCTTGAGAAAGATTCAAAGAACTGTTCAGAAGGTGTCCTGATCATGACATTCCTTGTTGCATATAATTAGAGACTTTCTATAATAGATTGAATCCAAGTATGAGATTGATGGTTAATGCTTTAGCAAATGGAGCCTTGTTATCCAAATCTTACACTGAAACTTATGAAATTTTGGAGAGAATTGCCAACTTTAATTATCAGTGGCCATCAACTAGATAGCCAGCAGCAAGAAGAGCAACAAAGGTACATAATATAGATGCAATTATAGCTTTATCAGCACAAGTAACTTCATTGACTAATATGGTGAAAGCTATAACATCTGCCCCAGCGGCAATAAAGCAAGTTACTGAATTATCGTGCATGTACTGTGGTGAAGGACATGAATTTGATAACTGTCCTGGAAATCCAGCATCAATAAATTATGTGGGTAATTACAACCGATAGCCTCAAAACAACCAGTACTCAAATACTTACAACCCTGGATAGAAGCAACCCCCAAATTTCTCGTGGACTAATTAGAATCAAAATGCTCCAACATTGAGTGAACAAAACAAAAATGCTCAACCACCTGATTTTCATCAGCAGAATCAAGGGCAAAAACACACCAGCCATCATCCTCTCATTTCACTAGAAACACTGATTAAGGAATACATTGCAAAGAATGAAGTAATTGTGCAAAGTGAAACTGTATCTCTAAGAAATCTGGAAAACCAAATTTGTCAGCTTGCCACAGTAATGAGTAGCAGATCTCAAGGAAGCTTGCCTAGTAACACAGAAGATCCAAGCAGAGAGGAAAATGAACACTGCAATGTCAGCAACTTAAGATCTGGAAAGAATGTTGATATTCCTGTTAATTTTGAAATACAAGTGTGCAACCCAAAAGGGGGGTAAATTGGTATTTTAAAAATTATTCTAACAAAATCACACAACAATCCAATCCAACGCCTTAATAAAATTCTAAAGCAATAAGTTCAATAAAAGCACAATAAAAAATGAGTAAGAGAGAAGAGAAACAAACACACTAATTTTTACGTAGTTCGGCAATCTCTACCTGCGTCCACGCCTTTAAGTGATCCAAGCTTGAGGATTTCACTATGCAAGCCTTCCAAGGCTTCAAATGTTTACAATTGACTTTAAAGTATCAATGAACCTTTACAACAAAGAGATTATCTCCCAATCTCTTCACTTAATTGTCTCACACATTCAAACACTCACAATTAAGATGAGGAATTAAATATTACAATAAAAACTCTCTTAAAGAGTATATATATAAATTAAAGAACAAAAGATGATTCACGGTTTTATAATTTGCGAAATGAGAACTCAATGATTGTTGTGTGCTTTTTTATTTTGCTTGCAAGAGTAATTGAAAAATAATTGGATTTGAATTTATATAATTTGAGTTCAAAAATTAGCTATTATGCACATTTTGGTGATAATCGGCTTATTATTTATAGACATCCGGTTAGTTGCTTAATGTTACCGTTACAACCAAAATTTGAATTTTTGGACATCTAGTATTTTGCTTGTGAAATCTAGATAGTCATTTATGTTCCAAAAGCTTACTGCCCAAATCTAGTCAATCGTTTGTCAAGATCTGGATAGCTGCTTACTACAGTAACTGCTACAGTGAACTAATTTTTAAAATTATGGTTTGACCCCAAAATTTTTATATAACAATATTATGGCCCAAAACATTATGAAAGTTTTCAAATAGGTCCAATTTTAGAATTTCTAAATAATGCTTTGTCAATCCCAAAACTTTCTGAAATTATGATATCACCCAAAATATATGAAATTATAGAATGACTTAAAATTTTTAAATATTTTCAAATGGGTCCAAATTCGAAATTCAAAATAATATTTATTAAAATCAAAGATTGTAAAAATTCTTTCATTTTAGTCCACAACTTGAAAAACAACTTAACTCTATAAAATCATTTTCTTATTATAAAAGTGCAATACATAAATCTTTTGTTTAACCAACACATGTGATTTGTTATCATCAAAATCAATATTTATACCCACATAGGCTAACAATCTCCCTCTTTTTTATGATGACAAAACACATTATAGAAAATTGATTTAGTTATGAAAAGCTCCCCCTTAATCAATGCAAGGTTTAAAGACTAATTTCAAAAAGATTTAAAAGACTCCCCTTGCATAAGTGCATATGATTATTTTTCATAACAAATGAATTTCTCATATTTCCCCATTATATATTATATAAGTGGATATGAGTATTTTTCGTAACAAAAGAATTTCCCATATTTCCCCCTTACATATTATATCTCCCCCTTCATCATCAAAAGAGTAAAAGCTCCCCCTGTCAATCATCAAAATCTTAATAGAGCACACTAGTTCAAAAATATCTAAAGCATAAAGAAATAACATAACAAACAATCAAACTATATCATCCAAAATAAATACATAATCCAAAATCATAACAACCATCCATGTAATTGAAAATAAAAGAACATAATGCAGTAAATGAAATGTAGGTGTGTCCAAATACAAGCATCAGAGACTAATGAGGTGGTGAGAATGGTGGTGATAGAGGTGGATACAGATATGGAATGTCGAAGTGCTCAAAGAGGAAGCGTTGTCCATGAATAAGTTGCTACTACCGAAACTTAGTCTGCCACACAAAGAGTGTCCTCACCTCATCCATAAGCTATTGAAGAGTAACCTTTTTAGAAATAAGAGGCTCGGGAGGTGGCACAACAGGTGCAGAGGTTGTAGGAGTAGAGGTAGACATAAAAGAATCTCGACGTCTACGCTAACCCTGAAAGAAAAGCGAAAAAACATGTAGCTGATCGACTGGAACCACAACATTAAGTGGCCGATCATCACTTGGAGCAAGAAAGGTGAATTTATTTTCAGTGAATTTTACCCAAGTTCCATTTTGCCACTCAAAAACTAAAGAACTAACAGCCTCATCCCCAATGCTTTTAGATGGCCTCCATGATGGTTCATCAATAGGGACGTTAAAGTATTTGAAGATTTGAGTGATCAAATGACCGTACGGAAGGGAACAGGTAATGAATTTTGCTATACAAAGCATGTTTCAGACAATGGTGTAGCCTAAGTTAACCAAACGATGTCTAAGAATACAATCAATTGAGGTAATCCACATGAAAAACCTCATCCAAATGGCCTGATCTAGGAAGCACAATACTTTAAATAAAACAAAGTAATATCTGAGTTTGAAGAAAAAGACATTGGGTGTAGAAATGAATGGTACAATCATTATCCAAAAGGTCAATACGACAACATATATTCTTAAATGCATCAATATGAACATAGTCATCAATATTAGGAGATTTCCTAAGCGAAAACATTGCTAGGCCATCGTCGGAAGTCCTTAGGATAGAGTTCAACTCTTAGTCATCAAACTCAATCGAAACTCCTTCAACTTTGGTGATCACTCAATTTTCTTTCTCCGCGGAATAATCCATATTCGAGTAAAACACTTTCACCAAGTCTGGATATACATTTTCCTAAAAAAAAAAGTGCATTAGTCTAACCAACATCTTCCAACAATTGTAATAAAGTTCTATTACTAATACTAAGACTATTCAACCAATTTGGTAAAACAAAAAAAGTTTGGAGTACCTCACGAGTCATGAATTGTTGGTGAAATCGTTTGACTAAATACTTGGTTGGGAAATGCGTGGACTTAAAGGAAGACTGATTGGAGGTGCCCCCTGCTTGCCGTGAGCATTTGGTGGGTTGAACCGGTTCTTTACTGTTTCCACAAACTGGCTGTGAGCTTGACATGGTGATTTGGATTGATTTGAAGTGAAATGAGGCAATGAGAAGGAAGATGGTGAGGATTTAAATGAATATTGAAATTCAATTAGGATTAAAACTAGCTTAAGAGGAAAGAATTTAGAGAGAGAAAGTTTTGTTTGAAAACCTAGATGAGATTCAGATTTAATGAGTTTGATGGTGAAAATGGTTTTTGAAGATGATTTTTGACTCAAGATTAGATGGGAAATAAGATTTATGAATTGATTTGGATTGAAAACGAATGAAAATGATGAATTTTAGAGTGAGAAATAAAGAAAATGGAAACGGCTTTTAGAGAGAGGAAGATCCGGTTTACCGAAAGAGGTGAGGAGAAGATGAATAGGATATATATGCCCAAATCCGGTTATTTGGATTTTACTAACCAGTTATCTGGTTGTGGGCAGTGAGCTTGCAACGCAAATCTAGATTTTCAGATTGAATAACCAATTATCCGATTCTGCCTAGCAAAGGCAATTGAGAATCTGGTTTTCCGGATATCACGAATCGACTTGTCGATTGGATCCAGAATATTGCAAGCTGAAATCGGCTTATCGGCTTATCGGCTTGCCTAACTGGTTGGCCGAATGGATCCATAATGCTTCCAAAGTATAGTTTGAATCTGAATTTCCAGATTTACATAACCGGCTATCCGGTTAAATCCAGTGAAAGGCATAGGCGAATTCGGTTATCCAGATTCCATAGCCGGTTTATCTGGATAGTTCCAGTAAGCACCAAACAAAGTCTAATATGTTTGTTCTTTCCAAGAAATGAGATAATAAAGAGGTTTACCGGTTTTTCATTATCCGGTTATCCAGTTTAAGTCCAGTGAGAAATATTAAGAGAAATGGCTTTCCGGTTGATTATAACGGTTAAGCTTTAGAGAATAATTTTGGAATTTGGTAAGCTTTTAGACTTGTATTATACACACCAATTTATTTTTTGCTTAAAAATGGATCAATTTTAAATCATTTTGAGATTCAAAACTTTTCAATAAGCCATTTAAAAAATAAATGGAACATAAATGCATACAAGAACAAACATATCAACTTAATCAACAAACGATAATCCATGATGCAATATTCATCATTCCAAACTCATCTCTTATCTTTATAAAATACTCTTCACTAAGAGGTTTTGTAAACATATCCGCAAGTTGATTTTCAATAAAAACAAATTTAATTATAACATTTTCTTTTTTAACATGATCTCTAAGGAAGTGATGCCTAATTTCTATACGCTTAGTCCTAGAATGTTGAATGGGATTCTTGGATATATTAATAGCGCTAGTATTGTCACTCAATATTGGTATCAAGATTAAGACTATAGTCTTTAAGGGTTTGTTTCACCCAAAGGATTTGTGCACAACAACTACCAATGGCTATATATTCGACCTCAGTGGTTAAAAACGCAAATGAGTTTTGTTTCTTACTAAACCAAGAGATAAGTGAATGACCTAAGAAGTGACATGTTCCACTAGTACTTTTTCTATCAACTTTATAACCGGCAAAGTCGGCATCGGAATAACAAGTTAAGTCAATATGAATTCCCCTAGGATACCAAACGCCAAGATTGATGGTGCCAATCAAATATCGAAAAAAAATTTAACGGCAAGCAAGTGTGACTCTTTAGGACAAGATTGAAATCTAGCGCACAAGTATACACTAAACATAATATCAGGCCTACTAGAAGTCAAATAGAGTAAGGATCCTATCATACTTCGATAAGTCTTAATGTCAACTTCCTTACCTTTCTTATCTTTGTCCAGCTTGATGGTCGTACTCATTGGAGGGTTTTTTGCCGTTCCATTAGTGGTCAAACTGCAGCAACTATGGAAGGGAATCAACCAATAAATACTGAAAAAGAAGTTGCTATACCAGTGGTAACAACTTACAACAAACCACATGAGCAGAGATTGGTACCTCCTAAAGCTACTCGGCAATTTAGGTAGCCACCTCCTTTCCCACAAGGATTCTAGAAATAAAAACAAGACAAGCAATTTAGTAAATTCTTGGAAGTACTGAAGCAATTACACATTAACATCCCTTTTGTGGAAGCATTGGAGCAAATTGAGGGAATTACACATTAACATTTTGGCAAGAAAGAGAAGATTGAGGGAATTTAAAACGGTTACTTTAATTCAATAAAGTAGTCACATACTCCAAAGTAAGATTCCTCAAAAATTGAAGGATCTAGAAATCTTCATAATACTATGTTCCATTGGAACTAGGTACAATAGTAGAGCACTTTGTGATTTGGGAGCCAGTATTAATCTGATGCCACTATCTGTATTTAAGTAATTTGGATTAGGAGAATGCAGGCTAACAACTGTCACTCTGCAATTAGCTAACAGATCTCATGTATATTTCTTGAAGGAAAAATTGAAGATGAAGGTTGATAAATTCATCTTTCTAGTGGACATCATTGTTTTAGACGTTGAAGCTGATAAAGAGGTACCCATTATACTTGGAAGACCTTTCCTAGCAACCGGGAAGACTCTGATAGCTGCACAGAAAGGAGAGCTAACAATGAGGGTGAATGATCAGTAAGTCACATTCAATATATTAGAGGCTATAAAAAACCCTGATGAGGCAGAAAATTGTAATTTCCTGAGTGTTGTGGATTTTATTGTAGTAGACAAAATCAAAAGATGCTGCAGTAATGAGATCATCAAAGTTACCACCTTTAAGTGCTTTGAAGAAGAAGAGTTGCAGCAAACTAGATAGATTGGATGGAGGGAAAGTAGTCTAGTAGACACAATAGATTTATTGAGCATCTGAATCTTTCAGACAAGGAAGTAAAAAACAACTTTATCATCTATTGAATTACCTCCTAGTCTTGAATTAAAATTATTACCCTCACATTTGAAATATGCTTATCTTGGTTAAAACAACACACTCCTTGTAATCATTTTAGCTACTTTAGATGCAAGTCTAGAATAGAGCCTAGTAGATGTGCTTGGGAAATATAGAAGAGCAATTGGATGGACTATGGCAGACATCAAAAAGATTAGCCCATCCCTATGCATGCATAAAATTCTGTTAGAAGATTATTACAGCAATTCAGTGAAGCAATAAAGAAGGTTAAACCTCATTATGAAGGAAGTTGTAAAGAAGAAAATCATCAAATAGTTGGATACTGGAATCATATACCCGATATCAGATAGGTCATCGGTGACCACAGTCGAATGTACTCTGAAGAAGGGAGGAATAACAATGATAGCAAATGAAAAAATAAACTTATTCCTACAAGGATAGTGACTGGATGGAGGGTATGTATGGATTACAAAAGCTCAACAAAGCTACAAGGAAAGATCAATTCCCACTCCTATTCATAGATTAGATATTGGACAGACTTGTTGGAAAATAGTACTATTGTTTTCTAGATGGGTATTCAGGCTGCAACCAAATTGCTAAAGCTCGAGAGGATTAAGAAAAGACTACATTTACTTGTCCTTATGGAACTTTTGCCTTCAGAAGGATGCCCTTTGGTTTGTGCAATGCTCTAGTAACTTTTCAGAGATATATGATGTCTATTTTTTCTGATATAGTAGAGC
The DNA here is from genome assembly GCA_029633175.1 of Citrus glauca. Lineage (NCBI taxonomy): Eukaryota > Viridiplantae > Streptophyta > Magnoliopsida > Sapindales > Rutaceae > Citrus > Citrus glauca. Next base: position 23,330,996 of record JAQOOD010000008.1, read on the forward strand.
AAACATTCAAAGTCTTCATGGATGATTTCTCAGTTTTTAAAGAGACATATAGTGATTGTTTACACAACTTGGAAGAAGTTTTTAAAAAATGTAAGATGACTAACTTAGTACTCAATTGGGAAAAATATCATTTCATGGTGCAAAAGGGCATGGTGTTGGGTCATAAGGTGTCCAAGAATAGTATTAAGGTAGATAAAGCAAAGATAGAAGTGATTAATAAACTGCCACCCCCCACCTCAATCAAGGGAATTAAGACTTTCTTAAGTCATGTTAGATTTAACAGAAAATTCATTAAAGACTTCTCCAAGGTAGCTAAACCATGATACTCATTATTGGAACATAACAAGCATTTTCATTTTGATAAAGACTGTCTGCAAGCTTTTGGAGAGTTAAAGAAAGCTTTTATCACTGCACCAGTGGTTATATCACCAGATTATACTCTACCATTTGAATTGATGTGTGATGCCAGTGACTATTCTATTAGGCCAATGTTAGGGTAGATGAAGGATAAGATTTTTCACTCTATATATTATGCAAGAAAAACTCTTACTCAAGCTTAAAAATTATACCACTACAGAAAAAGAGTTGCTAGCAGTAGTATTTGCTTTTAAAAAATTCAGAGTTTACTTGGTGGGTACTAAAGTGACAGTATACATAGACCATGCAGTCATAAAGTACTTAATCTCAAAGAAGGATGCTAAACCAAGATTAATAAGATGGATCTTATTACTTCAGGAGTTTGATCTAGAAATTAAAGATAGAAGGGGGACTGAGAATCAAGTAGCAGACCATTTGTTGAGGCTAGAAGCAGACACAAGCACATTGACAAGAAAGGACATCATTAAAACTTTTCCTAATGAACAATTGTTAGTAATACAGCAAACACAGATACTGCAGCAAGCAGGACCTGTGTGGTATGCAAATTTTGCTAATTACTTAGTAAGTGGATTGCTACCACATGAGTTAAAGTTTCAGGAGAAAAAGAAATTTATTCATGATGTTAGAAGCCACTAGTAGGATGACCCATATTTGTATAAGTTATGCTTAGATCAAGTAATACGAAGATGTGCTTTAGAGGGAGAGATTCCTTACATATTGAATCGTGCCATGCTACAGCATATGGAAGACATTTTGGTGGTTACAGAATAGTTGTTAAGGTTCTGTAATCAGGTTATTACTGGCCTTTTAGTTTTAAAGATGCTTATGAATTTTCTAAATGTTATTACATGTGTTAAAGGACAGGAAACATAACTCGAAGACATGAAATGCCATTAACAAACATTCTGGAAGTAGAAGTCTTTGATGTATGGGGAATAGATTTTATAAGTCCTTTTCCATCATTCTTTAGGAACTTATATATCTTGGTTGCTTTGGATTATGTCTCCAAATGGGTAGAAGCTACAACATTACCTACCAATGATGCTAAAGCCGCAGTCGACTTTCTTCAGAACAATATTTTTTCCAGGTTTGGCACCCCAAGAGCAATTATTAGTGATGAGAGTACACATTTTCGCAACAAAGTATTTGCTGTAGCTATGGTAAAATATGGATTCAAACATAAAGTAGCAACAGCATATCACCCACAATCCAATGGCCAAGCAGAAGTGTCTAATAGAGAGATTAAAAAAATCTTAGAAAAAGTGGTGAATCCATCAAGGAATGATTAGTCCATAAATTTACATGACTCCCTATGGGCCTATAGAACAGCATAAAAAACACCACTTGGCATGTCTCCCTACTAAATTGTGTATGGGAAAGCTTTTCACTTGCCCCTTGAGCTAGAGCATAAAGCATATTGGGCACTGAAGCAATTAAATTAGGATATACATGCTGCAGCAGAGCAAAGGAAGCTTCAACTATCTGAGCTTGATGAATTACGTATGTTCTCATATGAAAATGCAAGAATTTATAAAAAGAAAACAAAGCACTGGCATGACAAACATATCCAACCAAGGAAATTAATCCCTCATCAACTAGTACTACTCCATAATGCGAGGCTAAGACTATTTCCAGGGAAACTGAAATGTCGATGGTATAAACCCTTCAAGCTGATCAGAATTTATCCTCATGGGGCTGTTGATCTCCTAAATGAAAAGATAGGACAAGAATTCAAAGTCAATGGGCACAAAGTTAAGCATTACATACATTCAGTTGCGGATTACTCAAAGGAGGCCTTAATCCTTGAAGAACCGAGTTTATAAACACTCGAGAAAGATCAAGCTGAATGGAAGGCAACCCATTGCGGAGGCAATCACTTCAAATGAGATGGATCCTCCTTGGTTTTAATAAATATTTTTTCCTCTTAATTAAATTTATTTTAATTTTTATTTATGTTATTTCCGTTAATTAATTCTATTTCCTTTATTTAGGATTGTTTAACTTTTATGTGTTGTCTTTTACAATTTGTTTTCTCTTTAGTTTAGGATTGGGCTTCTTTATTTTTGAAACTCTCACAAGACATGTGTGTGAAAAATGGATTCCATACTAACAATTGGGGTTGTGTTGTTAACAGAGTATAGTGGCAAGCCATGTGTCAGCAGCTGTTGGAGAAGAGTATATAACCGTTGCTAGAGCAAACAATTGGGTGCTGCAACAACCAATATTACCATTACAGTAACTGGAAGAGGGAGCCTCTCACTTATCGTTGGGGATAACATGTGACAGATGGATGAATGGATTTGGATAGAAATTGAGAAAGAAAAATCTCTGAAATTAATGCACTAATTTCTCTTGCCTCTTTTTATGGGATATAATTAATGAATTTAAAATATATTCTTCTCTAATTTATCTCTCTTTAATGGATTTATTTTCATTTAATTTCAACTATAAAAGGGAGTTACTGTACTTAGTGACCTCTGACACTATTTCCACTCTCCTTCGAAATCACGACTCTAATAATTCTTAACTTTTTCTTCTTATTTTACTATCAGGCATATTACCATCGAATTCTTACTGTTATAACAATGTCAAGGTACAAAATGATAGCCAGCCGACTAAAAGTTCCTTCACGCTTCCAAATTTACCATGCAGAAGAAGAATATGAAGAATTCATTGAACCACACAAAATTCTGGAAGAAAAAGGGTTTCAATTCCCACCTTAACCCATAGGAATTGTGCAATCAGTACACAATAGTGCAGTAAAGCATGGGTGGCTAGAGTTTTGTAATCATCCCCGAGATTCTATACTGCCAGTAGTAAAAGAATTTTATGCCAATTTGGTAAGCCCTAGTCAGCACAACGTTTGGGTAAGAAACTCACTTGTTCCATTATACTCTCGAGCTATAAATACTTTCTATAATTTACTTATTTAAATTAATTGTGAGTATACTAAGTTGCTTGACAAATTGACCTTGCAAAGATAGAACACAATTTTCACGACACTTACAGTAGAGGGTACTTCGTGGGCTAATGAGTAAGGGCATGTAATTAACATGATAGATTTAAAACCCATTGCTAATGTGTTGGTGAAATTTTTGAAATCCAAACTCATAAAAAAGCTTGATACTATTGTATGTTATTGTTAGAAGGATTCCCATAAATGTGGGAAGCATTATCGAAAAAGAAATTCGGGACTGTGCCATGAAGAACCACAAAACTGCTGCATTATTATTTCTTTCACTCATCACGAGCATCTGTGTAGTATCAGGACTTCTTCTTGATGTAAAATATGAACATGTTAAGCATAATGGTGCCCTTACTGCACGCACCATTGAGTGAATTGCTGGTGAAACTGCTAAAGCCCCATCTAAACCAGCGGTTACAATAGGGGCGAGACGAGCTATTGGGCTTGAACAGAGAATACAAGCACTGAGCACCAACATCACTCAATGTGCTGAGGCTCAGCAGAGGGAAAACGATCGGTTTTGGAGCTACTTATAGCACCTGGAAAGCCACCTACACCAATTTGCTCTATACATGAAAAGTACCCACTGAAATTTCTCTGATTCATTGCTCCAGTAGTACAATTTTGACACCAACACTATAGAGGCTCTAACAGAGGTCAGTGAAGAAGTCACTGACACAGATGAACCAAAAGAGAAAGCTATAACAGACCCACAAGCAAAGGCTGACTCAGAAGTTGCTGAACAATCTAACCAACATGAGGACAAGGGTGAACTTGAAGAGGAGCCCCTTATTCCAGTCCTTTTTAGAAAGGGCAATGAAAAAATAGCTACTCCTCCAACCTCTGAAGATGAAGCCCAGCAAGTTGATGCAGAGCTGGAAGCTGCAGCAACCAAAGTCACTCGTACACCCACAAAAGCTAAGAAGCTGATTGACATCATTATCACCATCGCAATTGAGGGACATGTAGCTGATGCCCCAGCTCCAGCTCCTTCACAGCAAACTCTTAACAAACATGTTCATGCTAGTCCTAAAGGATCTAGCAAAAGAAAGAGAGGCACTTCATGAGGCAATGTTGCAGCAGCCTCACCAGAACAAAAAAAAACCAGATTTGTGTCAACCAAACAGGCTGCCCTAATGGCAACTCCTCCCACCAACCCATTACAGAAAAAAAAAAAAGACGTTGCCAACTATCTCCCCACAAGAATCCCCTAAGGATAAGCTATAAAGTGCATCCAAAAAGCATTGAAGTCATTATACCATGTTGCACTAGTGTCCAAACAACAGGGGAGTGTCCTCTTCCTGTTAGTTATTCTATTTAGGTCTGAACAACTTTTCTTTAATTATGTTTTTATTTTGTGTGGTTAATTTTCTAATTCATCATCCATTTCCTCGTTGGGTTATGTGATTTTGTTTTGTGTGCTTGTGAGGACACAACACCATTTAAAGTTTAGGGGGTTGTGTTTCGATGTGTTCTGAATATGTGTTTTGTGTATGGTTGTATTTTTGTGTGTTCTGAATATGTGTTTATGTGTGTATTGTGTAAAGCTCTGTCATCTAATATTTGTATATAAATTTAAGAATCTAATAAAGATAAATTGAGTGTTAAGTTGTGAGTATAAAAATGCCGAGTAGAGATAGTTATAGGTGAATAGTGAAATTATGTCCTGACACCTGAACTTTGGTGGAGTTTTATGAGAATGTGGTAGAAAAGCCAAAAGAATAGAAAATATCATAAGTTTGGGGGAAAATTTTTTTGGACTGTGCCTGTTATGAAATAAATTCTGCTCCAATAGCTCAAGTTGCTGAGTAACCATGGCTGAGTATGTACCACATATACAGATTTTTGTCCAAAGGCAACAAGAGTTATGAGCAGTGCTGTAATATCTCTTAAAAAAAAGAGTGAGACAATAATAAGAAGAAGTCCTTTGTCTAGGATATTGAGTAGTCAAGTCTATTCAGGAGCCTCATGTTCAATCTTGAGTTAAAAGATATCTTCAGATAAGATTATATTACAAATATTGCTACAGCTACTCCGATTTGTGCATGGCTAAAGTAATTGGGTATCATTATCACAATTGATTGACATTCATATGAAAAATAAATGTTGCAGTGAAAAGAGTTGAGTACTCTTAAGTTTTTGTTCTTAAATGGAGCACAATTTGAGTATGCGAGATTTCTGCTACCACATATGTGAATAAAATTGTGCTATCTCTGATTTACATGCAATCTCTTGGTAATGTTGTAGCATCTCTGGAATTCAATTAAAGTAGCGCACACAAACACTTTGGACAGAAGGAAGCTTAAGTTTAAAACTATTCTACTATAGCCATTTTACATGATTGAGATTGTGATATGAAGGTGGAAGAATCCTTGCAAATTTGATAACACACCTAAGTTATGTGTTGCATAATTGTGTGCATGAAGTGTAGTATGTTGTCATTACTTGAGAACAAGTAACAGTTTAAGTTTGGGGGTGAGATAACTTTATGAAATGAGAGTTGTTATGGCAATTCTAGACATAAATCAAGACCACTTAGAGAGTAAATAATGTGATTTTATTACATTTTGGTTATGTTTTGTATAAACATCCATTTGTGTTTAGTTTTAATAATTTTTTCTTGATTTAAAGTAATTTATACTCAAAACATGTGAATAATTGTAGGTTTTCAAAAGTTTATAATCCATGAAGGGAGGTTAAGGCATTGGGCTAGCAAGAAGGAGAAAGAATATGGCCACAAAAAAAAAATGAAACACAACCTGGAACAATGCTATAGTCATTGCTGTAGCAATCCTGGAACAACGAGAGAGAAAACTTAGCGTGGGATAGCTACATAATTGCGATCTGTAGTTTCTTAATTTGACTCATGTACACCCTAGGCTTTTGTTTACCTTGGTTTTTAATTATAAAAAAGGAGCGTACATCACATAAAACGGCGGCAAGGAATTAATATTGAGAAAATCAAGAGAAAAATAAGAAGAAAATCAAAATTCAAGGGAACTGATGCCGTATCATTGAAGAATCCAGCAGAGTTATTTGGATTCACTTTTTTCGTTCTCCATCTATTCTTTTCTTCACTCTTCGATTAAACTACTGTATTTCGTAACCAATATGTTTCTATTTGTTTTCCTCTTGCAAAATATGAACTAAACTTGCTTGTAGTTGAGTGACAAATAATCTAATGGGTTCTTGACTGTTCTTATGAGTTGCTATATAATTGCTATAGCATTTTACTCTAGTAGCTAGTATTATAACTGTTATTTTAGTTGACCACCCATTTAATGGTTCAAGTTAAGATAGTGCTACAAAAGGGCATGTCTTAATTGATACTATTAGAGTAATGCTTGATCTTAATTCAATTTTCCTAGATTGAGTTTATCTTGAATCTCATAAGGGTGATACTTAAAGTTAAGATTTGTGACAAACTAGACATAAGTACTCAATTTGTAGGGTGGAGAGAATAGATGTTTGTAATGCCATGCCGAAGTTAGAATAGTAACTGGTCATTGCTAAGATACTTAAGGGTATAAGAATTCCAAGACGCGACAGTTGAGGATCTAAAATAATTATACCCAGTGCTATGGACAGTGTTATAGCAACTGGTGTTAATTTGATGAAAGGCAGTCAACCCATAAAGACAGTTTGATCATTCAACTACCTTATTCTCATTTAATCCTTCTACGCAATTTATTTACTTTATTTTATCACTGCATTAGTTCGTTTTATTTTCTCACAATTATAAATTTCGACAGTCAACAACTTCACATTTGTTCATTCGAAATAAAGGTAGATCGCATTATTGTTGATTGTTGTGGCATTTTTGGTAGCATCAATCCTTGTGGAAACGATCTTGAATATTCATCATTTTATTACTTTTTGTGTACACTTGCACATTGGCATCAATAGTATTTGATTAAAAATTAACCAACACATGCTGATTTTGATTGCTCCATGAGAAATATGGGTGTTACTTCCATTCAGGGTTGTAAGTACTTGAATATGGGTTGTTCTAGGGTTGTCAGTTGAAGTTGCCTACATAGTTTATTGATGTTGGATTTCCTGGAAGTTGTCAAATACATGCTCCTCACCATAATACACACAAGATAGTTCAGTAAATTGCTTTACTGCTCTAGGAGCAGAAGTTATAGTTTTTACCATGTTAGTCAATGATGTTACTTGAGCTGACAGTGTTGTAATTGAATCTATGTTATGTACCTATGCTGCTCCTCTTGCAATAGTTTGTCTAGTTGATGGCCACTAGTAGTTATTGTTAGCAATTCCTCCAAAATTTTATAGAATAGTATAAGATTTGGATAATAGGGCTCCATTTGTTGAAGCATCGACCATCAATCTTGTACTTGGATTCAACCCGTTCTAAAAGGTTTTTAGTTGTATGCAATAGGAAATGCCATTATGAGGACATATTTTGAGCAACTCTTTAAATCTCTCACAAGCTTCATACAGGCTCTCATCTTCAAGTTGGTGAAAAGAGTTGATCTCATTCTGCAATTTTACATTCTTAGTTGGTGGAAAATATTTCTTTAAGAATTTGTCAGCCAAGTCATTCATGTAGTGATGGAATCATGTGGTAAAGAATTCAACCATATTCTTGCTCGATTTCTTAAAGAGTAAGGACAAAACCTCAATCTCAAAGCAACTTGTGTTGCTTCAACAATTTTAAATGCATCACTCACTTCCAAAAACAACTTAAGATGGAGATGAGGATCTTCAGATGGCATTCCATTAAATTGGCCTACTGTTTGCAGCATTTGTAACATCACTAGTTTAAGTTCAAAGTTAGTGGCTTCCACTTCAGGTCTGACTATTCCAGGATGTATAACTTAAAGAGTTAACACAACATAATCTCTGATAGCCCTGTCTTTATCATCTGCCAAATAAATGATATTGTTGTTGCTGGTTGTCTCTGATTAATGTGCCCATTTTGCCCTTTTTGAACATTGACTGGTTGTAGTGGCCCGTGAGGATCCACGTTTCCCACATGTTGCAAGTTATCCAAATTTATCTTCCAATAATTGAAATAAATTTCTATTACTAATATCAAGAGTACGAAGTCAATCCAGTAAAATAAAGAATGTAGGGAGTACTTCACGGGTCATGAAATTGTTGTGAAATCGTTTGACCAAATGCTTGGCTGGAAAATGCATGGACTCAAAGGTAAACTGGATAGAAGAGCCTCCTGCTTGCCGTGACCATTTGGCAGGTTGAACCGGTTCTTTTCCTTTTCTACAAACCGGCTGTGAACTTGACATGGTGATTTGGATTAATTTGAAGTGAAATAAGGCAATGAGAAGGGAGATGATGAGGATTGAAATGAATATTGAGGGTCAATTCGGATCAAAACTAGCTTAAGAGAAAGGAATTTAGAGACAGAAAATTTTGTTTGAAAACCTAGGTGAGATTCGGATCTAATGAGTTTAATGGTGAAAATGGTTTTTAAAGAGGATTTTTTGCTTAAGAATAGATGGGGAATAAGATTTATGAATTGATTTTGATTGGAAACGAATGAAAATGATGAATTTTGGAGTGAGAAAGAGAGAAGATAGAAATAGCTTTTAGAGAGGGGAAGATCTAGTTTACCAAAAGAGAAAGGAGAAGATGAACAGCTAATATACACCTGAATCCGGTTATTTGGATTTGCCTAACTGGTTATCCAATTGTGGGCAGTAAGCTAGCAACGCGAATCTAGATTTCCGGTATAAATAACCAGCTATCCGGTTCCTTCCAACAAGTTACAGGCTAGAATTCGGTTTACTAGTTAACAATATCTGTTTATCCGAATGTGTTTCAGTAAGTATTACACGTGAATTCAAATTTTCGGATTAAATAATTGGTTATCCTAATTTTTCCAGCAAATAAGCAAATTTAATTCAATTTTCCAGTTGACAATAACTAATTGGCCGAATTGTTCCAACAAGCACCAAACCAAATCTGGTTTTCCGCATTTCATAACTGGCTAACCGGTTCTTTCTAGGAACCAAACTCTCTTTAAACGCTTTACTAGTTTTCCAATCTGTTTATCCAGAATATGACTCAGAGAATAATCAATAAGAAAAAATAGTTTTCCGATTGATAGGAAGCGATATACCAGTTAATCTTTGGAAATCATTTTGACTCTTATTGAATTTTGATAATCTCTTAGACTTGTATTAAACACACCAATTTATTTTTGCCTTTGAAATTGATCAATTTTAAATCATTTTGAGATTCAAAACTTTTCAATAAGCCATTTAATTCATGAAACATAAATCCATACAATAACAAACATATTAAGCTATTTAGTTCATGAAGCATAAATTCATATAATAACAAACATATCAACTTAATCAACAAATCATAATTTAATATGCAACATTCATCATTCTCAGCTCATGTCTTATCTTTATTAAATTCTCTTCACTAAGAAGTTTTGTAAAAATATTCGCAAGTTGATTTTCAATAGAAACAACTGTAATCACAATATCTCTTTTTTTAATATGATCTCTTAGAAAATTATGTCTAATTTCTATATGCTTAGTCCTAGAATGTTGAATTGGATTCTTGGATAGATTAATACCACTAGTATTGTCACAAAAGATAGGTATTTGATCAAGATTCATATCATAGTCTCTAAGGATTTGTTTCATCCAAAGGGCCTGTGCACAATAAGTACTTGCGGCAATATATTCTGCCTTAGTGGTTGAAAGTGCAACCGAATTTTGTTTTTTTACTAAACCAAAAGACTAGTAAATGACCTAGGAAGTGACATGTTCCACTAGTATTTTTTCTATCAACCTTATATCCGGCAATTTCGGCATCCGAATAACAAGTTAAGTCAATATGAGTTCTCGTAGGATACCAAAGGCCAAGATTGATGGTGCCAATCAAACATCAAAAGATTCATTTGACAGCAAACAAATGTGACGCTTTAGGACGTGATTGAAATCTAGCACGCATGCCTACACTAAACATAATATCAGGCCTACTAGCAATCAAGTAGAGCAAAGATCCGATCATACCTCGATAAGTCTTGATGTTAACTTCCTTACCCTTCTCATCTTTATCCAACTTGATAATAGTGCTCATTGGAGTGCTTTTTGCAGTTCCATTATCATAGCCAAATCTTTTGAGTAGATCTTTCATATACTTGGCTTGATTTATGAAAATTCTATCTGCATCTTATTTTATTTGCAGTCCAAGAAAGTACTTCAACTCTCTCATCATACTCATCTTAAATTCCTTACCCATACAAGATGAAAATTCATTGAACATAGATTCATTAGTAGAACCAAATGTAATACCATCAACATAGATTTGAACAATAAGTATATATTGGTTCTTATGCTTAACAAAAAAAAAGTGGTGTCCGCTTTTCCCATCGAAAATTCGTTATCTAACAACAAGCTTTTAAGCCTATCATACCGTATTCTGGGTGCTTGTTTTAATCCATATAAAGCCTTAGACAACTTATACACATAATTTGGAAATTTTTCATTTTCAAAACTAGGTGGTTGTTTCACATAAACTTCCTCCATAATATAACCATTTAAGAAAGCACTCTTGACATCTATTTGAAATAAAATAAAATCTTTATGACATGCAAAGACTAAGAGCATTCTAATGGATTCTAGTCTAGCTACGGGTGTAAATGTTTCATCAAAATCAATTCCCTCTTCTTGATTGTATCCTTGAGCTACTAATCTAACTTTATTTCTTACAGTCACACCAGATTCATCCATTTTGTTTCTAAATACCCATTTGGTACCTATAATGGATTGATGTTCTGGTTTAGGAACTAATTCTCACACATTATTTCTCTCAATTTGATTCAACTCCTCTTGCATTGACATAATCCAAGATTCATCATTTTCCACATTCGCAAAAGATTTTGCTTCAATTTGAGATATAAATGCAGCATGCTCACATGTGTTCCTAAGTGACGACCTAGTAGTTATACTTTGTGATGGATCTCCTAAAATTAAGTCCTTAGGATGAGAAGAAACATACCTCTACTCCTTGGTGAGTGTTTGAGAAATACTTTTTTTTTCTCCATATTTGTTTGTTCTTCTTATCTATACTCTTGATTTTTTTGTGGTGTATTCTCTTGTTTATATTTTGATGATTCTTCTTATAACTCTCCATCTGCACATCATTAGCAACGCATTTCTCTGCAGAGAAATGGTTAGATTCATCAAATGTAACATGCATGGATTATTCACAACTAAAGTTCTTTTGTTATAAACTTTATAAGCTTTGCTTGAGTTTGAATACCCGAGAAAGATGCCAACATCATATTTTAGATCAAATTTATCAAAATTATCTATTGTGTTCAAAATAAAACATTTACATCCAAAAACTTTGAAATAACCAATGTTGGGTTTTCTATTTTTCCAAAGCTCATAGGGAGGTTTATTGAAATGATGTCTAATTAACACCCAATTTAGAACATAACAAACGGTGTTCATGGCTTCGGCCCAAAAATATTTTGATAATACATTTTCATTCAACATGATCCTAGCAATTTCTTGAATAGACTTATTCTTTCTCTCAACAACCACATTTTGTTGTGGAGTCCTAGGTGATGAAAATTGATATTCAATGCCTAAATCATTACAAAAAATTTCAAATGCATTATTTTCAAACTCTCCTCCATGATCACTTCTAATACAAGTAATAGAACAATCTTTTTCATTTTGAACTTTCTTACAAAATACTTTAAACGCATCAACAACATCATCTTTATTAGCTAAGAATAATACCCATGTGTATCTTGAAAAATCATCAACAATTACAAAGACATAATACTTTCCACTCAGGCTAGTATATCTTGAAGGTCCAAATAAATGTATATGAAGTAGTTGAAGAGGTTTTGAAGTGGAGAAATGATTTTTTTCTTTTGAACGAGATTTTGATTTGTTTACTAAATTAGCATGCTTCACAAGTTCTACTTTTTAAAAACAAATTTTTGGAAGACCTTTAACTAGATTATTTTTGGAAATCTTTGAAATTAAATCCATGCTTGCGTGTCCTAATTTTCTATGCCACAGGCAACCATCATCATGCAATGCCAAAAAACATTTATCATGAGTTGATGCACATTCTATGTCAATGGTATAAACATTACCATATCTACTTCCAATAAATAAAATATTGCCATCACATGCATTCTAAATAACACATTTAGACTTATCAAAAATAACTTTATAAATTTTATCACACAATTGACTAATGCTAATCAAATTGTATTTCAAATTTTCAACCAAATATACATTTTCAATTAGAGTTGAGGAAATTTTACCGACATTACCAATTCCGAGAATTTTTCCTTTTGAGTTGTCTCCAAATGATATATCTTCACCATTTTCGATTTTGGTAAAACTTGGGAACCATGTATAATTTTTTGTCATATGCCTAGTACAACAACTATTTAATTACCATTTATTTTTCTTCTTCTTCAAGCCCTATAAGGAAAAATCTTAAGTCTAATGTACCTAAACCTTTTTGGGTCCTTGAGTATTAACAATGGTTCATTTTGGAATCAAAATACATTTGACACTATAATATACATTTCTTTTCATGGGACATGTATATTTCATGTGACCATCTTGATTACAATAATGACAAACAATCTTATGATTCCTAGTGTAAGTTAGCTTTAACAAAGTAATTATTATAATACTTTTGCTCCATGTTAGGCTTATACTCAAGTTCTCCTTTATCAAATACACATTTTTTAGAGTTAAGCATATTATCCAACATCTTTTGCCTATTTGTAAATCTTAACACAATTTCATTTAACTCATTTTTCTTCTTCTTAAGTACTTCATTCTCTTTGATCAATTCATCAACAAGCGATTTTTAATGCTCATATGAAGTAATTTGTTTTCTTTTAAAAAATATAATCCTATCATGCAACATTTTAATGTCTAATTCTAATTCCTTTATCTTCTCATTCACTAAGTCATTGCATTTTTGCAGGCCATCCTTTTCATTTGTAAGTTCTAGCATTTTTTTTAAAGTATGCATGCTTTTTACCAAATTTCATCAATTCATCATGCAATTCTTTAAAAGTATCATATAATCCATCATAAGTAGGATCACTTACTTTATTTTGATTATCATCATCTCCTATTACCACAATTACTAGGTTTGATACTTCTTGTAGCTCTTCTTCATCGCTTGAATCTTCATCGCTATCATCCCAAGTAGGAACCATGACTTTCTTCTTGAGTTTATTAGAAAGTGGGCACTCTGATCTTATATGGCCAGGCTTCTTGCATTCATAGCATATGATTATCTGTTTCTTCTCATTTTGGTTCTTGAGATTTCTAAATTTTCTTCGCTCACCGGTTTTCTTGAAAAATTTCCTAAACCTCCTTGCTAGCATAGTCAACTCTTCATCATCCGGCTCACTTTCCCCATCACTTTCATATTTTGTGGCTTTCAGAGCAATGCTTTTCTTCTTCTCTTCATTACCTCTTTCAACCGCCAAGTCTTCCTCATAAGAAATAAGAGAACCAATTAAATCATCAATACGTAAAATATTTAAATTTTTGACTTCTTCAATGGCAATAATTTTTTTTCTCTATTCTTTAGGTAGCGACCTAATGATTTTCTTAACTTTCTCGCTATTTGAAAAGGTCTTTCCTATGGCTCCTAGGGTGTTCACTATGTTCATAAACTTAGAATACATAGAATACACACTCTCATTTTGTTCCATTTGAAATAATTCATATTATCGAGTGTACCTACTAATTTTAGATTCTTTCACTTGATTCGTGCCTTCATAAAAAACTTCAAGTTTGTGCCAAATTTCATTTGCACTTTCATAACTAGATACTCTGTGAACTCTTTCTTATCTAGTGAACAAAACAAGGCATTCAAAGTTTGGAATTTAGAGAAGTTTTTCTCTTTTCCAATTCATTCCATTCCTGTGAAGGTTTTGGAATATCTTTTACAACTTTATTTTTAGTCAAAAACATAAATGGACCATCACAAACAACTTCTCAAATTTGATAACCTAGTGCTTGTAAATAAATTCTCATCCTAGTTTTCCAATACGAGTAGTCATTTCCGTCAAAGAACAATGGTCTAGTTGTGGATTGTCCTTCCCTAAAGGTTGAGTCATATTGGGTTGCCATTGATCTTTAGCTCTAGACGGTTAAATCTAAACAAGAGCACCTCATTCTGATACCAAATGAAATACAAGTTATGCAACACAATAGGGGGTGAATTGGGTTTTTAAAAATTAAGCAAGCAAATCACACAATATTTCAATCTAATGCCTTAATGAAAACGAAAGCAATAAATTTAATAAATCACAAAAATAAAAGAGTGAGGGAAGAGAAAAAAAAACATGAGGATATTTATGTGGTTCGGCAATCCCCGCCTACGTCCATGCCTCCAAATACACCGGGCTTGAGGATTTCACTATCTAAGCCTCCCAAGGCTTCAAACACATACAATTGACTTTCAAGGTGCCAATGAACCTTTATAACAAGAGATTATCCTCAATCTGTTAACCCAAGTGTTTCCCAACACTTACAACCTCTAAATTTGATTTTATGAAAAGGATTATAAAGCAGTCTCTCACACAATGTGTTTGAATACAAATGAAAGCTCAGTATGCGTGAATAAATGAAAATGAATACAAAGTTTATGCTCTTAGATTTGCAGAGAATTACTCAAAATATCAATTGTTGCATCATTTAAAATGAGTTAAATTTGAGCCAACTTATAGTTGAGGAAGAAAATTAATCGTTATTGACTTTTTAGTGATAATTGGCTTGTCACTTTGTGAATCCGGTTAACCACTTCATGTTACCGTTATAATCAAAAATTTGAATTTTTGCACATTTGGTATGCCGCTTTCATTCCAGAGAGTTTCTCCCCATAACCGGATTGCCATTTTGTAACATCCGGTTAGCCGCTTTGGTACAATGTCGGCTATAGTGAACTATTTTCTAAAATATTTTTTATCCCAAAACTTTCTATAATTGTATTATAGCCTACAACGTGATGAATAATTACAAATAGATCATATTTCAGAATTTCTAAATAATACTTTTTATTCCTAAATTTTTTTGAAATTATTATATGACCCAAATATATGAAAATTATAGTATGGCCTAAAATGTTTTAAATATATTCAAATAAGCCCAAATACAGAATCTAAACACAATACTTATTAAAATCAAACTTTTTTCATTTTAGTCCATATTAATTTCTTGTTTTAAAAGCATAAAGTGTAATTCTTTATTTATCCAAAACATGTAGTTTGTTATCATCAAAATCAACATTTACAGTCATATAGGCTAATAACTCAAAGAGGATTTTATACTCTTGGCATCCAGCAAAAACAGAGTCAGTATGCCCAACGATCTCAAGCTAATTCGACCTCCGATATATAAGCATATATCCTTTTATTTTCTATAAGTACTGCAAGACCCATTTGGCTACTTTCCAATGATCTATTCATAAATTACTTAAATATCTTCCCAACATCCCAGCAACGTACGCAATAGCTGGTCGCGTACAAACCTGAGCATACATCTGACTTTCTACTGCTGATGCATAAAGAATCTTCTGTATTTCTTTTTCTTCAAAATCATTCTTAAAGCATTGATTGAGACTGAACTTATCTCTCTTAGCAATATGGGTATCACTTGATTTGTAATCTTCCATGCCATATCTCTTGATAATTGTTTCGATACAGCTCTTTTATGATAATCCAATAATACCTTGAGAGCGATCCTAATGTATCTGTATGCCTAACACAAAAGAAGTGTCACCAAGATCTTTCATCCTAAAATTCTTAGCCAGAAATCTCTTGGTATCGCGGCTGGCAAGCAAAATGTCATCAATATATAAAATAAGAAAAATATATTTGCTCCCACAGAACTTATGGTATATGCAATCATCAACCAAATGAAATGATCATTTTATAAAGCTTGAAATACCATTTTTGTGATGCTTGTTTAAGCCCATAGATGGATTTCTTAAGTTTGCAAACCATGTTCTTTGGGTCTCCGGACACAAAGTTTTTTTACTACATCGCATAGATCATCTCATCAATGTCATCGTTGAGAAACATCGTCTTTACATCCATCTGAAGCAACTCAAGATCAAAATAAACACTAATGCCATTATAATCCTAAAAGAGTATTTCGAAGAAACCAGAGAGAAAGTCTCTTTACAGTCGATGCGTTTTGTATCTCTCCACATTGGTTGTCGAATTCCTTTTTGTATCTTCTGGCAATGGAACAAGATACCATACGTCGTTGTCCTTTATGAACTTTATCTTCTCATTCATGGCGTCAATTCACTTTTGAGAGTTAGAACTTTTTATGGCTTGACGAAAATTGATTGGATCATCTTCTATCACTCCAATGTCTACCTCATCTTCTCATATAATATAGTCATCTAGCATTGTACTTCTCATTTCTCTAGTGGATCTCCTTAATGGCATAGGTTCTTGAGGTGGTAGCATTTTTTATTTTAGAACAACTTCTTTTATGGGGGATTCTCCAACATTTTCTTGATTTGTTGTGTCTTGAACAAAGTCAGGAATAAGACCCTCATCAATGCCATTAACACCTATGAGAATATCAAGATATTTCTATTTAAAGAAAAAGTCCCTAACTGTATCTCCCCTCGCAAACTCAAGATCCTCAAAGAACTGACCATTTCCTGACTCGAAAATTGACTTAATTATGGTATCATAAAACTTATACCCCTTTGATCATTTTAAGTATACAATGGAATAACAACTCACCATCTTTGAGTCTAATTTATTCTCATTAGGTTTATAAGGCCTTGCCTTAATTGGACATCCCCAAACATGCAAATGCTTTAGATTAGGCTTATTACCCATCCAAAGCTCATAAAGGGTTTTGGTAGTCACTATAGTTGGAACTCTATTAAAGATATATGTTGCAATCTTAAGCGCTTCTCCATAAAGTAATTCTGGCGAAGTAAAATAACAAATCATACTCCTCACCATTTCCTTAAGCGTCCTGTTTCATCTTTAAGCAATACCATTCATAGTAGGCGAACCTAGCATAGTGTATTGTGGCACGATACTACATTCCTCTAGGAATTTAGCAAATGGTCCTAAACGTTGTTCACCTGAACCATCATATATGCTATAGTATTTGCCACCACTGTTAGATATAATGCTTTTGATTCTTTTGCCGAGTTGGTTCTCAACTCTAGCCTTAAAAACTTTTGAACATATCAAAGGACTGTGACTTTTCATGGAGGAAATATATGTAGTCATATCTAGAAAAAGCGTCTATGAACGTCTTAAAATATTATTGACTATTTTAAGCCGCCACTGGAAATAGCCCTCAAATGTTTGTATGAATGAGTTTTAAGATGTCCAAAGTCCTGTTGGCTTTAAATCTCCTTTTATTGGTTTGTTTTCCCTTAATATAGTTACCATAAATATCGAAATCTATGAAATCTAAGGGTCGAGAATTTCATCTAACACAAGCCTTTCTATTCTCTGTCTGGAGATATGACCCAATCTTTTGTGTCATAATGCAGCTGAATTCTCATTGGTTAATTTTCTCTTTAAACCTTGTGTGCTAAATTGCAGGGATTCATTAAATAAAGTAATCCTATCAAGCATATAAAGAGATTATCATTGCCTGACAAAGAACCAGAACTAACTAATTTTTAATCATGAAATAAACTATATTTTTCATTCCCAAATGAACAAGAAAAACTAAATTTGGCCAAAGCAAAAATAGAAATCAAATTCTTTCTAAAAGACGGAACAAAAAATGTTTCATCAAGATCCAAATAAAATACAGTCTTTAACAATAATCTAAATTTTCAAATTATTTATACTTCAACGTAGGCAACACTGCATAGACACAATAATGTGAGTGAATGCACTATAATCTATCCACAGCATGTGTCTAAGTACCAAAGTTAAATTAACCTCATAACAAACCAAACTAAAAAGCATGCCTTTCTTAGCATGCCATTTGTGATAATTAGTGCAATACTTCTTCTTATGCCCTTCAGTCCTACAAAAGAAACAATCAGTACCTTCCTTTTCTTGCCTTTGTTCTTGCCCTTAGAAGTAGAAGCTAGGTAAACACTTTCTACCTTATCTTTCTTCAGCCTATCCTCTTCCTAAACATAGTAAGATCTGAGGTCATTCAAAGACCAAGTCTCTTCCTGACAATTATAGCTCACCTTAAACTAGCTAAACTGTATTGGTAAGGATATTAAAAGTAAATGCACTAGCAAGTTCTTAGAGAGTTCAAGCTTAAGTGCTCTTAACTTAGAAGCAAGATGAGACATCTCCAAAATGTACTCTCTGATATTGCCTTTACCCGTATACCTTATTGAAATTGGGCTTGTCAAGAGTGTACCAATTTCAGCCTTTTCATTCTTGACAAACCTTTGTTCAATATGTGCAAGAAACTCTTTAGTCATAGTTGCCTTTTCAATTATTGAGCTCTTGAATGCTTCTGGAATGGCCTTCTTCATGATCATGATACACATGCGATTTGATTTCTCCTACCTTTCCATTTCTCTTTTATTATCAGGGGTATTCTCATCCGTAAAAGGTATGGGAGAATCAATCGTTAATGCTAGATCAAGATCCATGACTGCGAAAACTATTGAGAGGTTCTCATGCCATGATTTGAAGTTAAAGTTATTTAGCATATGAATAGAATTGATATTAGCAGTATTAGCAGCAAGCATAACTGAACAAAGAACAACAAATAAACAAAACAAGCTCATATTAGTCTTAAAACAAAAATAAATTCAAAGTCAACCCCATCTCAAGATACCGAACACTCCATTAATATTTCATCTTAGGATAAAATATTAACTTGTAAGTGATATCTTAGTGTAGTAATCAAATACTGATAATAAGAACATGTCAAACAATGAATCTTTCTTTAGGCCAATTTTATTGCTCACATGTAAAACTAAATAGTCATCACTTGTTCATTACCACAGGTGCACATGCAACTCTATCAAATATGGACATTCCTTTGGGCCGATCGACATTTACAGAAATTACATGTATGGAACCATTTATATTACAAAATAAATTAATTTTCACAAAATAGGTCATTTTGGCGACATATTGCTTCAATTAATTTATCTTAAAATATATATTAACCTACCAATATTTGAATTTAAAATTGCACCAAAATAATCCAAAAAAATTAAAAAACATTCAGGTCAAAGTCAAAGTTTGACCATCAACTATTGACCGATAAAACTTTGGCTAGTTTTAGAATATACTAGTTTGGGTTGAATCGAACCGATCTTAAATCGGTTCAAATTTTAAAAACCCTAAACTTTTTTTTTCTTCTATGGTCGTTGCCACTTCCACCTTAACCTGCAACCTCTCCTTTCCCTTGCAACCTGAAGCCACGGTGTCGTCGGCTACAATTGTCACTGGCCAAAACCTTAAAACATTTTTTTTTTGGTTTCCTTTCTCTTTTATGCCACGGCTGTGGTTGTTGCTTTTCTTCTCCCTATGTCACAGCTCGCTTCCTCTTCAGCACAACCAGCACGCTGGAACAGTGAAAATCTCATGGCCACAACGTGACCAACCGTGCAAATTGTGTACAGCGTGCCATAGCCCAACAGCTGAGATTTCATGGCCATCATGTGGTTATTGGCCTGCACAACAGCAAAGCACATAGTGCTATGCTTTGCTGTTGTGCAGGCCAATAACCACATGAGGGCCATGAAATCTCAGTCGTGTGTGATACCTTAGCCATGAACCTTAACAGCAACGGCAACTGCCGGCCACAAAACTTTAAGCCTTAAAGAAACCGAATTATGAAACTGAATTTCAGAATATTTCTTTTCCTGAATTTCATTAATTTTGTTCTCAAACTTAACAACATTAATTATTATGGTATTATTAAATTGGAGAACACCAAAGTTTTAATCATTAATCAAAATAAATTTGATTCTCAATTATTTAACATGAAAAGACTCTAATACTACTTATTGGGACAAGAAATCTTTTGGTGAAAACCATCACCTATAATCCATGTTGTGTCACTAAGAAATAGTAACAAAATTACGCGAAAGCGTACCTAAATCTATCACACTAAATTGCTCTCTAAGGTTGTATGGTTAGCCTTCCAGATCTACACGTTCTCCTAGATAATCTTTTAAGTTTTCTCAAGACTTTCTTTCTAACGATGAGATTTCAGAAAGAATAGAAAGATACATGTGATCTGGGGACCATAACCATATATGTAGACAACCTTTTCCCATTACCTTTAAGTATTCCTAATTCTACCCATCATAGAATTAAAATACAATTAGAATTTGGTCTCTATACATTAAAAGCTCACACCCTATTAGATACATTAAAGCTCATAATAACGAAAACATTTATGGATCACTTTTAATTAGGCTTAACCTTATATGACAATTTGTAATACATAATTATTCATATATAAGCCCAACATTGAATTAAGGATCCAACAATATTGGATTAAAAAATCCAACATAGTATTGATTCATTCGTACGAGACTTCACCTTTCACAAAGTGACTAGCAAGATCAAGAAAAAGATGAAGCGTGGAGAATTTCTAGTTTTATGCATGATTAATAAGCAGGGCTAGAAGTTCAAGCGCTAAGATGCGTTGATGCTCCACTTCAAGTCCTGTCCTCTGGACAAACTCGAGGATGAGTTTTCTTTAAAAGCAAAAGATTGATATAGGGCATTATTTTAAGGTTTAGAATGTTACTATTTTAAGATTTTCGTTTTTAAGCAGAGTCAATTATGGTATGCATCTTAGTCTTTTATTTCTATTATAGTTGTGATTTAATTTTTCATTTTAAGTTAATTAAGGGAAGTAGGCTTATGCTATTATAAACAAAGAGGTCTTGTTATTGTTTTCGATCTTGCTATTGTTTTCATAACTTCAATAAAACCTCATTTCATAATTTCCATTAAGATTATCTATTGAAAATCTCTCTTGTAGAGTCATTTGGATTATAGTGTCATTTAATCTCGCTTAAAATGTATTTGAAAAATCTCATTGAATCATTTTGGTTAAGGCGATATCTAATCACGCTTAGATTAGAGCGTAACTTAATCGCGTTGGCTTGGTCTGATACTAGAACTGTAGCTAGAGTTTATCCACCTCATCAATTCAGCTTTTGCTATATCGCTTCATCACCTTATAATAGGGTTGTTTTTTAAGTGGAGCCCAAACAATTGATAGTGGACAACAATGCAGCAAAAGCAGCATTGCCCTGTCAGAACATTTACCATAAACACACAACAATAGGTCTACCTCTCTCTTGCTCTCATAAGCAAACAAAATACCTCATTACTCTCTTGTAATAAACTGATTAAGTCAAGCCAGGTTTGATTCATAATAAGAGAAGGAATAAGGGTGATTGCCCTTAGAAGAAAGCCCAAGTTTAAGGACTAAAGTTTAGGGATTTCTTTTAACAAAAATATTATGAGAGTAGTTTGATAGTGATTTTCAACGATAAAAAATATTAGGGATTTAAGCAATTTAAGAGAGAAAAGTGGGCTAATAACTTATTGCAAAGGTTGTCGTTTTTCTATCATTTATTATTAATGTTGTATCTAAACTATTGGATTCATTCAAAATGAGTCTAACTATTAATTTCAAAATCCGGCATTGTATAAAAGACTTATGTTCCAACATGGTAGCAATAGCCAAAATTAAAATATATCAATAGAAGATTGATGTAGGATGATATTTTAGGGCTTAGAATTTTATTATTTTAGGATTTTCTATTTTAATTAGAGTCAATTATGGTATGCGTCTTAGTCTTTTATTTCTATTACAATTGTGGTTTAGTTTCTCTTTTTAAGTTAACTTAAGGGAGTAGGTTTATGCTATTATAAATAGAGAGGTCTTGTTATTATTTTCACAACTTCAACTTTGATTATTTAATAAAAGCCCTTTTTTAAAATTCCCTTTGGAATTATCTATCAAAAGCTCTATTGTAGAGTCACTTTCATTAGAGCTTCATCCAATTATACTTTATGCATTATTAAAAACTTTTTGAATTATTTGGATTAAAACGAGATCTAATTATACTTCGATTAGAATATCATCTAATATCGCTTAATATGTTATTAAAAGAATCTTACTGAGTCATTTTGATTAGATCGAGATCTAATCATACTTTGATTAAAGCGTAACCTAATCGCTTTGGCTTAGCCCAGTCTAGAATGATATATAGTGCTTTTTAAATATCATTTCGCTACCACTATGCTGCTCCATTAGTTGGTATTAGAGTGATTCTGTGCGAATTGCACAGTTTTCCTGACTACCCACATCCATTCCTACTAAATTCATCACTAAAAAAAAGAATCAAAATCCTAAAAAATTACAGAACCCTAGCTGACAACATCTAAACATTGTTGCCACAATCTACGGCACACTAACACTACTATTCAACCCACCACCAAAATCACCTTGAGCCACCAACCAAAATTAGACCACCTTCTGCCCTTGATCAGCCACACAGCCACCACACGAATAACCCAAAAACCTGTGAGCCCTCCAGCAGCCGTTGCCGTGAAATCAGGCACCTTTGTTGTTGATCGACACCACTAACACACTCTCCTCTAACTACACATTCAAAACCAATCAACAATCAGCACCAAATGCCAGCTATAAACTGTGACAAACCACCATAAGCCGCCATCATTTCAAGTCGCTTTTCTAACATTTATAATTATTATTTTTTTGTATATGCATAATAAATTTTAAACTTCACATATGAATATTCATTAAAGTTTTAAACTTCATATATGAATATTCATTAAAGTGATAGTACATGTACTAAGATGACACAAGTAATTAAATTATAAAGTTCTTCTTAAATTAACAAATTACCTAAATAGGGAAACCTGAATAGGGATGGCAATGGGCACCGCCCGCAGCGGGTTTGCCATTACCAAACCCAAATCTGTACAAAATTTAAATTACCAAACCCACCCGCAACCCGCAGCGGGTTTTAATTTTTTTAAGAAAACCCACCCGCAGCGGGTTTGGACAATTACCAAACCCGCAATGGTACCCAGCGGGTTTTTTGCGGGTTTTTACACATAAAATCACCAATATTTAATATATAAATTTATAATAATAACCTTAATTTCTACGTAGCATACTCAATTTTACATTTAACTAATGCAAATGAAAAATTAAAATTTCAACATCAATCCAACACATTCTCAAATTTAAGTATAAGTTATGCAAATTCATTTAAAAAATACAAATTAGTATCTAAAAATAATAATTATATTTCATATCATCATTTAAAACAAACTCCAAGAGAAGATACTTCATTTCATTCACCGCAACAAGCACCCATCTAACACGATTCCTACAATAATAATTAATATTATTATTTTCAAATACTAATTCGGAGAAAAAATTATATTAATGAAATAATCCATGTATTAAGTTAAAGAAAAATAATACATACAAAATTATAATAGGTATATAACAATCCATGAATTAAGTTAAAGAAACTTAATTATTTACCTCATCAATAATATCTTCATTTTCAGAGAATTTGTTATTTCCTACTTTATTAGAAAATCCTGCATCTAAAAGTAACAAGTATATCAAGAAAAAAATATAGATGATTATAAATTTATATATTATAATGTATAATAGATATTATACTATATTGAAGTTAAAATACATTTTGAACAATTGCATAATTTTCTTTATACATGTTTTAAATTAAAATTAAATTAAAAATATTTAAAAAAATATTGCGGGTTTGACGAATATCCATGCGGGTATCCAGCGGATTTAAGGTCACTACCAAACCCACCCGCATTCATGTGCGAGTTTTAACTTATAATATTAAACCCACCCGCAACGGATAAAATTATCTGCAGCGGGCGGATTTTAGCGGGTGGGTTTGAGCGAGTTTACGGGTACAATTGCCATCCTTAAACCTGAATTATTATAGAATAAGAAAATACTATCGTTTGAGAAAAACAAAACAAAAGAGAAAAGACACTTAAATTTGATGTCTAGAATAAAAGATAAAAATCCATAAAGAAAATAAGAAAATAGAAAAATAACTTCTGCTTGTAAATTAAGGCCTAAAGAAAATATCAATTCCAAATAGTCCACTTACCATCTATGATGTGTACTTTGAAATAGTCTATTATAGTTCAAAAATAAATACTTGTCAGTTAAGTTATAGCTCTAAAAAAAGTACCTTATTATATTAGATGTTTTGAACTGCCATGATAGGAAACATTTAAAATGTTATATTGAGTCAAGGATGATCTTTAAACTAAAAAACTATAAGATCAAATGCATCAAAAGTTTCAGACTAAAATGAAAAAAATCAAATTATATAATGGAGAAAGAGGGGGGAATTCACGAATGTCCTTTACAATTGTTAGCCAAACCAGTAATAATGATGGATTGGCCTCCTCTAATACCAATCGATGATTCGAGGGTAATTCAATGTGCTCTTTAAATTCTTCCCTACAAGCTAAGTAAGGGATTTCATACAAAGTATTCAAGAAATCTTTCTCCAATTTCAGCCCCTTCTTACACTAAACTTTACAAAGTCAAAAAGTTCTTCTATCAAAAGAAAAATTGGTTATGTAAAACCTTAGAATATTAGAGAAACTTCATGGAAAATGCCAGATTTGGAGAGAATCTCAAAATGAGAGGGGACAAGGAAATTCCAACACTTCTATCCATTGATGATACAATAGGATTGTGCCATAAGACACCATTGCCTCACAAATGCCCTTGGCTAGCTAGTTCATCAAGGTAAGTGTATAAAGGAAGGTCTAACTCTAATGAAACCTGATCAATAGGATTCTCTCGGGCAAATCTCATTTTTTTTATTTGTCTTTTTGTGGATTCCTTAAAATGAATACAAATATGACAATAAAAATGAGAGATCTAGAAAAATATCTTCAGGACCATGCGAAAAGCAAAGAATTAAGTTTTCTAAGCAATAAAAGAAAAAGAAAGGCAAGAGTAAATTTATTGACCAAGAGACGCAAACTTAGACCATAGATATCATAGCAGTGGTTGAAGTTTAGAGGCTGTCGCTATAGCTAGTCATTGATTACCAAAATTTCAAAAGGCGCTACCTTCACAACTACCTGAACCATCACTCTGAGTCATAAATAAAAATTGTGCCACCTCGAGCCACGTGCATAAAAAGGTAAAAATAATAAATAATTAAAATATTTTTTAAGAAAATAAACTTAGAAGGAGTGGTATTAACAAGTGCCCTTTGTCTCCTAAGATATAATGATTATTTCCGTATAAGGAACAACCGAAATAAACCCCTTAGGAGTCCAACTAGTCAATTCTTAAAAAAAAAAATTACAAGATTACATTTTTAACCCCAAAATTAATTATAAAATGACATCTAAACGCTTGTAACAGCTACAAAATGACATTTACATTCCTACAATTGGTTGGAAAACATGCTTTTACCCATACTCAATTATTTTTTATTTTTTAAATAGAAATATTATAAAAAAATTCATCTAAGTGTAATTAACAGATTCTTTGGGTTAAATAAAAAAAATTTCTTGTAAAATCAAACTTTGCTATTAAATTTAATAAGAAAATTTTGTTTGATTCAACAAGAAATTTTTTTAAAAAATGTATGATTTAACCAAAAACAAAATTTCATTAATTACACTTAAATGTAATTTTTAATAATTTTTTCTATTTAAAAAATAATTGAGGAGGAGAAAAAACATATTTTATAACTAATTGTACAGATAGAAATGTGATTTTGTAGCTATTATAGGGGCATAAATGTCATTTTATAATTAATTTACTGTTCACATTAAAGTTAACAGTAAAGTTAATAGTTTGTCACCTGCTCGAGTACTTTTAAAATACATATCACTTTTTTAAAAAGAGATAGGTAAAAGCACCATCAAAAGACTCTTCAAATAAGATTTTATTACTTATTTGAAGAGTTACATCAACATTTAAGGTTTTGAAAGACACTCCAGTTAAGATTCTTCAAATAAAAAATGATCATCTCTTTTTAAATTTGAAGAGTTACTCTCTCCCTCTTCAATTTATATTTTATTACTTTTTGTTGAAAAAAAAGAGAAATGTGCTTTAATTACTATTGATTTTTTCTTTAAAAAAATAGTTATTTAATTAGAATAATATTAACTCATTTTTATTTAAAAAATTTTTTGGAGAATAATATCTTTTTTCACTCATCCATTTACCATATAGGTAAACAAATGAATATTTAAAAAATAAAATTTATAGAGCCTTCATAAAACTAGCACATTGGTTCAGGCATCTGATGTGTGACAGTGCCAAAAATGGTGACAAAGGCCTTTTGAATCAAGGTCCAAGAAAATCGTAATTCTACATCAACAAAGGAGCGCTTCTAGTAAAGGGTAATTTTTTAAAAACATCCCTTAAGGTTTAGGGCTTCTTACTTTGAGAGAACGTATCCGTATACATTCAGATACCTACCCCAATGTTAGTATAACATTTCATATAAGTTATGAAGATGAGGACAATATCGTCTTTGAAAATGTTAAATGATTTAAAAAACACAAAAAATTAATATTTTTACTGAGGTTTCTGAAATTTGTATTATGCATTGGTTAATAAACTAAGCATGCTTTCATCCAATAAACACAAAAAATGGGGGCTAATCTCTTTACTCCGTCCCATTTAAACTGAAGTAACCATGCTCAACGCTTATTTCATTTTCTCCCTAATGCTTAATTACATAGAACTATGACTACCAGTGACAAATGATTTAATCGTGCAAGGTGAAAGCATTTCGATCAGTGAGTTTCACCAACGACCAGCCAATCATCCTCCTATTTTCGAGTTGTTAGTCAGGTATAAATTATATTCTTTCAGTGCTTGTTCGTTCTATTAGCTTAAATTAGATTTCTTGGTGAAAATTGAAAAATTTTGAGATTAATTGTTTCTATTGCTTCTAATTTTTTCCATCGATTAGTGTTAGTTGTAGTTAAATGGTTGATGTCAGTGCAGTTGAAGATAGAGCTACGTTAAAATATTTGCTGCCTTGAGATTCATTGAAAATGGGTCTTCAAAACTAAATTATTTTTAGCTATTGTTTCTGATTTTTGTTTGACAAATCGTGTTTGTTGTAGTTCAATTAAAGATAAAAAAGCATGTTAAAGATACTTAAGTGTATGTAGGCAGTGTACCGTTAAAGTGGTTTTTGAATTTCTTTTATTTTTAAGGCTATAATGTGGTTTTTACATGGGTTGAGAAAAAAAGTTGCTACATTCGTTTGTGTTAGATCAGTGAGTTTAGGGCATAGGGTGCACATGATTGTTTTGTTTCAGTTGCACATCTGTTTTAATTTGATCAAAATAAGTGTCAACAGTAAAGAT
This sequence comes from Citrus glauca, assembly GCA_029633175.1. Taxonomy (NCBI): domain Eukaryota; kingdom Viridiplantae; phylum Streptophyta; class Magnoliopsida; order Sapindales; family Rutaceae; genus Citrus; species Citrus glauca. The sequence continues at coordinate 23,358,736 of JAQOOD010000008.1, forward strand.
GCGTTACATGGCCTTACTAGGGCATGCATTGAAATTATAAAGTAATGGTTATTGAATGTGAAAAACTAGATAAATCTATTAATGCAGAAGCCACTATTATTAGAAGATTCATTTAAAGAGCAGCAACAAGTAAAAGCTTCATATGATAGTTCGGCTCAGGCTCTAGATAATGAAGAGCTTGAAGGTAATGATGAAATCATGGCCAGTAATGATGAGCCTGAATAATAGGGTTGTCAAAATAACCCGAACCTGGCCCGAACTAGGACGAACTTGGATAATTCGGGCCGGGTTCAACTCAGCCCGAAATATAAAAAAATCCAGATCTGAAATAAATTTTGACAACCCGGATATATTTGGGTCGTCTGGGTTTATGTTAACACGGACATCCAGAACTCGGACCGGATGTTTAATTTTTATATTATTTTTAATTAATTTTATTGATTAATTTTTTTATTTTTTTATTTTAAATGTATTAATTTTTATTTTTAGAATTTTAAAAATTAATATTAATTTATTAATCCGGGTTCAAAACCCGGATTTTTCCGGGTTGAACCCAGACCCGGACCCGGGTGAAAAAATTCCAGGTTAAAACCAGGTCCTTAATTAAGTACATGATAACTTAGTTCAATGCAAAATTAGGAGTTTGAAATGGATTTTATTTTATATTATTAATGGAAAGGGAAGCATACTTATACCCCCATGATGTGTTTAATAAATCAAAATCAGAATCAGAATAGGTTAGAATCAGAATGGACATGAATTGCAATGTATTGGAACGAGAATATGAAAT
>JAQOOD010000008.1:23359625-23470226 GCA_029633175.1 Citrus glauca
GAATTTATGATGTTGTTGTATCTTATTCATGTTGAATTATTAATTGTTAGATTATGATTGAATTTTATTTAATATTATTAGGTAAATTATTTAATTTTATTTTAAATTAAAAATTAAATAAAATAAAAATTAATTTTTATCTGTGGATTTATGATGTTGTTCAATCTTATTCATGTTGAATTATTAATTGTTGGATTATGATTGAATTTTATTTGATATTATTAGGTAAATTATTGAATTTTATTTTAAATTAAAATTATATATTAAAATGAAATAAAAAAATTAAAAATTAAATTTTATTTGTAGATTTATGAGATTATTGTATGTTATTCATGTTGAATTATTAATTGTTGAATTATATTAGATTTTATTTGATATTATTAGGTAAATTATTGAATTTTTTAGTTACATATTAAATTATTGAATTTTAATTTTTGTTGATACAGATATCCAGAATATTCGCCTGCATCCAAATTCGCATCTTTTTTTGCCAACCCTGCACATTTTGTAAACTAAATACTCAATTTTATTCTCTTTTGACTCAATTTTATTCTCTTTTGAATTCATTTTTTGTCTTTTTTGGTCTTTCTTAGTAGATTATGGTCTCTATTTCATACTTCATATGTATAAGAATTTCTTTGCTTGATATTCATTATCTTTTGTGTTTGGTAAAATTTAATTTCTTGATACTTATCAACTTTATGGCTGATAAAAATTTGTTGATGTTCAATTTTAAATAGTTAGTTTTATTCTTCTTAGTTTGTGATATCAATTATTTACAGCTAAAGATATATTTGAATGAATTGATGAGAATTTGTGAAATTGGAATGAGAAAGAGTAGAAAGAATTAATTAAGTAATTTTATTAAAAATTATTTGGATAATATAATTCTTAATTAGAAAATGGATTTAGAGAGGAAATTCATACATTCAAATAACCCTACCTAGAGCTAGTAAAACGGGTTATCGGGTCATGTTTGTGTCGTGTCAGATTTGTGTCGTGTCAAATTTAAGTCGACCCAAATCCGATCTATTTAATAATTGTGTCAAATTATTGAGACTCAAATCCAACACAGAAAAATAATTGGAGTACCCAATAACTCACTTAATATCTATATGTTAAACAAAAATTACATTAAATATTTATATGCTGTCATACCTACATATATACATACATATAGCATACATAATTTATCGATATTATAAAATATACACATCTACCAAAATATTACACATTTGCACTATTGAGGTTTTAATTATATATATGTAAATAATATTATAATCAATATTATAAAATATACATATCCACTAATATCTTATACATTTACGCTACTAAAACTCTAAATGTATTTAAAATTATATAAATAAAACACGATATTTATATTCATCCTTTTAAAGAATAAAAATAAACGAGAAAATCATTTCTAATATTTAAGTTTTGATGACAAGAACCTACAAATTATTTTTAAATATAAAATATAATCGAGTCATTAATTGGGTAAATGAATCAAGAATTTTAATCCTAACCCGACACGGAAAAAAATCGTATCAATCTGGACCCGACCTATTTAATAATCGTATTAAATACAATTATCCATATCCATTTATTTATGTCAAATAATCGGATCGTGTCAAATTTTACCAAACTCTAACCCCGCCCATTACGAAATTGCTGATGTAGAGACTGATTCTATGTGTTCAAATGTCTCCATCCATCATTGACTCAATTCATTTTTTAAATACCTTAATCAAATTTTTTAGTATTATTTTTCACTTTAATTTCAAATCTTTCGATCACGTCAACGATTGAGAATTCTTTAAGAAGTGTTTGTTTTATTTATTTATTTAGCTTTGCTTAGGGCTCATACTACATTTTGTTAATGTCAGTTGGTTATTTCTATCTGTACAGCTGAATATTGCATAAAAAATTTTCGTCGAACAAATTTTGAACATCTTAAAAAAATTCTTAACTAAAATTTTCTATTGTGATACGATCATATTTTGTTCGATATTCTATATCAAACAAATAGCTTTTGATTTGAGTTTTTTAGACAAACAACTTTTGAACTCTTAAAAATTAATAATTAAAAGTTCAAATTTATTATTCTATACATTTTAGTGTCCAAAAATTTATTTTTTTGAAATATTTTAATAATAATTTTTTAGAAATGAATTTAATAAGTAATTTGGTGGAACTTTACCCTAAAAATGTTTTTCTTATCAGCAAGAGAATTTTGATGAGCTTTAGAAGATGATGGGAGAAATGATTAATTTATTGAAATAACACTAATGCATCGATCATATTTCAATTCATAGAGCGGCCAGGCTACATATATTGGATACATTGGATGAATTTGATTAGGCCAATCCACTCAGAACAAACTCTATTCTTTTCTGCTAGTTTGTGTCCTCTCAATCTAATTGGCCGGGCCATTTTTCAGATTAATTATTGCATTGGAAGCCAACATTGTTCTGTGTCCTTGGACTTGTTTTTATTTTTATTTTTACTTCTATTATTTTATTTATTTTGTGTCCCCGAGCCAATGGGCCATCACAAATATGCAATTATGAACTTTGCATGATCTCAGTTATTTGCTGCCATTTCTTTCAATCAAAAAGCAAATGTGTATGGGTATCTGCAGCTGCTGCTGATGCAGTGATGCTCTAGAAGAGCCTCTATTAATGTGAAAAATGGACCTTCGAAATCGTTTTGCTCCGCCATTGTATAGACAGTGTCCATCATAGATGGATGGTAAAGTTGGAAGAGTCATTGGTAGGCCAATCGTTTTATTTCTTTTATATTTACTCGTTTGTCATGTGTCTACTTCAACTAATTATGTTAATATGTATGCATATGTAGCGAGCAATATATAAGTTAATTTTAACTGGTGGGATGGATGGACACGTCTTTTATGTCTAATTAATTAAATTTTTCATATATGCGTTCATTGTACAACTGATTAATCAATTATAGTAATATTATGATAATGGATAACACTAGATACAAACCCAAAAGAATTTTTTTTGAGAATTTACGTAGGGCAGGGGAGAATGCAAATTGGTGAAAGGAAGAAGGTAAAATAATAATAATAATAATAATAATAATTTTAGGTTAATTATACGACTAACATACCTGTATATACGATAATACCTCGAATTATATCGTAATCTCAGCCATTGAATTAGTTTGTGATTGATTAAAAGGGAATGGAGGATGCATCTAGCTAAATAGGGAAATTGTAGAAATTAATTATGTCTAAACAGTGGATAAAACAACATTGTAAGATGATAATATTTTATTGACTTCGATTATCTTACTAAACGTCTAAGATATCTAAATTATAGGATACTATGGTGACACATATAAGAGGAATATATATATTTTTTAATATATATATATAGCAGTAGCTGTGCTATTTACCGACACACTTTCCATTTGACATGACGTAAAAAAGACTCAAAATAGATTTTTGACAATTTCACCGTAAAAACACACTCCACATATTATTATTTTTTTATAGTTTCTAGCAAGAGGGTCTAATTCCACTTTCTCTGCCGACTACGATTTCTATTTTACTACCATTAATATTGTGATAAGATTGACAATTTTTTCTTGCTTTTTAAAGTTTGATTTTGTTGTCCACTAATATTAATCAATGACCAAACGTTGGGTTGGTTGGATTTCATTACAACAACTTTTTTGAATATCTAGTTGCGTTGGATGTGCATGATTACATGAATATCGCATTTTAACTAAACCTTCCAAAAAAATAAATTTTATTTTTGCCTAATTTTATTTGATCACCTCTAGTCGTAAACAACATATGGATACGAGGAGTATACAACATACGGATAAAAAGAGTATTAAACAAAAAAAATGACTATATGTTTATTCAAATGTTTTTTACTATAAAAATTTTACATAAATTTTGAGTCGAGTGATATGCAAACAATAGAAAGAAATAAAAAGGAGAATCCATGAATAATGGGTTGGGAATTGAGTGGGATATCATTAGGCCTTATCATATTTTGATTTTGATATTTTATTTTTTATGTGTCAACTGGCTATGATTAATTAATGGGTTTTGCCGCTTTGTCCCAGCCCTTTGATTTTTGATTGCCATGAGATGGGGTTAAAATAATGGACAAGTTTGGCACCACTCACTATAAAAAGTCAAATTAAAAAAATAAATAAATCACAATAGTGTAAAATCTGGTGAAAACGACGCAATCATCCTACAGTAGTTTCTAAAGACTCCATGAGGAACTTATTAGTTCCGGGTGCTATTTGGTTCAATTAAAAAGATTTATTCGAAGAGTTTTTTTTAATGGATTTAAAATTTTAAATAGGTGAATCTAATTGAATAATTTTTAAATAATTTTATTTACTTAGTTACTGAATTTAAATTCTAAATTAGTAGGAATAAAAAAATTTAGTTAGTCTTTACTTCTCTTAAACTCTTGGTATATATTTTAAAATAAATATTTGGGAGCGATTATTATGCATGTGAGAAGCATATTTTGCCTTTGACTAAGTGATGGGCTGCTACTCACACGTTGTTCAAGTCCCCTCTAAAATATGGGGATTCAAATTTTTCCTCCCAATTAAGAATTAATTGAGTGAAGGTATTATTCTTTCGTAGTCAAATATTTCTCAAATATTTTTAAAAGTCATGAATGGAGCAAATATTTCTTCAATATTAGTAAAAATAGAAAATTAGGTGTGTTTCATAATCAAATAGAAGGGTGTACAAGAGTAAAAGAAGAGTATTTTGTAATACAATAAGTGTAATTTTAAAAAAAAAACATGTACAAATAGATGTTTGGATAATTTTAAAAATTATAGGGACTAGTAAGTAATTGGATCAAATCCTAAGCGATAAATGAACGTTTACTCTTCATACTTTTGAGAAAGGAAAATCTTTGCAAAAATTCCAATATACACACAACCTTAAAAAAAATTATAATCGTTCTACTTAAGTTTCGTCAAGCGTATTGCTAATTCATTTTTCCATTAAACCCATTTAGTGTACATTAACATCACAAAGGTAAATAGTAATTTATGTCATTTTTATTTTTTCAGAAAATTATAACTTGAATACATAATTTTTAGCGAAAATTTAAACAATAATAAGTTGGATTTGCCTAATAATTATTGATGGGTGGAAAATAATTTTTTTAAGAAAAAGAACATCTACATCCCCAAAGTTTGAGAAAATAATCATTAATACTCCTAAATTTTTCAAAAGGGACATTAGGGCTCCCTTTGACCATTTTACCCTTTACCTCCATCATCCCAAAAAGTGGGTTTTAAAATTTTTAATAAATACAATAAATAATGTAATCTATGAAGTAGACTAATAATATTAAAACGTTTTAAGAAAGCTAAATATTTAAACTATTACATTTATTTTAGATATTTTAAATAAATATTTGCATTAAGTACATTTTACGATTAAAGAAAATCTCACATACTAATTATGTTTTAATTATTAGTTTACATATTATTCAAAGTAATTTAAATTTATACATTTATTTTAATGTTATATTTCTATTAATTATAAAATATTAGAGTTAATTTTTTCTAGAATAATAGAGTTAAAGGGTATTATGGTCAAAAGGAGATTTTACTGTCCTTTTTTAAAAAATTGGGAGTGTTAGTTACTATTTTCCAAAACTTTGGAGATGTAAATGTCCTTTCTCCTTAAAATTTTATTTGACGCCTCAATAAAATGTTAACTAAGTGCCCAATGATTTTTTTTTTTTTGAATGAGAGAGTTTGATTGAGGTTAGCCCCTTAAAAATACCCTTAAAAATTCTAAAAATTACATAAAAAATGTTAAATTTTCTATACTCTTTATTTTATTTTTTCGTTTTACCTTTAAGCAATATTCTTCACTCTCCTTGTTTAACCTTTTAAACAAACATTAATACCACTCTTTCATTTTAATATATCATGCATTCGAATTTTATGAAAAAGTACAAAGGTACTTAAATTTTATCATGTAAAATAAATAATCTCATATATTTTGCATATTATAGGTGTTAATTATAGATCGATATAGGCCCATTTGAATGAAATGTCTAGGTTCATCACTGATAATAATATATTTCTGGGGATATAGTCAGAGGAATAAAGAGCATGGAGACCATACTGGATCATGGCCCTTGTAAAAATTTGAATTTTTTTCTTTTAAAAGTCCTAAATTATAATAGAAGTTAAAAAATATCTCTAAACTAATTAGAATTCACTAAATAATCATGATATATATATATATATATATTTTACCCCTTATATTGTAGTTTTTACAATAATTGCATCAGTCTAATTCCTCATAACACCTAAATCCTACTTTTAATTATATGACTATAATTTGTCTTTTCTTATAGACAATAGCATGTCATAATTCTCTTCTCTAACTCAATATTCAACTCTAAAAACTTTTTTTTTAAAACTCATTTCTACATTTGAATTATTCTATTCTTTGACAAATTTAGCTTCATTTCTTTACATTACTCACATGGTCCCTATAACCAAAGTTCTCAGCCGTCGCCCCCGGACATAGTGATTTTTTTTTCTTATTTCGCTCAAAGATTCTCTAAAAGATTCTAATGGTAATTAAAAAAAGAGTTATTAATATAATCTCGAAACTTAAAAGTGAACGGGTAATAATTTTTGAAGGTTTTGTGTATTTTAGCTCATAATTTCCCTTTAAGAAATTAACTCAATTTTCCGTGTGGATGTCTGCTTGCAGGGTTGTAGATTATTCTCCAGCAATTCAGCTTCTGTTAAGTTTACATGACGACATTAACAATAAATAAATTTTTAAAAAAGGAATTAATTATACGAAATTTTGACAAAATGGTTTCATTTTTGTTGTCAAATTCAGTAAGAGTTCAAAATTAGATAATACTGAAACATATGATTGATCAATTATATTATTTTTTGAAAAATACTTACGCAATTTTAACGTGATTTTCAACAAGTAGTAAGGGATGCACCATGGTTGCCATTGATGGCATTATATTGCAAAATTCTCAGAGCTCAACAAAAGTTCATCACCAGTGTAAACTACAAATTTTGTCCTTTTCATCTGTTTCTTGCAAACTTCATTAAAATTTATGTATTGTATAAAAGGAAAGAAAACCCTTTGAAAACCATTGGACCTAACCACACTTAGCTTGTTTAATTTTTTTTTTATCTTTTAATATTATTATAACGTGAGTTCTATAATCTGTCTTGTGGATTACTTTTTCAAATGCTAATTGGTAAATAATTTGATGTGGCAGAGAATTAGGAATCGTTTAGGAATGAGTTCAGTTTTTTAATGTGATGAATGATACTTTCCATTAGATGTTGGTTTAAATTGACAAGTTGATAATTTTATATGCTGCCGTAATTTAAATGTGACCCTTTATTTGAATATTTAAGTATTGTATAATTCCCAATGACGTCACAATATTTATTTGTGGAGAGTATCTCACCCCCAAAAGGTCAAATATATAGACATTTTAACATCTTCTATTTTCAATGAGAGATTTGTGAGGACTTTGCTTGATCAAGATTTCAAAATTGGAAAATCTCAAATCTCTACTTTCAGTTAATTCAAAAATTAAATTAAATTAAATTAAATTAAATACATTTGCTCTCACGTCACGTTTGGCCCTATTACCTACGGGAGTTGAACCTTATCACATCCCCTTTCAGCTTTTAGTTTTCTCCGCATAGTTATCAAACAAATTATGGAAACCATCAAAGTCAAGTAACAAAGAAGATATTTACGCACGTTATTTGCAAAGATTGCAACACTTAAATGTCTACAACTCACGGTGGAGAGACTTTGGATTAGCATGAATTATTTAAAAATTATTTTCTAATAATTAATTCTACAACTACCGTCAAATATCCCTTTCACTAAAAGTATCTGCATACAGCTGTAAGATCATTATAATAGTTGTTGATGCGAGATTTTGGTTACTCTTTCTACCATGAATAGGATCTCTGTTAGATCAACTCGACCACGATCAGAATCTTTTCTCGTATGCTTTCTTCTCCAAAAATTTCTGCGTATACAGAAATATATCAGAGCACACTGGTTGTTTTCCCGGCATAAACCCTTCGATGCTCAAGTCAGATATGAAGGTTCTGGGAATGCTAGCCACAAATCTTATGATTTTTTCTTTAGTCTCAGTTCTTTAGAGCTTTCTTTTTCTTTATTATAATGTCAAAAGTTCTAACCTTTTTACCTTCGTTGGCTACCTTTTTATAGGTCTCTCATGAATTCAGACATTCCCTCCATTCGCGCCCGTTATCCTCCCATCTCTCGAAAATGGATGTTCCACTTCCGTACTCGTGGGTGGTTGCATGGCCTTCGTGCCTTGATTCTCGGGTTGGAGAGCACGTCTCGCCAACTGTCGTTGATCGGGTCTCCTCGACTCAAGCGTTAGCTAGAATGGCTTTATACTTCTAACAGAGGATCAGCCTCGCGGATGGTGCATTCGTGGACGAGCAGAATATTTCTACTCCTGCTCTCCTGCTGCCAGATTCTTACAGTATATACTTGCTCGCGAGACCCTGCTACCAGATGTCTACTCGTTACTGCTGGTTGTCGTCGAAGTACACTCTGCTACCAGGTATATGCTCGTCACGGCTGGTCTCGTTAAAGTATATCCCCCAAACAATAGTCATAGGAGAAATATGTTTAGTGCCAATAAAAAAGATGTTAAATCAAATAAAATACGGAAATATGTACGAAACATAAAATCAGTTCAGGTTAATAAGCTTGTTTTGTAAGAGAATCTCGTTTAGGAAAATGTTAGGTCGATAACAACACATTATTATCTTACTATCTTATTGGATCTCGACATACATACACTTATCATTAAGTTTAAGATTACCATAAATACATTGTGTATATTATGTGGTGATGTCTAATTAAATGGTACATCAGACATCCAATTTAATGGTAGGATGCTAAAGTGGTGGTGCAGCATCACCCAATTTTTTTTTTTGTACTAGGGTAGAGTTACAATTCACTAGTTCTTGCACATGTAATAAAAACCCAAAAATATATAAATTTGGGTTAAAACATATAGAAAATCAAGATACACACGAACTAATTAATCTACCATAGGTTTTTTATATATACCAGCGTTGAGATGTTATTATTTCTCAAAGATACTCCAGGTAATTTGACCTCTTGCAAAAGAAACACGAGAATACAATTTAAACTTAAGAAGATGTAGATTTAAAAGGGCTAATCTAGTGTGTAATATCATATGTGGTAAATTATGATTGAGGCTGTGGGGTCATATTATTTAGCCCTAATCCTGATTTGCCACATGCACCATAACATGCACAATGTTGCATACTAAATCAAAATTTTAGGTTTAATTTGACATGGAGTGGTTCGAGTTTGATGTTTGCTTAATTTGTATAATTTATTCATGCATGTTGTTCATATGTGAATTGTCTAGGTGTTGTATTAGTATCGATTTTCAGTTACTGAGTTAGCGAAACATGTTAGGGAGTTGTAGTGAGATATTATTTGTATTTTAATTGTTATTTTGTTAGTAGCTTCATTGTTATTTACCTAGTTGTTAAAGTCACTCTCTCACAAGGGTGAGGGAAGTGGTTCGAATCATCACAGAAGCATTGTGAAGGTTTAATTTAAATTTTCTTCATCATCTCTCGAGTGAAGGTTGAAATCCCTCGAATATTTGAGAGGGTTAAATCTGTGCAGTGTTATATAATGATTGATATAAACTAATCCCAGTAATTGTAAATACTAATTATAGTAACATACAATATGTTGTATTCTGAGCAATAGTCTCATGTAATAAAAAAATGTTAATGGTTGATGTAAACTAATCCCAGTGATTTTAAATACTTATTATAGTAACATATAATATATTGTATCCTGAGCAATAGTCTCATGTAATAAAAAAAGTTAAAATCCCTCGAATATTTAAGAAGGTTAAATCTGAGTAGTGTTATATAAAAATTGATGTAAACTAGTTCCAATAATTATAAATACTAATTATAATACCATACAATATGTTGTATCCTGAACAATAGTTTCATCTGATTAAAAAAAAAAATTCATACTTCTTTAGTGGAGAGAACGCTCCTCACAAACAATAGTATTTTCTTCTGCTTTCTCATTGTTTCTTGTTACCAACTAGAACATATCCGAGTTTAAATAGTAAAAAGAAAAAGAAAGCATTATAGTAAAAAGAAAAAGAAAGCATTAATGTCGTTGCCTTTACTGAATTTGCAAGTAACAAGTCCCCACTACACTTTCTGAGTTGTACAGAACGTTTACTCCCTATAAAAGGCATAGACTAAGGTGCTCAAAGTATCAACACTTTTTCTTTTCAAGATTATTTTTTTCCTCAAAACAAATCTATCTTCCATGGATATTTCAGTAGCTGTAGCTCCAATAGCAACTGAAAATGGTATTGAACACACAGAAAACAAAGTTTCCCACCACAAGATATCCTCAAAGGGTGGCTGGAACGCTGCCATTTTCATCATCAGTATGCATAAAAACAAACGGCTTTCATTATCTGAATTTGTTATTTTCTATTTCATATGATTTCAATGTAATTAACTTATGAATTTGATTGCATGTATGCAGTGGTTGAGATGGCAGAGCGGTTTGCTTACTATGGCCTGGCTGGTAATCTGATACAATATCTGACAAATGTTCTAAATGAACCTACAGCAACTGCAGCCCAAGGTGTTAATAATTGGGTTGGCATCTCTTCAATTTTCCCATTATTGGGAGCTTTCGTTGCCGATTCTTACCTTGGTCGATTCAACACCATTCTTCTTTCATCCTTTATATATTTCATGGTCAGTTTGTTATATTAGCTCTTTGATCACCTTTCGTTATCTCATCGTTTATTAATTAAACTTTCAAAAAGCACTTTTATTTAATTGGCGACCCTAATTGATATGCGTTTTTGCACAATCTCGTCATCTTTATTTAACATTCAAGGCTATGTATGAACGACTGGTTAATTCTGTAACAGGGAATGGTTCTGCTGTCACTAGCAGTCTCAGTAATTCCATTGCATTATCGGAAAGCTGTGTTTTTCACAGCGCTTTACATATTGGCGGTGGGGGAAGGTGGGCACAAGCCATGTGTACAAACATTTGCAGCAGACCAATTTGATGAAAGAAACCCAAAGGAAAAGGATGCCAAAAGCTCTTTCTTTAATTGGTGGTACTTAGGAATTGTGTTTGGCGCTTCTGCTGCTGTTTTGGTCGCCATTTACCTTCAGGTAAATAGTCCTAGGGATAGGCAAGGATTAGCTTGATTCAGTTCAGTTTCAAATTGAACTGAAGTGATTGACTTTTGGTTAATATATAAATCGAGCCGAAAAGAACCGATTGGTTCGGTTTTTTTTTCTTTTTCAGTTAATTTCTTTGTATTTTGTAGTTTTTTTGTTTTTTGATTTTTTTTATAAACATATCGATTTTTATTACCTTTTAGAACCGAATCAAACCAAAATAAAACACTCATTTAATTCAATTTTTAGTAGAAACCAGTTTTTTTGTCCACCCCTAATAAATGCATAGATATTTTATGATGACTAATAATTGGACCTTTATCTAATTTTAGTCCACTGTATATTTAAATCGAAGATTATTCTTTATTCTATGGTTGAAAATCCACTTTCCTTGCTTATCGAAATTAATCACCCCCCTTCAGTTCAAAATTCTATTAAAAAAATTATTAATTTTCAAACCATGTTTCGTGTCTTTAACTATTTTATCTTGTATTTTTTTATTAATTGACGATGAGATAAAAAATAATTAAAAAACACTACTGAAGGTTTTGGTCAATTTTCCCAGTAAATCTATATATTTGATGACAAATAATTTTAATTCAATATTTTTTTTAAATTAAGGATAATATTCTATTATAAATTCATGGTCATGCATGCTGATTATAAATAATCGTTACATTGATGGAATGAAATATTATGTAGGACAATGTTGGGTGGGCTGTAGGATTTGGAGTGATGGCGGGTGCATTGGCATTGGCATTAGCAATATTTGTGATCGGAATCAAGAGGTACAGGAAACAGGCCCCCGTCGGCAGCCCATTTACCACGGTGGCGCAAGTGTTCGTGGCCGCAGCGCGGAAGTGGCGCGTGAGTGAAACGCACGGTGGTGACCGGGGCATTTGCCATGGCCATGAACTAGATGATGACGATAAAAGGACTGATATTGGTCAATCTAAAAGGACTATTGCTCGTACTAATCAACTTAGGTATGTGTCACATGTCAAATTCTTACAATTTTCAAGTCAACTTAGGTTCAATTCATTTTATAGTAATTCAATGTCAAATTAGTGTCAAATTATTATAGCTCAAGCTGGCACTTGGGAGTAGTATGAATTAACTATAAGGAAAGTTATATTTTATAAAACTATATGCGTCCAAATCTTACAATTATTACCGAAACTTTGCAGATTTTTGGACAAGGCAATGATCATAGATGAAATTGATTTGGCAAGCAGAGAAAGGAATCCTTGGAGGCTATGTTCACTAAACCAGGTAGAAGAAGTGAAGCTTGTCATACGATTGATCCCCATATGGCTGAGTTGCTTAATGTTCAGTTGCATACTTGTTCAACTCCACACATTTTTCACCAAGCAAGGCAGCACAATGAGAAGATCCATTGGATCAAACTTTCAAGTACCCCCAGCTTCACTTCAAAGCCTTGTAGGCCTCTCCATTCTCGTCGCTGTCCCCGTGTATGAACGGATTTTTGTCCCGTTGGCCCGGAGAATCACCGGACATCGTGCCGGTATAACCATACTACAAAGAATAGGCATTGGTTTGTTTACATCAATACTTACTATGATTGTAGCTGCTCTAGCAGAAGCCAAAAGGGTCCGCACAGCAAGAGAAAATGGCCTAATTGATTCTCCGAAAGCAATAGTGCCAATAAGCATTTGGTGGCTACTCCCACAATACGTTTTAGTTTCAATATGTGATGTTTTTGGAATTGTGGGATTGCAAGAATTATTCTATGATCAAATGCCAGAAGCAATGAGAAGCATAGGGGCTGCAGCTTATATTAGCATAATTGGAGTTGGAAGCTTTATAAACACTGGTGTGATTGAAGTTGTTGAAGCAATTACCCACCGAAGTTGGCTAGTTGACAACCTGAATCGGGCACATCTTGATTATTTTTACTGGGTGTTGGCAGGATTAAGCGCTTTGAATTTATGTGTTTTTATGTGGATTGCTAAAAGATTTGTGTACAAGAAAGTTTTGGAGGATGAATCAAAAGAGGAGGTCTGTTAATGTTGGAGTCTCAAGACCATGCATGCAATGTTGTAAGACTTTGTGAATTTTTTTTTTTTTGGCTTTTTTCCAACCGATGTGATGAAATGCCGTGTTAAGGCTAAACCATCTTCTACAAACTAAATATTATTATCTCTTGATAAAAGAGATCAAATATGTAATTAAAAATTTAGTGGCGATGTAAATGATAAATATAACATTTATTAAGAATAAAACATATATTCTCTTTGCTTGTTATTTGATATAATTTAATGTCATATGAAATACTTTTTTTAAAAAAATATATTAATATAATTTAAATATTAAAATGATAATAATTAAATGACAATAACTTGTATCGATCCGTTATAATATTTAAATATATAATATATTTACTTTTTGTTTGATGTGCCAATAAATAATAGCAAGCAAGAGTTGATGTTGGCTGGGCAATAGGATTTGGGAGTATTGGCAAAGGCATTAGCAATATTTCTGATCGGGATCTAGAGGTACAAGAAGCAGGCCTTCGATCGGCAGCCCATTTACGATGGTGGTGAAAGTGCTTGTGGCTGCGGGAGGAGTGGCGCGTGGCTGACACGCTCGCTGGTAGCCTGGGGCCTTTACTATGGCTATTAACGATTTGATGATGGTGATCACGGACAAGTCTGGTCAATCTAGAAGATCGATTAACATTGCTTGTACTAATCAGCTTAGATATGTGTCAATTTGTCAAAGTCTAACGGCTTTCAAGTCAAGTAATTAATATTTTATACAAGCATCATATCATTGCCAAATTGAAGGTGACATTGCTTCACTTGATGTAAAGTGTTGAAAAAAATGTCTTTGATTCACTGAGTTGACTACTCTTAGACTTGATCCCTCTATGGCTGAGTTGCTTAAAGTTTCAGATGTGTACAGCTTTTGTTTGTACAAACAACATAAAATGGTTATTTTTAGGCTAATTTTGTTAAAGCTGAATATAAAAAAAACGTTCTCACATAGATGATTTAGAATCTCCTTGGTGAGTCTTTGCATTGTATTATAGAACACTTAAATTTATCCTCGGATGAATGAGAATTGGATCTTAAAGACTACTCAATGATTTGAAAAAAATGAAGAAAAGTCTCACATGAAAACCTAACTAAATAATGCCCCCTATCTCAACCTTAAATTGGTTTCCATGTTCATTTACAAAACACATAAAATCTAAGTGATTTTCTAGTCTTTTCTCTCAAATAAATATTGTTTAAGTTTCAAGTTTCAGTGTGATAGAATTCAAATATTTGTATTCAAATATTTGTTTGAGATTTGCTGAAATATTGAATTGTTGTTATCAATACTATTTGAATTCATTATATCTTGAGAGATAAATACCAGTATAATTTAAGAATTGTTGTAAAAATGACGAATCTCTTTTAAAAATACTGTACCTTTACAGGCTCCGAATATGTATTCTTTATTTTATTATATATTGTTAAATTATATGTTATATCTTTATTGTTTCAATTATTTTTTATTTTGGATTAATGTAATTAACTTTATAGTTACGAGACAACAACAAACGAGGAGGTTTGTGTACAAGAAATGGAGTTGCTGTAAACGAGGATTAGTCACATGACATGAGGAAGTTTCGTAGACATATTTAAAATTTAAGTTCACATGTGTTGAAATAAGTTTTAATTTAAATGCTCGAAATCTAATACATTAGTTTGGAAACGGGGGTGTTGTTAGAAGCTAGCATAGATCTTTCTTTGTTCTCAAAAAATAATAATAATTACAAAATTAATTTCAGAAACGTGGCCGAATTCTCCATATATAGCCTTTCACTATTTCTAACAAATTCAAAGGAAATAAACATATCATTTTTTGAATGATACATCTTGAGTGGCACTAGTCTCAATCCACCATTCTCTTGGATTAGAGTCTACCAAATTTATTTCAAAAACTATTGTCAAAAAATTAAAATATGTAATATCTTGTGAGATGTCTTTAATCATATTAGTTTTCTGATTTTTCTGTTTCTTCGACAATTTGCATTCTAAGGCTTTTAGAGCATCTCCAAAAGATTTTTCAAATAACATTTTATTACTTATTTAAAAAGTCACATCAGCATTTAAGATTCCAATAGACATTTCAATTAATATTATTAAAATAAGAAATGATTCTTTATTCAATTTTGTAGAGTTACTTTCTCCCTCTTTAATTTATATTTTATTACTTTTTATTAGAACGAAAAAAGTACTTTAATTATCATTTATTTTTCCTTTGAAAATTAGTTATTTGATTAAAATAATATGATTTGAAAACTCTTTGAGAAAATAATATATTTTTTCACTCTTCTTTTTACTACATAAATAAGCAAATATATATTTAAAAAATAAAATTAATAGAGTTTTTTGGAAATGCTCTTAACCTTGTGACGTACTTTATCATAGTTGAGGTATTTTCCTTGAAATTTGGTTTACGTCTTGCAAAACTCTTCCTTTCTGACCCATCTTTTCCTTGTAGGCCTTTTTATTTTTGTTAGTTTGACTATATTCACAAGATTGGCTTCAGCCATAGAAATGACATTTTTCTTGTCATATTTTTGTTAATAACTAGATCTTTAATATTTATTTTATTAGATAACTAGAACATTAGATAACTCTTGAAATCTTTCCATACTGGTGGTAGTTTCTCAATGATAATAGTCACTTGAAAAGTTTCACTTAAATCCATCCCCTTAGCATGAATTTCTTTCAAAATTATCTATAAATCTTGAAGTTGACACATATTAGTTTTGGATTCTACCATCTTATAATCTAGGAAGTTTTTAATACCAACATCTTCAGTTTTATATATTTATTCTGAGGACTTCTATAGCTTCTTGGCCCTACAGCTCCTCAGCTCTTTTCTTTCCATCATACATATAGTACAAAAAATCACTCAAGCTATTCAACAAATAATTTTATGCAAAGGAAATCGGAATGATTCCAAGCATCAATTACATTGATCACTTGGACATTAGTTTCACCTTTTATTGATAAAGAAGCCTTTTCTTTCAAGAATCTCACATGATTCTAGGTAGTCATGTAAAAGAACATTTTTTGTTGCATTGTTTAAAATTCTGACCTATGAATTTCTCAGTTTTTTTTTTCACATGAGGAATAATCACAGAGGCAATAACACCAATACCAACACTAGCATATGAGACAACAAAAGGATGGTCACAAGTTCCAGCTTGTTGGCTCATATTTGTTGTTGTTTCAATAAATAATTTGTTTCAAGATTGTTAAAATATCATTAAAATTAGCAAGTGAAATAAGGCAACCCACTTTGTATGCAAAAAAGACACTAGTTAGTTTTTCAGGAAAGAGTGGATCCCTTTTAATCCAGTTAATCTTATTAATAAGACTCTTACATAGTTGTTAGAACTTTATAATAATAATAAAAAATTGAAACATCAAAGATATAACATATAACTGAATAATATGTAATAAGATAAAAAAACACAAACTTGAGGCTTGTAAAGATACAATATCCTTAAAAAGATTCACCACCTTCACTATGGTGCTTGAATTATAATGGAATCTATCTCTGTAAATACAATGAATCCTAATAGTGTTGGCAGCACAATCTCACTATTCCAGAACTTCAAATAAATGTTTGAATTCTATCATACTTAAGCTTTAAGCTCGAGAATATTTATTTGAGAGGAAAGATTAGAAAATCAGTTAGATTTTCGTGTATTTTTCAAGTAAACTTGGAAACCAATATAGGATGAAATAAAGGGCATTAGTGTTGTGCAAATTTTATTGAACTCGCAAGTACACGAATATACTGTAGAATAGATTAATGGTGACGAGTATCAATCTCAAGAGGAGGTGAACTTTAATTATATGTAGAATTAATTTTGTATGAGGGTGGTGGGATTTGTGGTGAAAATGACTTTAGATTATCCTAAAATTGGATTTTAAATGGCGAGAATAAATTAAATAGAAATTAAAATGACGTACTTTGGTATCTGGATCCGTATCAACATACACCATGAGTTAAATATTCCTTATTACTACCAATTAAATCATGACCGGAAAATCCACACCTCATGAACTACACTCTGATCAATATAGTGTTAAGAGCTTATTGTACCAAATAATAATAACCTTTTACTAGAGAGTCGGTGAAACCAGAGCTGTATCTAGACAAACTTATTATTATTTGTTGACGAGAAGTCACATCCACAAAAACTAAAGGGGAAGAGAAAATAAATTTACCAAATAAAGCCCATGACACATGTTGAGACTTCACCTTCAACCCAAGCTTGAAAAAAATTAGCTACTCATAATTGAACTAAGGACAAAATGGAAATTTATTAAAATATGTAGAAAATACAAGATGGAGAAGGAATTATAGAAAATAGAGTCTAAAAATAGATTCAGAGCTATCAAATTAGGGGGAGCCCCTTTTTTATCGGTGCATTGAGTAAATCATGGTCATCAGATCAAAAATATTTCGGACGCTCAGGATTACACCACGTCATCAGTCAACAGTACGCGGTTTGAACAGTAACACGGTTTGACCCAACTTGAACAGTGATGCGGTTTGGTTGAAAATAATCTTGTGTAATACATGTACTGTACACGAGATTTTTAGTCCACTGATATGCTGCCATGTCATCGATCAACAATGCATAAGAATTTTAGTCCAACATGATCGTGACATCTCATCAGTCCACATCATCGATCCGTCTATGTGAACAGTGTCGTGAACAGTAACGTAGACAATATCATACATGTGAATAGTACCGTACATGTGAACAATGCTGTTTTTCCTTTTATGTTCCTCCTAAGATTTTCGACCGTCCTAAGTTCAAAAGTAATGTCCGTTTTGCCGCCTGATCTCTCGTTCATTATGAAATGACTATGATGCCCCTAAAATATATAAAATACTAAATTATAATACAACACACATAATTAAATGGCAAGAAGTTTAAATACATAAAAGTAAAGGTGTTAGTAAAACTTGAAGTGTAAAATGACAATTTTCTCCTTTATAAATATACATTTTCTAACACTCAACACACCCCCCCCAACCAGCTTATTGATAGTCCCTAGCAAATAAAACGAAAATAAAATTCAAATCCAAAATGATTTTTTTTAACAATCATGTTTATTTAATCAGACTAATGACAGTAATTAAATAAAAGTATAAGCATTATGTCTAATCTAAAGAAACATCACACCTATATCAACTACCTACATGAATCAACCCAGTAGACTTTGTCATAGCTACTTTCAAGAATGATATGTCAAACCCCAAAATCTCACTGGAAGTAGTGACACTCTCACAAATAAATTAAATCCAATAAAAGTAGTCACTCCAATAAGTAATTGGGAGAAAATAATAAAGAAATGATATCACATATTCTCACCAAGATGAAAGAAATATGCCCTCAGCTTAGAAATAATACGATCTCAAGTCAAATAAAAATGTTAGCCAACCCAATTTATTTATTTATTTATATTTATTTTTTATGCACCACTACATCTTTTTAACCCATATAACTAGCTTCTACTTCAGACTATAGTTTTCTAAAATCAATAAGGACTTTTATTAGGACGTAACATAAGCTAGGGACATGGCTAATAAAGGAGGGGAAATAAGAAAAACAAAGTGCATATTTAAGAAAAATACATAGATTTTTGTTTTGTTTTTTTAAAGTTGTAAGTGAATTTCACCTATTATTGTTATTTTGTTTAAACAACAATTTTTATTATTATTTATTATTTTTTTTGCTTTTCTTTGGCACAATGTCACTGAACAAAATAATTATTTACATTTTTCTCAAACATAAATAGGTGATGGAACTTATAAGACATCGGGTAATACTCCAAATCAAAGTGGGTCAAGATGATAAATTGATAAAGAAAAGTTTTTTTTTCTCAAAAGGGTTAATTATGAATATTTCACAAAAGAGATGACTAGAAAGACTCAAACGAATCAAAGATGGCATTTCCAACATTTTTTAAGGCTCTAAAGAATCTTTCATATCTACTAGTTAGATGGGCCTCTAGATGTAGTAACACACATTTTTTCTTTTTTTAAATTTTACAACTTTTTTTAAGGGTTAACCCAAAAGAAATCTAGAGATCATGTATAAAATAATAAACTGCTAAGCTGTATAAAGAATGGGAAAAAAGGGTTACTCTTCAAGAAAAATGATAGGCTCAAAAACTCACTTGGTACTTATTATGACATGTTCATTCTTTCAAGTAACTTATATTTGTCTCCGACATCAACATGTAGAGTAGCAAACATAGCGTAACATCACTTAAGACCAAAGATAATACAAATACTAAAATTTAAAATTCACTATGTCATCCAATGTTAAAACAAATCACATAATTTTTTTAAAACAACATTCTACCCCCCAGCCTATTCTAAACATAAAAGGAAAATATATATGGAGAAATGTGAAAATGGTTCAGAAAAACTAATTAGAAAGTTACACTTAAAATAATAGAGAAAGAAATGTTTTTTTTAACTAAAAAGATGCGTGTCTAGAGGCATTACACTCTATATTTAGCTATTTTCGACTCAAAAAATTTGAAAGTGTATAATTATAAAGGAGAAATTAGAAAGCAGCAGAAAAATGATTGTAAAAAAATTAATAAAAAAAAATATTTTTTTAACGAAGAAGATGCATTTCTAGAGTGACTATACTTCATTTTTAGCCGTCTTCAACACAAAAAGTTAGCAATAGTTAATTTCTATAACAAAAAATTAGTAAAAACTTAACCAAGATTCCATAATTGTCGACTATTCCCTTCCCCCATCCAGAATGAAATATTGTCCTCAATGTTTTAAATGAAAGAAGTAGAGTTTAGAAGACATCACCTGGGTGGTGCAACATATAAGAAAATATTTACAGGCGGAGAGTTAAATCTAATTTGTACTTCTTATTGCGGCTACTGTTACCGTCATTATTTGGACGCTTCAACACAAAGGTCTAGGGGTTTGGCTCCGATTTATAAGCTTATAACATATCAAGTAACTTATTAGTAGTGTGAGCACAAATAAAAAGTTTTTTCGCATTGGAAGGAACGAAATAGTTTTTTATTGCATGATTAAGAAATGCGATAAAACCATCATAAAAATTATTGACATTTAAGAAATCGATGGGTTTCTGGTAAATGTACAGATGGGCCCAGGATGCTAGTGTGATAAGTGCCTCTAGTGTTACAAGATCTCCTTGAAGGAAAATAAAAGCATCAGCATGATTAAGCATTTCAGTTATTCTTTCTTGCATACCTAAGACGACTTACTCTTCTCCAGTTAGTGGGTTAGACAAACTACCCAAAGATTTTAGGGCTCTTGGGATGATGCCTAACACTTGGCTTTTTCTAACAGAAGCAACTTTTGAGACCAAATTTGATAACCCTTGGTTACCTTCTTCATACACCAAGTTTAATTTTCTCTCTGCTTTGCTTCGACCAAGATCTATGGCTGCCTCAATGAACTCTTTATGGTTGCCATAATTAATTCTAGAAAGTGCATAAATGTTCTTGAATTGGCTACTCGGAGTAGCTGCCATTGGAATATTTCTCAAAAATAATTTGTGAGTGCTTAACAAAAAGTCATGTTTAAGAATCTTGGTGACAGTGGGTCACAATTGTGTATGAATCGGCATGTCAGTGTCAAATAACACGTAAAACACATGGATCGCAGTAAAAAAAGAAACAGTAAAAAGAAAAAAGAAACAATGATAAAATAAAATAATTAAAGAAAATAATGAAAAAGATAAAATAACAGTGAAATAAAATAACAGTAAAGTAAAAAGATATTTACAGGTAATTGCGATTATAGCTTACATATTTCTTTGGTTTTACATCCAAAAATGGCTTGAACGCCCTCTATGGGTTGATGATAGGCTTCCTATCCAGTTTTCTTATAAACTGACAAACATGGTCGTTTATAGGCAGATTCCCGAGACTATATCGTGCATGCTCTTTCTGAAATAATGGCCATAACTAGATAATCGCTCCTTGCACATATCCACTGGGATGCGTTTCAAGATACAAAAGGATATCATATAATGACTCCTTATTCAAGCCATCCCTAATGAATTGAATCTTATCTTCCCTATTATCAGACATCATTCCTAAAGAACATGGGTTTTTATTGCATTTTATTCTGGCACATTTATGACAAGCAATAGAAATTCTTCACGCTCTTCGTTTTCTTGCATAATTTCCTTTACCACAACTAGGCATGTATGCAATAAATTTTGGAGGTAATTCACCTGCCAATCGTACTTTAGCCTTGATTAACCAATGAATGTTAGTAGGTATGTTATTCCTCATGAGCAATCGCATGCGTTCGGACCGAGCTTTGTAAATTATAAGGAGCGCATTCTGAGAAAGTGAAGGGAATCGATTGTGAAGCTTTGCTAGAATCTTGTTTCTGTCCATACCTTCACCTTAGAATATCAGTCATTATGGGAAACTAAAGTAACCGACTTGATTGTCACGGAGTACCGTTATCCGCCACTTCACTGGGGTAATAAACTAAAGCACACAAATAGAAAAATAAATTAAAACACACAAAAAAATTAAAATGTCCTATTAAATTTACCTCAAGCTCTAACTGGATGTTGTGGGCACTTCTCTCAATGTCTTTGAGTTGGCTTTCTAAATCCTCAACATAGGATACTAACTCCGGTGCTTGCAAGGCCTAAATACGATGTGTTTTACAAAATCAAATCTGCAGTTTGAGATGAGATTTTACACATTGAAGTGGTTTAAGAATGTTCAGGAGTAATTGTTTAGCTATGGTACTCATGATTAATAATGGTAAGAGAAAACTTAATGGTTAAACAAACACATTTATATAAAAATAATTTCAATTAGCAAAAGAATAATAAAAAAAAAGAAAGAAAGAAAAATCAAATCACCAAAAAGAAAGAAAGAAAAACTTAATTCAAATCTGGTGAGTCACTCAAATTTATTTCGATGTCCTCTTTATGTGGTTGGTACTCTAGATATGACTTTAATCTTTAACCATTAATTTTAAACGTGACACCGTTCTTTGTGTCCTTAATTTCAGTTGCCCCATGTGAAAAAATAGTATGAACAATAAATAGGTTGGACCATCAAAAACGTAACTTACCTGGGAATAGGTGCAAGTGAGAATTGAATAAAAGCACTTTGACCTGGAGTTAACGATTTTCTCATAATTTACTTGTCATGGAAGACTTTTATTCATTGGTTGTAAATCTTGGCATTTTTGTATGCATCATTGCGAATTTCTTCAAGTTTTGCCAACTAGAATCTTCTTTATGAGCTTGCTTGTTGCATGTCAAAGTTGAATTTCTTGATGGCCTAATATGCACGATACTCGAGTTCCATAGGTAGGTGGCAAGCTTTTCCATACTATAGCCTGTAAGGTGACATCCCAATTGGGGTCTTGAAGGCCATTCTATATGTCTATAATACATCATCAAGTTTTAATGACCAATCTTTTCTGTCTAGCCTCACCGTCTTTTCTAATATGTGCTTTATTTCTCGATTGGAAATCTTAACTTGGCCACTGGTTTGCGGATGATATGGGGTCGCCACTTTGTGAGTGATGGAATACTTTGTCAAAAGAGCCTTGAATATTTTGTAACAAAATTGGGCACCACCATCACTGATTATTGCTCGAGGGAATCCAAAGCCTCAAACAATGTTGCTTTTCAAAAATCCTATCACCACCTTGTGATCATTGGTTCTACATGAAATTACTTCTACCCATTTTGATATGTAGTCAACAACAACCAATATGTATTGATGTCCAAAAAAAGGGGAAAAAGGTCCCATGAAGTCAATACTCCATGTGTCAAAAATCTCAACTACTAAAATTGGATTTAATGACATCATATTTCTTCGTGTAATGTTCCCCATTTGTTGACACTTATCACATGAAGAACAGAAAGTGTAAGCGTCTCGAAATATAGTTGGCTAATAGAAACCACATTGTTAAACTTTAGTTGCTGTTTTCTTAGCACTGAAATAGCCTCCACAAGTTTGTTCATGGTAGAATCAAAGAATATTCTAAATTTCATTTTATGGGACGTATCGTCTAACAATTTGATTTACACAATACTTAAACAAATAAGGGTTATCCCAAAAGGAATTCTTTATTTCTGTAAAAAAAATTTGGCTTTGTCTTGCTTGGTCCAATGCTGTGGAAGTTGACCTGTAACAAGATAATTCACGATGTCTGCATACCACGGTAATATTTCCACACTCATCAATTGTTCATCTGGAAACGACTCATTCAATGTTAATGGTTCTAAAATTGTGTCAAAATAGAGACGAGAGAGATGGTCTGCCACAACATTTTCAGTGCCTTTCTTATCTTTAAATTCTAAGTCGAATTCCTGCAAAAGTAACACCCAATGAATTAGTCTAGCTTTTACATCTTTCTTTATAAGAAGATATTTAAGAGCAGCATGATCCATAAATACAATTATTTTACAACTAATGAGATAAGATCGAAATTTTTCTAATGCAAACACTACTGCTAGCATTTCTTTTTCAGTAGTTGAATAGTTTAAATATGCATCATTCCATGTCGTACTAGCGTAGTAAATAACATATGAAATTCGATCAACTCTTTTTCCTAATACTGCTCCTATTGCATAATCAGATGCATCACAGATGAGTTCAAATGGTAAGCTCCAGTTTAGGGGCTGCATGATGGGTGATGATGTCAACAACCGCTTTAATTTTTCAAATGCTATAAGACATGAATCATTAAAGAAAAAAAAGTACATCCTAAGCAAGTAGATTGCATAAGGATCTAGAAACTTTGCTAAAATCTTTAATGAAACGTCTATAAAAACCAGCATGCCCAAGAAAAGATCTTATTTCTCTGACTGTTTTGGGTGGAGGAAGATTAGAAATGAGATTTACCTTGGCTTTGTCAACCTCAATACCTTTGCTGAAAATGATGTGATCGAGAACAATATCTTATTTTACCATAAAATGGCACTTCTCCCAATTTAGGACTAAGTTTTTCTCAATACATCTTTGCAGAACTAGTGTTAGATGATGTAAACATTGATCAAATGAATCACCAAAGACAAAAAAATCATCCATAAAAACTTCAAGAAATCGTTCAACCATATCAGAAAAAATGCTCAACATGTATCGTTGAAATGTGGCAGGTGCATTACATAATCCAAATGGCATCCTCCTATATGTAAAAATGCCAAAAGGTCAAGTGAAAGTAGTCTTCTCTTGATCTTTTGGTATTATAAGAATCTGATTGTATCCTGAGTAACCATCTAGAAAGTAATAAAATTCATGGTCAACTAATCTATCAAGCATTTGGTCGATAAATGATAAAGGAAAATAGTCTTTACGTGTGACAGAATTCAACTTTCTATAATCAATGCATACACGCCATCTTGTAGTCACTCTAGTAGGTATCAATTCATTATCAACATTCGTAACTACTGTGACTCCTGACTTTTTAAGGACAACTTGTACAGCACTGACCCATGAACTATTAGAAATGGGGTAAATGATATATGTGTCTGATAGCTTAAGGACTTCAGTTCTAACATATTAGGATTTAACCGACGTTGCATTTCCCTAGTAGGTTTAGCATTTTCATCAACGTGAATATAATGCATGCAGTATACTGGGTTTATACCTTTGATGTCTACTTTAGTCTATCCTAATGCTCCTTTGTACTCTTTTAAAACATCCAACAACTTAATTTTTTCTTTGTCGTTTAGGGATGATGAGATAATTACCGGTAGAGTGCTTTTTTCTCCCAAAAATGCATATTCCAATGTGTTGGGTAATGGTTTAAGCTCGAATTTCGGTGGTAATTTTGATGATGAGATGAGTTTCTTCTTTGATAGTGCTAGTTGTTCAACTCTTGACTTCTATTTATTAGTGTTCATGGATGGTACTGAGTCAAGTATGGCATTAACTTCATCGACCGATCTGTCAATATCAAAATCCAAACTAAAGTGAGTTAAACATGTTTGTAAAAGATCATCACTAAGGTTTGAAATAAAAGTATTATCAACTAATGCTTATATTAAATCCACATCAACAATTACATCATCTGCATTGTGAGGTTGTTTGGCAATGTTGAAGATGTTTAGTTCTATAGTCATGTTGTCGAAGGACAACTTCATATTTCCAGTCCTTCATTGAATGTGGGCATCCGCAGTTACTAAGAAAGGTCGGCTTAGAATAATAGGGATATGCGTCCTTGACTCCTATATTGGTTGAATGTCAATTACAATGAAATCAACAGGAAAATAAAATTTGTTTACCTGGATAAGCACGTCCTCCACAATACCACAAGGTATTTTTGTGGACCGATCTGCAAGCTGTAACACCACTGGAGTTAGGTGTAATTTTCCAAGTCTAAATTTTACAAATACTGAATAAGGCAATAGATTTACACTAGCTCTTAAATCCAACAAAGTATTCTTAATTATGTGGTTCCCTATACTACATGAGATAGTGGGGGAGCCTGGGTCTTTTCATTTTAGAGGAATTTTATGTTGGAGTATAGAACTAACGTTTTCTGTTAAAAAAGCATTCTTTTGAATGTAAATGTTTCTCTTTTTAGTACAAAGGTCTTCAAGAAACTTGGGATAAGATGAAACTTATTTTATAGCATCAAGTAAAGGGATGTTAACACTTACCTATTTAAAGATTTCAAAAATCTCACTTGTGAATTTTTCCTTCTTTCCTTTAACTAACCTCTGAGGAAATGGAGTTTTCGGAACGTATTCTCGTGGGTTGGTTTCTTTTTTCTCCTTCAGTGATGAGTCCTCAACATTCACAGGTACAATTTAATTTTCTTTTTTCATCGACATCTCCACTTTATTGTCGACTTCTTTTCCTTTTCGCAAGATCATGACTGCTTTGACCTCTTCATGCTGCTGTGGTAAACTGGTACTTGCTTCATGCATTGCTTTAGGATTGGGCACTGGTTGACTTGGAAACTTACCTTTCTCAATAGTTATTGCCAAGGTCTGAACTGAAGAAGCAAGTTGTCCCACCATCTTCTCAAGGCTTGAAATTGATTGAGCTTGTGAGTTGAAGCATGCTCTCATCTCATTTCGTAGTCCATTAATGGTGCGGTTCTATTGCTCAATCGTAGAGTGAGTAACATTCTTGAAATTCTAGAATGCATCCTCCCATGGTCTGGGTTGAAAGTAGTTCTGGTTCTGATTGTATGGTTTAAATGGTGGCTGAGAGGCTTGAGGATTTTGATAAATTAGTTGCATTAGTGGAGCTGCAGCTGTTGGTCCATTCTGTTGGCATCCTTGAGACTATGAAAAATTTGGGTAGTCTTTTCATCTAGGGTTATATGTGTTGAAGTATGGGTTGTAATTTGATGGCTTTCTCATTACACTTATGGCATTGTCTTGATCTAATATGAGTCATGGTCATGTGGCTCTATTGTTTTAGCAGTCGATAACAATACTATTTGCCGAGAGAGGCCTTCAATTATCACTTTGACTTTTTTAATTTATGGACATGACTCGCCAATGTGAACCTTATTTACTACCTTAATTCTTTTAGTATTCCTGAGTGACAGACTCTGTTATTGGGAATTATACACTTGTCATTGGAAGAATTCCTAAATCTCTAATGTATTTTTTGACATTAGCCTCCTTCACTTGTTGCCATTAGTTATTCTTGTACATTCGACAATAATCCCTCCAAAAAGTATTGGCATTAGTGCCATTTCTCGTACCCATGATGTGGACACTTTAAGAGTAGCCCATTGAATCGTTCCCATGTTTTAAAAAACTGCTCGTCTTCTTTCTGGGTAAATTCTAAAATTTCCCTGCGAATAGCATTGATTTTATGCACTGGGAAATATTTATTCAAAAATTTTATAACCATTTATTCCCATGATATAATGTTATTAGCAGGTAATGTATTAAGCCATGAACGAGCTCTATCCTTTAAAGAAAATGTGAATAGTCTAAGTTTAACATTATCATCTGAAAAATTCTCATATCTAAATGTTTGACAAACAGTATGAAAATCATTCAAATGATTATATGGGTCCTCATTTTCTAGGTCATAGAATGTTAGGAGACAATTTAACACACTAGATTTTAGTTTAGAACTTATAACAGCTACATTTGGGTATCTTATATATGATGTGTTCAAATTAGCTAAGGGACTAAAGTAGTCCTTAAATGGCCTCTCCTGTAGTGCTTATTGTTGCAAATCCATTTTATTTTTAACATGTTTGTGTGTGCGTAGTGTTTTTTCTAATTCAATGTCTATAGGTTCAAGATTGGGTAATAATGACCTACGATCATGCATGCAAAGAACAAAAAATAAATGGGAACAAAACGAATAAAAATAAAGAAGAAAGAGAAATTACAATACTAACCTTATCACGCTGTTACAATCTTTCTATAAAAACACATTAAAATAAATACATGAAATAAATTAACTAAAATTAAATTAATAAGGTAAACAAAAAATTACAAAGAAAAATAAGATGACAATTAAATTAAAGAATTTTAAAGAAGAAATAAAAAAATTCTTAGCTCAAAATGTAAATTCACTCATTTTTTTCTTTTTTTTAAATAAACAAGTACAAGAAAAATAACTAAAAGAATTTTTTTACAAAAATTAATTCTACAAATTAAAATAACTTACCACCCTAGCAATGACGCCAAAAGCTTATTTTGTAAATTTTATTGAACTCGCAAGTGCACGAATCTATTGTGGAATAAATTAATGGTGACAAGTGATGATCCCACGAAGAGGTAGAATTTAATTATATGTAGAATTAATTATATATGAGAGTGGTTGGATTTGTGGTGAAAGTGACTTTAGATTATTCTAAAATTGGATTTTAAATGGCGAGAATAAATTGAATAGAAATCTATTGAAATAACATATTTGGGTATCTGGATTCGTATCAATATGCACAATGAGCTAAATATTCCTTATTAATACTAATTAAATCATGAGGGGGGAATCCTCATGAACCACACTCTGATTAATATGGTGCTAAGGGTTTATCGTGACAAATAATAATAACCTTGTACTAAGGAGCCAGTGAAACCAGGGCGGTATCTAGACAAGCTTATTAGTATTTGTCGACGAGAAGTCAAAAAAATATCCACAAAAACTAAAGGGGAAGATAAAATAAATTTACCAAATAAAGCCTATGACACATGTTGAGACTTCACTTTCAACCCAAGTTTGAAAGAAAATTAACTACTCATAATTGAACTAGGGGCAAAATGAAAATTTATTAAAATACGTAGAAAATATAAGATGGAGAAGAAATTATAGAAAATGGAGTCTAAAAATGGATTCAGAGCTATCGAACTAGGGGGAAGAGCTCCCTTTTATAGATACATTGAGTAAATCATGGCCATCAGATCAAAAATATTAGTTACTTGTAATTGAACTAAGCGCGAAATGAAAATTTATTAAAATACGTAAAACATACAAGATGGAGAAGGAATTATAGAAAATGGAGTCTAAAAATGAATTCAGAGTTATCGAATTAAGGAAGAGAGACTCATGTTTATAGATACATTGGGTAAATCATGATTATCGGATCAAAAATATTTCAAACGCTCAGGATTGCGTCACGTCATCAGTCAACAGTACGTGGTTTGACCACACGGTATAACAGTAATAAAGTTTGACCCGGCTTGAACAGTGACGCGGTTTGGTTGAAAATAATCCTGTATAATTTATGTACCGTACGCTAGATTTTTGGTCTACTGATATACTGCCACGTTATCGATCAATAGTGCATAAAAATATTAGTCCAACAAGATCATGACACCTCATCAGTCAATGCCACATCATTGATCCGTCTATATGAACAGTGTTGTGAATAGTAACATAGACAGTACTGTACATGTGAATAGTATCGTACATGTGAACAATGCCATTTTTCCTTTTATGCTCCTGTTGAGGTTTTCGATTGTCCTGAGTTAAAAAATGATGTCCGTTTTGCCGTCTGACCTCTCGTTCATTGTGAAATGACTATGATGCCCCTAAAATACATAAAATGCGTAATTATAATACAACACACATAATTAAATGACAAGAAGTTTAAATACATAAAAGTAAAGGTGTTAGTAAAACTTGAAGTGTAAAATGACGATTAGTAAAACTTGAAGTGTAAAATGACAATTAGTAAAACTTGAAGTATAAAATAACGATTTTCTCCTTTATAAATATACATTTTCTAGCACTCAACAATTACTTAGCTAGGTTCCCACATGAGATTTTTCTTTATTTTTTTCAAATTAATAGGTGTTCTTCGAGATCCAATTTCTCATTCACATAAATATCAATTTAAGTGCCCTGGGATTTATTGTGAAGAGCTCACAGAGGAAATTCTGAATCATCTATGTAAATATATTTTTTTTAGTATTCACCTTGCTCAAAACTGACAGAAAAATTAGCCATTTTATGCTATTTTCAAGGCCAAATTTGGCTTAGATAGTAAACAAACTTATTAGATATATGAGTAATCTATGGGTTGATCACCAGAAAGCTATATGAAGAGTACTCAATTACTTACGATATACTCATAATTACATACTGCACTATACTATATAGCCAGTTGTACTCGAAGGATGAAAGACTCATTGTCTACTGTTGGCTATATGTTTACACTTGTAAGTGTTGCTATTTCATAAAAATCATCTAAACAAACGGCGATAGTCAAGTTAGCGATATAATCTGAATTCATTAATTTGGACAAATGTGTGAAGAGGCGAAATAGTTGTAAAATTTCTTAGAAGATATTCCAAAATAGCCAAAGTTTGTGCTAGTAATTTACGTACATTATAATAGTCAATCCATAATTGGAAGAGCATGCAACAATATATATAATGTTAAGTCCAAACATATACATCATAGATATAATACCATTAGGCAACTACTCTTCATTGGAGTTATTTCTATTGACTATGTAAAGTTAAAGGATAATATTACGGATCCGCTACCCAAAGAGTTAAATAGAGAGTTAATAGTAAAATCATCGACGAGAATGAGACTAAAGCCCATAGAATAAAAAGGTTTATTTTATGAAGGAAAATCCAACCTAATTGACTAGAGATTTTAAGAATTAGGTTCAAGTAAACAATCTAATTGTGAAATACCTTATTGGATCACTGTGAATGTTACCCTCCTATTTATTCCTATGATAAAAAACAATTATGCCTGTAAGAGACAAAAAGAAAAAAAAGGTAAGCTATGTTCTTAATGATTTCTTATGTAATGGAAATCCAAGAAAATTATGGTAAGTTACTTTTGATTAAGAAATCAACAATGTAAAAGAGATGTGGGTCGCTTTAAAAGAAGTCAATGTCTCACTTTTTAAAAACTCTTGTAGGATCAAGTAGATGTTCAAGGTTGAAATGAACATGATTAACCATAAAAACTTAAGAGTGTTAAGAAAAGTTCCTTTGTGAAATATATCATTGTTTACATAAACAACAGAATAATTTAAAAGAATCTCATCCACTAGTAAATTAATAAAGTAAATATATTTCATAAGGTAAGATTCAAAGGTTGAGACAAATCTACCTTATGTAGATTTTGATCTATTTAATTCTATCACCATAGTCAAATAATTTTGAAATCTAAACAATCATTTTTGTGTCTTCCAACAATTTTCATTCATAAGTGGAATTGTTGGGGAATATAGCATAAATGTCTATTTTTAGGTCAATTTTGACAGATAAATATTGAAAAGAAATATTTACATAGATATTCAAAATTTCCTCTATGAACCCTTCGTAGTGAACCATTGAACGTTCAAATTAGTGCTTGTGTAAATGACAAATTAGATCTCAAAGATAACTAATAATTTGAAAAAAATGAAGAAAAATCTCACATAGGAATCAAATAACTAATGTCCCCTATCTCATCCTATAAATTGGCTTCTAAGTTCATTTGCAAAACCCACCAAAGTTCAAGTGATTTTTTAATTTTTCCTCTCAAACAAATACTCTCAAACTTCAGGCTTCAGTATGATAGAATTCAAACATTTATTCGAAGTTCATTGGAATAGTGATGTTTCGCTACCAACACTATTAAGATCCATTGTATTTTGGGAGACAAACAATAATATAATTTTGGCATTATTGTGAATATGGCAAATCTATTTTAAGGACATTGTATCTTTATAGGCCTTGGTTTTTTTTTTTTTTTTACATGTTGTTCAATTATGTGTTATATGTTCATTGTTTTAATTTATTACTATTATAAGCTTACAACAAGTGTGTAAAAGGCTTATTTATAAGTTTAAGTGCCCCAAAAATATTGTCACAAAGATTATTTACATTGCTTAATTTGGGTTTCAAGCGGAACCATTTGTGACCCTTCCAGTATCTCTTGAGAAACTAAATAGTATCGCATACAAAGTGGATGGTCATATATCACTTGGTAACTGTGATAATATTTCAATAGATTCAACTCTATACATTTACACCAATTACGGCAACAAGATCAAATGATCAATTGGACCAAACTTTCAAGTGCCCTAACTTCACTTCAAAGCCTCATAAGCATCACCATTCTTGTTTTCGTCCCCGTTTATGAACTATTTTTTGTTCATTTGGCCTGAAGAATTGTTGGACACATTGTTTTAGTATAACCATCACTACTAAAAAAATAATTTTTGCTGACTTTAGAATAATGTCAGAAATTACTTTCATTGACAGTTGTTAATTGTGTTACTAATCTAGGAGTCAAAAAAATAGTGACACTTGTAAGTGGTGTCAGTGATTACTATTACTACAGTATCACCGATATTATAACACCATAATATTAGTAGTTATTAATAATTTATTAGTGTCTATGATTACTGTTACTATGGTATCACTATTTAATTTATTTTAAAAAAATAAAAAATTGAATTGGATCATTGCCTATTGATTTATTGGTAAAATTAAAAGACACCACAAAATAACAAAAAGAAATTGATTTATATCACAAAATCTTTCATTTCACATTAAAATATTATTAGTATATATTACAAATTCCAAAACTTCAATAACAAAAATGTGAGATATCCTACTCTCATAACTAAAAATCCAAATTCAATACATAAAAATTTCTCCCATCGAATCAAATGCCTACTCCTTGTGGCTAAATTTAATAAATCTAGAAGTTAAATTGAGAAGGATGACTATCTTTCACTCTTTGAATATGAATAGTATAATTGCGTTATCACACCAGCAGCTTCTCCATTCAATAGGCTATATACGTTAGGATATAAGTGAAGTTAATGAGTAAACACTTCAAACACATTGATCAAATCTAAATATGAATACAAGAAAAGAAAAATAAATTAGCTGCCAATATCCAGCCATTAGAGAAACAACAATTAACAAAAATAAAATTATTTTGTTTGAAAGAAAAAAAATACTCATACGCTATTTATAAATAAACTCAATTATTATCTTTTGGTAAAGGTTATATATATAGCAAACTATCGCAGACAAGAAGTTTTCAATGCAATATCTACTTTTAGCACAAGCATGTTACTCTATCTACATATACCAAATGATTTTTGTGCATAGTTAAAAGCTATCACAAATGCTCTACTATAAATAAATCACCACTCATTTCCTAAATTTATTCATTCTAAAAGCTTATTTAACAAGGTAAAAAATAAGTCATCAAACTGCAGTTTCCTTAAACTGGGTATAAAATAACTATGAGCCTCCATATTTATATTAGGCATAATAAAGTTTGGACATAAAATATTTCAATAATTTGAGAGTTCGATAAAAAATTATTACCACTAAAAAAACAATATTTACAAACTTAGTTAAGCCTTTATAAAGTGAGTATGAGATTTATTATACTACTGAAATCTATTCATGTGAACCATTTAAAGAATATCACCCTAAATTGTAATTAAGTATTCATTAATTTTGCATAATTATAAAACTTTAAGAAGATAAAAAAAAGTAGAATAAAAATATAATCATTATATATTTCCACTCACAAGTAATGTTGCTTTAACTTGATTGACATCATAACTCAAAATCACTTTAAACATTTTTCCTAAACCTAGAAAGGGAAAAAAACTTCAAAATATAATTATTATATATTAAGACATGCATATATAACATAACTAGAATATTCATGGAATAATCCATAGTTCTTAAAATTAATATGCTACACTAAGTATATATTTGATACAGTAAATTAATTTTCAAACTATTACTCATATGCTTATCATCCAAAATCATTTCTTGGAAGCCTGCAAAGTCTTAAACTAGGATGTCAAACTCAAACCAACACAAAACAAGAATGTCAAACTCAAATCAATCGCAAACCATAGAAATCAATAGTCGGGCTAATATTTAAGTTAAATTAGTTCAATTAAAAAGAATAGCTAACAAGCTCCTAGCTTTCGGGAACCACCTGGCTGGTCCTAAAACCATTCATTTTTGGGCTCCAACTACAGTAGTAATTGGTACTTAAATACATATTTATAAAATTTAAGATACTTACTACATTGGATTGATATTTTCCAGTTTTTAACAACACATATGAATGAACAACATATTAAAATTTGAGGTTATTCTGATATTATTATGCTGGTGTTTTGTAAGATCAAAAGTTAATAGTTATGTCAAAAGAACTTGCTGCAGAGCAGCAGAGTTTAAAAAATTATTAAAAATAACATGCAAGTTCAATCAACATAAATTTTTTCAGATTTGAAGTATGCATATAGAACTTTAGTTTCTCCGAATTTCAGCTCATTCAGATATGTTTAGACTATCGTTTTGCACCACCAAACATGATACATGAGTAATTTATGAAAGATTGGACAGCAACCAACCATTTTGAAAAATCAATTAAAAATCAGTTATAGACCCAATTCATTCCAAAATTTCCAGAACTGAAACATACACTTTTAACTTTAATTATTTCAAACATATGGTAAAGTTTGGACAAAATATTTCAATAATTTGAGAGTTCATTCCAAAATCATTACTTATAAACAAGTCATATGATTTTGGCCATCAATCTTATAAAATTGAAGATACTTAATAAATTGGAATGATATTTTCCAATTTTTAACAACACATATGAATGAACAACATATTAAAATTTGTGGTTATTTTGATATTATTATGCTGGTGTTTTGTAAGATCAAAAGTTAATAAATAGTTATGTCAAAAGAACTTGCTGCAGAGCAGCAGAGTTTAAAAAATTATTAAAAATAACATGCAAGTTCAATCAACATAAATTTTTTCAGATTTGAAGTATGCATATAGAACTTTAGTTTCTCCGAATTTCAACTCATTCAGATACGTTTCGACTATCGTTTTGCACCACCAAACATGATACATGAGTAATTTATGAAAGATTGGACAGCAACCAACCATTTTGAAAAATCAATTAAAAATCAGTTATAGACCCAATTCATTCCAAAATTTCCAGAACTGAAACATACACTTTTAACTTTAATTATTTCAAACATATGGTAAAGTTTGGACAAAATATTTCAATAATTTGAGAGTTCATTCCAAAATCATTACTTATAAACAAATCTTATGATTTTGGCCATCAATCTTATAAAATTGAAGATACTTAATAAATTGGAATGATATTTTCCAATTTTTAACAACAAATATGAATGAACAACATATTAAAATTTGTGGTTATTTTGATATTATTATGCTGGTGTTTTGTAAGATCAAAAGTTAATAAATAGTTATGTCAAAGAACTTGCTGCAGAGCAGCAGAGTTTAAAAAATTATTAAAAATAACATGCAAGTTCAATCAACATAAATTTTTTCAGATTTGAAGTATGCATATAGAACTTTAGTTTCTCCGAATTTCAGCTCATTCAGATACGTTTAGACTATCGTTTTGCACCACCAAACATGATACATGAGTAATTTATGAAAGATTGGACAGCAACCAACCATTTTGAAAAATCAATTAAAAATCAGTTATAGACCCAATTCATTCCAAAATTTCCAGAACTGAAACATACACTTTTAACTTTAATTATTTCAAACATATGGTAAAGTTTGGACAAAATATTTCAATAATTTGAGAGTTCATTCCAAAATCATTACTTATAAACAAATCTTATGATTTTGGCCATCAATCTTTTAAAATTGAAGATACTTAATAAATTGGAATGATATTTTCCAATTTTTAACAACAAATATGAATGAACAACATATTAAAATTTGTGGTTATTTTGATATTATTATGCTGGTGTTTTGTAAGATCAAAAGTTAATAAATAGTTATGTCAAAAGAACTTGCTGCAGAGCAGCAGAGTTTAAAAAATTATTAAAAATAACATGCAAGTTCAATCAACATAAATTTTTTCAGATTTGAAGTATGCATATAGAACTTTAGTTTCTCCGAATTTCAGCTCATTCAGATACGTTTAGACTATCGTTTTGCACCACCAAACATGATACATGAGTAATTTATGAAAGATTGGACAGCAACCAACCATTTTGAAAAATCAATTAAAAATCAGTTATAGACCCAATTCATTCCAAAATTTCCAGAACTGAAACATACACTTTTAACTTTAATTATTTCAAACATATGGTAAAGTTTGGACAAAATATTTCAATAATTTGAGAGTTCATTCCAAAATCATTACTTATAAACAAATCTTATGATTTTGGCCATCAATCTTATAAAATTGAAGATACTTAATAAATTGGAATGATATTTTCCAATTTTTAACAACACATATGAATGAACAACATATTAAAATTTGTGGTTATTTTGATATTATTATGCTGGTGTTTTGTAAGATCAAAAGTTAATAAATAGTTATGTCAAAAGAACTTGCTGCAGAGCAGCAGAGTTTAAAAAATTATTAAAAATAACATGCAAGTTCAATCAACATAAAATTTTTTAGATTTGAAGTATGCATATAGAACTTTAGTTTCTCAGAATTTCAGCTCATTCAGATATGTTTCGACTATCGTTTTGGACCACCAAACATGATACATGAGTAATTTATGAAAGATTGGACAGCAACCAACCATTTTGAAAAATCAATTAAAAATCAGTTATAGACCCAATTCATTCCAAAATTTCCAGAACTGAAACATACACTTTTAACTTTAATTATTTCAAACATATGGTAAAGTTTGGACAAAATATTTCAATAATTTGAGAGTTCATTCCAAAATCATTACTTATAAACAAATCTTATGATTTTGGCCATCAATCTTATAAAATTGAAGATACTTAATAAATTGGAATGATATTTTCCAATTTTTAACAACACATATGAATGAACAACATATTAAAATTTGTGGTTATTTTGATATTATTATGCTGGTGTTTTGTAAGATCAAAAGTTAATAAATAGTTATGTCAAAAGAACTTGCTGCAGAGCAGCAGAGTTTAAAAAATTATTAAAAATAACATGCAAGTTCAATCAACATAAAATTTTTTAGATTTGAAGTATGCATATAGAACTTTAGTTTCTCAGAATTTCAGCTCATTCAGATATGTTTCGACTATCGTTTTGGACCACCAAACATGATACATGAGTAATTTATGAAAGATTGGACAGCAACCAACCATTTTGAAAAATCAATTAAAAATCAGTTATAGACCCAATTCATTCCAAAATTTCCAGAACTGAAACATACACATTTAACTTTAATTATTTCAAACATATGGCAAAGTTTGGACAAAATATTTCAATAATTTGAGAGTTCATTCCAAAATCATTACTTATAAACAAATCTTATGATTTTGGCCATCAATCATATAAATATAAATAAGGAAAATTAAATCACTGAAGTAGATATTGCCTTATTATGAATATAAATATAAATAAGACAAATCTAATATTGCCTTAGTAATGAACTGAAGAAATTTGATAGTTTGTAATAAGTAATCATCCAATGAGACTATAGTAAATAAAAATTGAAATCTATTCAATATGAACAAAACTAAAAAATAACAGCCGAAAAAAAATGGAAAGATTGCTTTTGAAAAAAAACACTAATAACACATGAACAAATGGTAATAAGCCATAAATAAATTAGAAAATTTTAGGAATGTCGTTCATCAGCGAAATAAAGTTAACCGTATAGTGACGATCACCCTAAACACAATATTTTCCAAAGTAGATATAATGAAGGCTATTTGGTGCCAATAAAAGAAAAGAAAGTATTAGAGAAAAAACACAATAAAAGCTAAATCTTTACCTTCTTGTTTCTTCCAAGTAGCCAAAGAAACGATACCTTCTAGTTTCTTCCAAGTAGCCAAAGAAACATAGAAGCTCTTCTCCAATTCACTTATTTAAACCTAAAATAACAATTAAAACAAAAAAAAAACTCAAGATCCAATGACAATAAGAGAGACCCAAAATCATAAAATAAGAAAAGAAATAAGAAGTTAGGATTTTGAAGGAAAATGGTGAACCTGTGCCACCGGTTTGAAAGGATCATGGCTGAGCACCTTTTGACAATTTGGATGTTAGGGACTTTTCAGATCTGGGGAGCTGAGGAGGGAACTAATATTTTGGTAGAGGGAGTTGAAAAGTTATATTTTTGATAAGATAAGACTTGTCCATTTGTTTTGTTTTTATCCACTCAAAAAGCACAATTTTAAAAAAATTAAAAATAATTCATAGCCTAATGGTCTTTTGAGTCAATGTAGAAGCTTTAGGTTTCAGAGGTCTTGGGTTCGAATTCAGACTAAAACAAAATTAAAATGATAATTTTTAATTATTGATACCTAAGCGTCATTGATCACTATTACTAAAACTATTGATACTTCAATATTAATAATTAGTGATACATATTTATTAAATATAAAAAATAATTTAAATATATATATAATAATATTTTTAAATAAAGTGTTAGAAGATAAATATCAAAGATCATTTTCTAATAGTACACGCTATTAAGAACAAGTGCATGTCCTTTAACATCAAAACTTACCACGGCAGTACTTGCTTTATCAGAAACCAAAAGGGTTGGCATTGTAAGAGACAATTGGCCAATGGAATATCCCAAAAATCAATAACACTAAAAAGCATTTGGTGGCTCTTTCAAAAGAAATCTGATCTACTGCACAACTGCTTGCGTGGTGATCTCTCGTTGGGAGCTGCAAGCCCCACACTGGATCAAAATACACTTTTACAATACATTTTACTTGCAATTTTTTACGTTGTTATGGTTGTAGGATTACAATAATTGCTCTATGATCAAATGCCAGAACAACGAACACTAATGTTGGAAGGCTTATCAGCATTGGTATAATTAAAGTTGTCGAGGCAATCATCTTTACCCATAGCTGTTGGCTCGGTAACAATTGAAATTGAGACTTCTTGATTATTTTTATTGGTTAATGACGTGCTTTAAATTTATGTGTTTAAGTTTCTAGTATTACCTTCTACATTCTTGTTGGTTTTGATTTTTTTTTTATCTTCTCGTTGACTGTTATTTAAGATATTTACTTGTTAGAAAGATAAATATTAGATCTATTATTATAAGTGAAGATCGTTGAGATTCTTAATATTGTTGGCCTCTAGTATTATGTAGAGAAATATTTGTGTTGTATTCCTATAGTTAATACAGTGGAAGGCTTTATCGAACTCGTGTCCCATAATTTTTTCGATTTGAGTTTTTATGTAAAAATCCGTCTTTAAAACTTGATTTATTACTTTGGACTATGTTAATATATTTTCTGCTTATTTATTTGCAGTACACATCTCGTTTTGATCACATAAGGACGTAAAGTGTTATAGGGTGCATTTGGTATTATTTTTTATATAGTGTTTGTTTTATAAAATAAGAATGATTAGTTTTTGATAAAATTAAAAACATGTTTGGCAACTTGTTTTTATACTAATGCCTGGAAATGAGAATTGTAAAAATCCATTTGGTAGGCTGTTTGGAAAAATAAAAATAATAAAAATTTATTTGATAAATATTTTTTAAAATATATTTAAATAATTACATTATAAAAAATTTTAACATGTTTTAAAAACTAAAATTTAGTCGTTTTTAAGAAAAATATCATCTATTTATTTTATAAATTTCCTAAATTTTTAAATAAATTAATTTTATATTTATTGATTTATGATAATTTTAAAACTTATTTATTGATTGTACATTTATTTATATTAATTATGTTAAATTTATTTTTTTATTGATAATATAGTTATACATATGAAATAATGTCTAAGCCATAACTTTAAACACATGCATAGCATTTTTTTTACTACAAATTTATTATATTATAATAAATTATTAATTTAACAAACACATGAGACCTACCAAATTTTAGTTGTAATTATTGCATTATAGGTGCAGGATCCATAATGACAGAAAACAAAATGATAGAGAACACCAATTTGCTGTTCTCCATCTTTATGAAGAAAATGTGAAAAACAAAAACTTTTTAATTTTTGTATTTCATGTTTATGGCTAAAAAACGCACCCGCCAAACAAATTTTACACTTACATGTTTCCATAAAACAAAAAATAGCTGAACAAAAACGATACCAAACACACTTTTAGTTTCCACATAATTTCCAGCTACTTGTGTGGGTTCCGTTTCCACCCCTGCCTGCATGGTGATTCTCATTGGGGGCTGTAAGCTCCCACAGTATAGTGGCTCCAATGGGAGCTCGCCACATGCCCAATTGTACACACTAGATCAAAAAACACTTCCACAATACATTTTACTTGCAATTTTTTATGTTTCTATGGTTGAGGGATTGCAAGAATTGTTCAAATGCCAGAAACAACGAACGCTGGTGTGGGAAGGTTTAGCAACATCGGTGTAATTAAAGTTGTTGAGGCAATCATCTTCACCCTCGGCCGTCGCCTCGGTAACAACCTCAATCCGGCACATCCTTTTTGCTGGGGGCTGGCTGGATTAAGTTCTTTGAATTTAGATGTTTAATTTTATAGTGATTACAAAGCGATTTGTATACAAGAAATGAGCTGTTGAAACGAGGATGAGTCACATGACATGAGGATGTTTTGACAGACAAATTTAATATTTAAGTTCATGTGTTGAAAATAAGTTTCAGCTTGGATCTTTAAAAAAAGGGGAAAAAAAAGAAGAAAAATTTAATTTAGATGTTCGAAATCTGAGACTTTAATTTGGAAACGTGGCTGCTGTTAGAACCTAACGTAGATCTTTCTTTGATCTCACAACAGAATTAATTATAAAGTTAATTGCATTAGTCTAAAACAGTTTAGCAACATTGAATAACATCTAATCTCACCATAATTATATTGATAGCAGCCAAATTTCACATATATGGCTTAATTCATACATATAATTAATATGAAAATTTCAAATAGGACGACATTTCGTCAAATTTAAGCAGCAGAGTTTACTTTGTGGATTCTGGAGGGATAAGGCCAGCAGCTAGAGGCTGCTGTGTGGTTTATGTTGCCCCAAAGTGAAAGGGCCTAAAAAACCCACATTAGATTTCAATTTTTTTATCAATCAATAACAAGAAATTATCTAAAATATACCTGGCTGCTGCTGAAGCTGAATTATGACTTCTTCTGCTTCTTGGTTGTTGGAGTTGAAGGAGCTGGAAACAGAAACTTGAACACCCAAGCTGCCAAAAAAGCTCCAAAAAATGGACAAATCCAATAAACATAGAACAGATCCCAAGTATTGTGCCAATTGTTGACATATGCCCACCCAAAAGCATTTGCTGGGTTCATTGAAGGCCCAGTGTAGGCAGAGCCGGTTAAAACCAATCCCACAGTTGTAACAGACAGCAACCAAAGTTGCAAAATTAAGGTTTTAGGTCCCTTCAGCATAATAAAAAGCAAAGCAAAGCAGAACACAAATGTTATAGCTCCCTCAGCTACTGCCCCAGCATGCAAGTCTACTTTCAAACTTGGGCCCTTAAGCCTATGCCTGTGCTGACTTGGCATCACTTGCAATATGGCTTTTGCACCGGCAACCCCGCCTGCTGCCTGAGCCGGGAACCGCACCGCCATCGAAAAGAGAGACGAGTCCGGTTTAAGGCCTGCTGCATAGAAAGCGATAGTGGTTGAGGGGTTGAAGCTTGCACCGCCAAGGACATGGCCTAACAAACTGAATACTAGCACATTGATGGTGGCTAAAAATGTAGTGATCAGTAGAGTCACTGGTAACAGGGCTTCAACTCCAAGGAAGTTTGATACTATTCCCGTTAAAACCCCTAGAAATGGCAAGTTGAACACCCACAGAGATGTCAACACTGCATCTCCAATGGCTGCCTTTATGACTCCCATTTTCCTTATCTGATCTTTGATCTTTCCCTTCTCCCTGTTGCTTTTCCTCTTTTCTCCATTTTTATTTTGGTCCCATGTGAATGTGATAGTGGGTTTGGTCCCACGTGATTGTGAATGTCAGTACGGGATGGGGGTTGGTGTACATAATATAATTGAGAA
The DNA here is from genome assembly GCA_029633175.1 of Citrus glauca. Classification (NCBI taxonomy): domain Eukaryota; kingdom Viridiplantae; phylum Streptophyta; class Magnoliopsida; order Sapindales; family Rutaceae; genus Citrus; species Citrus glauca. The sequence continues at coordinate 23,401,370 of JAQOOD010000008.1, forward strand.
AGGGGAGTCTTAACTTTCAAGTCCCACTCTTTATCAATAAAATCAGATAACGCATATCTTTAGCATATGTTTCACTTAGGTCCCTGAAGTAGTGAAGTTTAGTTAATACAAAAATTCAAAATGTCCTCAAGAAAGCCTTATACGAATATGGACCGGAATTTCTTTTGAACAGTCTGTCAATATTAAATCCTTTGCAGAATTGTAAAAGGATCAGTCAGCTAAGAAGAGTATATATATATAATTATATTTAGGCGCGAACTTTGGTATTTTAAAATTATTTAGATGAAATTAAAATATAAAAAATATCAATTTTAATATATTAAAAAATAAAAAATAATGCACTGGTCCATATATTTCTTATCTTTAAGTTTTACTTTTTAAAATGTCTGGACATTAGCACATGAGTATCATTGAGAGTGTGTATTATGTGTCTATGTGTGTGTGTGCGCGCATCTTAATAATAATAATAATAAAATTATTATTAAATTTGTTGAATAAATTGACCAATATCCAAATTTATTAATGTGGTGATAGTTATTTTTTGGGCATCTCCTGTGAAGTGCCATATATATTTTATCAAAATGTATGAGGTGTTAATTTCAAAACTTAACATGAAGCGAAAATTTATTATTTTTTTTTTGTATGATTACGTTGCACCTCACTCCTTCCCACTCCAAATTAAATGGGCTCGTTAGACTTAAACCTTTGACCTATTGTTTCAAATGGTTTTAAAACAGTGAGTTAAATTTTAGATATTTCCCCCAGTTGAAGAGTTTTAAGTGCTAATTTTTTTAAACCTTTGATTTATCGAATATTTGCATAAACAACAAGGATTGGCATAAAAAAAATTGGTCATATGAGAAGAAAACAAAGAATGGCGGGCGGGGAATTGTTTTTACCTCCAGAAACCAAAAGCTAAGATGCCAACAAACAATCAAACATATATCAAATGCTTACCTAACCAAAAAGCTACATAAAGCATGAAAAAATCGTGTTAATAAAATATATGGGAAAGTTGTGTGGTAGCTCGGGATTTGATTCGCCCCTCATTTTCCATGGCAGCAGTCAAAAACATCAGGTTGGTAGCCTGGGTTTTTGTTTCTTAAGGCCGGTTTTCGCTTTTTAACCTTAACAAATGAATTTCTAAAATTGATATTAAGAAATAAGAAAATCGTAACAAATTAAATAAAAATAGCATTATTGTTAAACATTGAATTAAATTGTAATAAACTTTTCTCAAAAATTACATAACATAATATGGTATAGCCCAATGAATGCTGTGATCTATCTCGATTTATTAAACTTGAGCTGTAGTTCAGAAATTCTGCTCTAAAAGAAGGGAAGAAAATATACTTTCTCATATACAATGAAAGAATCGGACGATCAATCTCAAGAGTTAGGTTGAGAGTTGCCCTAATAAATTATTTATAAATTAAATTCGAAGATTGCTTGAGAATTTAAGAAGACAATAATTATATTGTAATCAAAATTAAATTAATATTTTTTAAAAGGGAAATTCAAATATTTGAAATGAAAATTAGTTATACTTTTCTTTATTGTCCTTATAAGAGTTGTAGAAGTAGATAAGATTATGAGATAAATTTAGGAAATAGAAGAAGTAAGTCGAATTCAGGTAGCACCGACAAAAATTTTGAATAGATGAAAGGGAAAATATTCATTGTTCACCTGTTTTTTCTAATTTTTTCAAAAGTATACAATTCTTTTTTTTTTTTACTAAAATCCACCTAAATTTATATTTTGTTTCAATTTTCCACTTCCATTTGAAATCCATTAAGAAAACTAACGAAAACTTAAAAAAATAAACATTTTACCCCCCAAAACGAAAATTATAATTTCACCCTAAAAATAGCAAAAAAAAATCAGATTAAATCTAATTATTTTCCTCATCGGTCAATAAAGAAATTAATTCTACAACCATCAAATGCCTTTTTTTTAAAATGTGTTTGTAATTAGAATGATAAATTATAAAAGTAATATTAAAAATAGTCCAATCTCGTAAACCATTAATTGAATTTAAGATAAGTAGAGTTTTATTATTCATTGAGTTATAATCTCTAGTAGTTAAGATTTTTTTGTACTTCATTAACGTACCAATAATGATATTCATCATTAAATCTGATTATTTTTGGCGTTTTTAGGGTGAAATTGTAATTTTGGTTTTGGGGGTAAAATGGTCATTTTCTTAAGTTTTCGTTAGTTTTCTTAATAGATTCTAAATAGAAGTGGAAAAGTGAAACAAAATGTTAGTTTTCTTAATGGATTCTAAACGGAAGTGGAACGGTGAAATAAAATGTAACTTTAGGTGGATTCCAGTAAAAATAAAAAAGGAATGTGTATTTTTTAAAAAGTTAGAAAAAACGGGTGGACGGTTGATATTTTTCCTAGATGAAATTGTATGGATTGTCACAATATTTTAAACAATACAAATCAATAATAAAAAGGAAGAGTGCAGACTTCTGAAACTAATTATGAATATGAAAATAATGATCACGAGCTTCTGGCATTATTTTTAAAATATTTTTTAATTTATTTATGAATATATCGGTGAAATTAAACAAATATATTAGGTTGCATGTTTTGAACTAATACATGTATATGAAAGGAATGTGTGTGTAGTGTTGATCAAGTCCAAAGTCCTTGATTTTATTAATTAAAGTTTGAAAAAGTTATTACACTCTATGGTTTAATAGCTTTCATGGTGATTATACTATTAAATCGAATGGTTTAATAACTTTTTCAACTTTAACAAATTCAAGATTCTAAATTTGAAATATTCATGTGTTCGTATGTGTGTGTAAATGTATGAAGACATCCAAATTGCATTGTTTGCACAAATATACATATAGCTCCCCTTAATTTTGAAAATGGTCAAGCATTTCTCTTTTTAAGTATTATGCTCTTTAAATATTGTACCTAAAGATTGAAATTAGTTTATGTAATAAATGCAAACATTATTTAAAACAAGTCTTACAAATAAAATAGTATACATTTTGAAAATTATTTTAAAATATTGAAACTAGTTCAGTTAATATCCTTAATATGTGAAACAAATTTGATTATTTATAATAATTGTTTGACATATTAATAGCTTTCAAATAATTTTTAAATATTCAAAATAAATTTAAAAATTTTCATTAGCTTGTTTATTATTAATGTTAACAAGTTGTGTTTGTTTTATTAAATCACCTAGTAGATTGACGAATAAGTTCTCATGATCAAACATTAAATGCGAATTTCAAATAGCATTTTATTCAATTTTTAATTTCATAATATTTAATAAATTAAGGATGTTGATTCAAGAAATGGTGGCTGCATTTGGAATTTCAAAATCTTATCAAAATTTTTACTTAAAGCACCTGGAATTTCAGAAGTGGTAAGTAAAGCCAGGTACTTGAAACTTTGCCCAAATTACTGTATAATATATCTACCATTATCTTTCTATTTTCATTTCTTTTTTATTTTGATCTTATTATTCAAGAATCAAGAGTTTACGTAGCATTATAGAATTCTACTAGGTAACAATGTGTCAATCTGAGCAGGGATAGAGCCAGGAAATTGACTCATACGGGCTAATATAATAATTAAAAAAATCAATTTTTTTAGGCATTGTTTAGCATTAAGGTGCTGCTGCTAGAAAAAATTTTTAACTATTAAATAAAAGTTGACTATATTAATAAATTTAATTTTAATAATTTGACAAAATAATAAAGATATTATAAGGTTTTTCATCATACAAACCTAGAATCAACTCAATTTAACTTCTAAGTTATTATTTATTAAATATTTTAGTGATATAGCTTTTGGAGTATTAAAAAACAAATTTTTAAGAGCAACATATATCTCTTTTAGTTTGTGCTTTTATTAAAAAAAACAGGATTATTATAATTTCTCTACGTTAAGTATTGTGAAATAACAAACTACTATACAAATTATTAAAAGGTAGCACTTCACTTTTGAAACAACAACAACAAAAGTTTCATAAATAAGTTAGGAAAAATGGAAAATGACACTAATTTTCTTAAGATTTGAGTAAATAGTCACCAAAAGTCTGTAGTTTTTAATAAGGACCCTAAAATTTCTTTTTAATTATAATATCTTTCGACTAAATTAACTCAAAAATATTATCTCCACTTTCTAATTAATAGAATATAATATTAAAAGAATTATAATGATATATATAGTTTAAAATAATTTCAACACTCAAATATTTAATATTTTACAATCTATTAAACATAAGTAGGGCTATTTGCACTTTAAAAAATATTTGAACACTCTATACACTCGTATGCTAATTTTAGAAAAATTAAATTATACTTTGTACACTCTTTTGAATTCCAAAAAATAAAATTTTACTTAAACTATTTAAATTAATTAACTTTATTTACTTAAAATACCAATAAAACTATTTAGCACACCTGATTTTAAGAGATCTAACACATACTCACAACAATATAATCAAGTCAAGTTTAAACAAGTTATTTACCACAATTTTAGTTACTAATTTTGTTTTATTTATGTTCAATATTGAATTTTACACCTAAAATAACTTGCAATGAGAGTATAGTAATAAAAATATTCTATAAATATTACAAAAAAAGAAGAAGAAAAGAAGAAGAAAAGAAGAAGAAGACCACGAAGGAGAAGAATAAGAAGGATCAAAGGCCAAAAAAATTGGCTACTTAAATTGATTTTGCTTTATTTTAATTTTGACAAAAAATGTACCATAAATACTTTGTAGTCAATTTTTTTTCAAAATATTGATTTCGTCGTTACTCATCTAAATATTAATTAAGATGTTAAAAATTAAAATTTTAGGTTTGGGCATTAGAATTATACATCAAATAATATCCTACAGTATATTCAAAGTAATTATTTAATAATGACTTATAATAAATTGTCCTTGATAGTAATTCACATGATGAATATATTTGTAATAAAATTTTATTAAATTTAGGGTATTCAAAGTAAATTTTAAAGTGCAAATGTCCCCACCCTTAGACATTATATTAAAGCAAAATTTTAGTATGTGGAAATATAATATTAAAATAAATATATTAAAATTTAAATTATTTTGAATACTACGTAAAGTAATAATTTTCATATTATTAAAAAGAGAGATATTTTATTAATTGTAAAATCTATTTAACCTAAAGATTTATTTAAAACCTTTGTAATAAATATAAATATATTATTAATACAAATATAATAATTTATGTAATTGAAATTATCTTAAATATTAAAAATATTTTAATAATATTAATATACTAGACATATTATATTATTTGTATAATATTTCTATCTATTAAAAAAATTAAAGTCAAATTTTTTAATTACTATATTCAAAAAATGTTATAGTAAAAAAGAAATGTTAGTCTGCATTACCATTTTCTAAACCTTAGTGTATAATTATCTTTTTTTTTTCAAATAAATTTTATTAAAAAGTTAGAAAAAATTACATATTCCCCCTCTAATTTGGCCAAGAAATACTTGTACCCAAACTCAATAAAACTACTGCTTTTTTCTTCCTCTAGTTTGGCCAAGAACTAACTGTACACAAACTTACACAAACTCAGTAAGGCTGCTAACTTTCCTTCCTCTAGATTCAAAACAGAACACTTCCCCATGCAAGCTTTTGTTACAATTTTGTTAAAGTGAAAAGGGCAATATAGTAAGGGTAATTTTTAAGGACCTTCCCTAAAGTTTGGCGTATTAACACTTAGAAAGAATATATCAACATAATTACAAGCACCTTCTCTGCTTTAGTATTTAGTTAGTTTGACTGATAGTAGACAGTTAAAATTAAAAAAGTACCCTTCCCTTCAAAATAATAAATTATTTTTTAGACTAGTTCTCTGTTTTCATTGAAAATTTCTCTCGCTTCCTCTTACTTTTTCTTGACCTCCAAACAAAATATATTTGACTTTTGTTAGATTTTGGAATGGGGAAAAGAGGCGAAGAGTACAAGTATGGAAAATTTTAAGTGAAACAAAAAACAAGCGAGGATCGCGAGATCTTCCTGAGTTGGGTGCAATCAGTTGATGAATGCGAAAAAGCACTATGGAGTGAGAAAAAGAGTTGGTTTGAAATCCACGTAGGTGGAACGACGCCGTAAGATCGATGGGTTAAATGAAATCGAGAAACGATGGGCCATCAATCTGGAGTTTAATCCCGGAACAATTCAATGACACACTCGTTTCTAAGAGTGGAACAAGGCTCGTTGACCGGAGAGAGTGAGACAGTTAACAAAACGAACAAAATCGTTCCTTTAGACATATATATTCAAGGGAAAAAATGTATGCTTTTTGCTGGGATCATTGTTGTGAATGGGAACTGTATGTGTCTGGTTATACAGATTGGAATGGAGACTGAGATTGGGAAAGTGTATAAGCAAATTTATGTTGCTTCGCAAAGCGAAGAGGATACCTCATTGAAGAAGAAACTGAATGATTTTGGGGAGGTTTTGACCAAGATGATTGGAGTTATTTGTGTTTTGTATGGTTAATTAATTTTAAATATTTTAGAGATGAAGATGGTGAAATGCAAGTAAAGCAACCCAAGAGGGGTGATTTGGGTTTTTAAAAATAATGCAATACGATTCGCACAATAAATCAATCTAACGCCTTAATGAAATAGAGAATAATAAATTTCAAACAAGTGTACAAATAAAAGAGTAAGGAAAGAGAAAAACAAACACGTAGATTTTTACATGGTTTGGCAATTCCTGCCTATGTTCACGCCTCCAAGCCAACCAAGCTCGAGGATTTCACTATCCAAGCCTCCAAAGACTTCAAGTTTTTACAATTGACTTCCAATGTGTCAATGAACCTTTACAACCAAGAGATTATCTCCCTAATCTCTTCACCCCAAGTGTTTTCCACACTTACACACTCACAATTTGATAAGAAATGAAAATTACAATAAAAACTCTCTTTAAGAGTGGATATGTAACTAATAACTCAATAATGATTCAATCAACGATGATTTGCATTTTAGAAGCTCAATATATGTTGCATGATCTTATATTTGCTTGCATTGATCATTGGAATAAAGTTTGAGTTGAGTTTTTTTATAGTTAAAGCCCAAAAACTAGCCGTTATAAGTAAATTTCCGTGCCCAAGCGGTTAGCCGCTTGATTATCCAGCTAGCCGCTCAGGAACATTGATATTACCGTTATTTTTTAATTTTGCTACAGTAATACTATTCACTAAAATTACATTTTGGCCACACTTTCTATAATTATATTATGACCTAAAACATCATAAAACTTTATAAATAGGTCCAATTTCAAAACTTCTTAAAACAAATTGTCTTTCCCAAACTTTTTTAAATTATGAAATGACCCCAAAAATTTTATTATTTTACACAAAGGTCCTTTTACCCATATTTTTTAAAGTTCTCAAAATCTTTTACTTTAGTCTAAAATATTCATAAATTATAGTATAGCCCAAAAAATTTCAAATGTTTGTAGAAACGTCTAACTCTGAAATTTAATACTTATTAAAATCAAAGATTTCAAATCTTAGCATTTAAGTCCAAATTACTTAAATCCACGAAATACTTTACTTTATAAAAATAAAACCTTTTAGTTTATGAAAAGTATTTAATTAAATTAATCTCTTGAATTTCTCAAATGCTAAATCATGCATCAATTAAATCATACCAGCTTTATAAGAATTTATTGTACTAATTTATTCGTAGAGGCTCTAAACTATATTCTTGATGTCGCCGTTGTCCGTTGAGTGTATTCAATCTTAATTTCACTTGATTCACTTGCATAAATATTATCCTTCAAAAACTAGTGAAAATGTGAAATACAATATTTATTAAATTACTTAATACACATGTTTGTTATCGTCAAAATTACATTATGTATAGCCTTTTAGGCTAACAGATGGTGTTAGGTGTTGTTCACATGAAAGAGAAGGCAGATTGGAATGATTATGTGTTCTTTTGTTTTCTTTTGTCTTCTTTTGTCCAGTGGTTATTATAAAATTCTGGTTAATAAAGTAAACTCTTACACATATATCAGACATCAAGAAACACAAAGCTTCACTTTTGAATTCTTTTGAATTTTAATTTTTTTTACAAATTTACCCTTATATGCTAATTCCATACGTATTTGGATACTAATAGCAGGGGAGGTGTTTGTAATTACATAGATACATTCTCTCTGAGTGTTAATACACCAAACCTCAAGGGAGGTCCCTAAAAATAACCCAATAATTTAAGTGTTTTATATACATATAAAATATTTATTTAAATTGATTTTGGTTAAAAGGAAAAAAGAAAAATGTAATTTTAAACATTCTGTTTAATTCAAAGTTTATAAGAATAAATAAAAAATTTTATCAAAGAAAAAAATACTAAATTTAGCTTAAGAAATGATTTTTTTTTGTTGAAAAAATTAGACTCGAAAGGGGCTTGATTTATGGGTAATTTTTAGGGACCTTCCCTGAGGTTTGATATATTAACACCTAAATAGAATGTATTTATGTAATTACATATACATCACCTACAGTTAGTATAAAAATACATATAGCGTCAAATAGAAGAGTAAATATGTAAAAACATATTTAAAATTAAAAATATTTGCTTTTACCAAATCATTTAAAATTTTGACCCACTTGCCTACTGTTGGCCCAACCTTGACCAGCCAGTCATGGCTCCACCAGCGACTGGTAATGATGCTTTGCCGCTGCCGGAGTCCTCTCCTCACACGGGCGACCAACCCCATTCACGGCAGCCTTTGAATCAACTGCGTCAACCAACACACATTAGCCCAAGAACACGGCTTTTTGAAGTGTCTATTTTGCTTTGTGTTTTCCCTTCACTGAGAAAATTTGTTAGCTAATATAATAAGCTTTGTTGCCTTAGATTTGAAATTACAGAGTCCTGAGCAGATGTTGTGGCTATGATATGGGTTTTATTGTATTTGACTAATAGGCAAAACACCTTTTTATTGCCCTGCAAGGACGGTGCCTTTTTCTTCTTGTTGGGAAACTTCGTGGAGAATCCAGCTTGCTTCTTTCTTCATTTTAATTCATTTTTTAATTTATAATAACTTTTTGAGATTGAATTATCGGCTTCACATATAAAGAATGGCATTTGGTACTTCACAAGTGCATAATTATTCTTTCTTGTTTAATTTTTTCTGATGTTTTTGTTGCTGGAATTAATTTCTCAAGGTTTTGGCACCACTCCCCATTGGATTTGCTGTGTTCATGGTACAATTGCCCACAATCCCAATCACTCGCACTGGAATTAACCCAGAAAGGAGTCTTGGAGCTGCTGTTATTTACAACAAGGACAAGGTCTAGGATTGACCAATGGCTCTTCTGGGTGGTGGTGCTTTGCCACTGCCAGAGTCCTCTCCTCACGCTGGCGACCAACGCCATTCAAAGCAACCTTTGAATCAACTGCATCCACCAACACCCATTAATCCAAGTAGGCTTTTGTCTCATCACAACCCCCACACCCCGGCTGCCCCTTTGGCAATCGCCGACGCCACCCAACAGCGGCTAACATCACCATTGAACCATCCGATACCATGCCACAATCTCTGACATCCCAAAACCCAAACTGCACACAACTCTCAAACCCCTTGCTCGGGCTTGTCATGCCGCATACCACTGCCGTAATTTCTACAGACGGTGATGTTGTGTGTGGAATACGAAATTAAGCGCACTAAATAATCACAGAAAAATAAAGGACACAAAATTTACGTGGTTCAACAATATGCCTACGTCCACGAGAGCAAGAGAAAAATAATTGTATTATTAACAATTATTTGAGTACAAATTTGAGTAAAGAAATCTCACTTTCCTAGAACCAAATACACCCAGTACTCTCACACACACTCTCTAATTGCTCACTCTCAAAAGCTTAGAAACTTATAAGCTTAACAAATTTTGGAATAATTTCAAATGAATGAAATCCTAAGCTATTTATAGGAGAAATGAATTACTATGCTAAGAATAAAATAATTAAAAATATAATTTTTAATTATTATTACTTTTCAAATCCATCCCCTTTGTCCATTCTTTCTTTTCGGCTTGAAAAATCTCTACAATTGTTGGTGTAACCAACAATTTGACTTCAATAAATTGGGCTACCAACCTTGAAGTGCTACCAACCTTGAAATTGGTAAGCTTTTTTTTGACTTTTCAACAATTCTCCACCTCGGCGAAAATTTATCCAAATCTAAGCCGACTACCAATAGACCATAATACTTCATCCCCAAATGATCCTCGAAAGGATCCAAGGCGGCTACATCGTTGTGACTGCCTACGTACCCAAAATTTGGGATCAAGCCAACTGTAGTTTATAATTCCCGAAGGACATAACTTAACAGAATCGAAGGATTTGAATTAGTTTCAAGCAATGTTGAAACTTAACTCTAGAAACTATCTTCGTCAACATATCTGATGGATTATCTTTGGTATCGATCTTATTCAACAACACATCACCACCCTCGATAATTTCCCTCACATAATGATATTTTACATCTATGTACTTCGTCCGAGGGTGATATGTTTGATTCTTCACGAGAAATATCGCACTTTGGTTATCACAAAAGACCGTAATGTTCTTCTGGATTACTCCCAAGTCACCTAACAAGCCTTTCAACCAGATAGCTTCCTTTACAGCTTCAGTTGCTGCCATATAATTTGCTTCCGTAGTGGACAGAGCAATTGTCGATTGTAGAATCGACCTCCAGCTAACCGGACCTCCACCCAATGTGAATACGTAGCCCGTTGTTGATCTTCGCTTGTCAAGGTCTCCAGCGAAATCAGAATCACAATACCCAACACATTGTTGACCGCAATCCTTCTTGAATAATAACCCAACATCAACTGTCCCAGACAAATATTAGAGAATCCACTTTACCACAAGCCATTGATTTTTACTCGAATTGTGCATGTATCTACTAACCATACTCACTGCTTGAGATATATTGGGCCTTGTGCATACCATAGCATACATAAGAATACCCACAACACTAGCATATAGAACAAGAACCATGTAATCGTGCTCCTCTTGAGATCTATGACATGAAGAAGAGCTTAATTTGAAATGAGGAGCTAGAAGTGTACATACCGATTTAGTTTTGTCATCCATACCGAATCTTTCTAGCACTTTCTTTAAATAAGACTTTTGAGTCAACCATATGCTCCCATTCTTCTTTTCTTTACGAATCTCCATCCCAAGTATTCTCTGTGCATCACCCAAGTCTTTCATCTTGAACTCAGAAGCTAGTTGCTTCTTTAATCTTTCGATCTCATCTATATTCTTCGAAGCTATAAGTATATCATCGACATAGAGTAACAAATAGATGAAATCTCTATCTAGTAATTTTCTAAAGTAAACACAATGATCGTGTTCACTTCTGGTAAATTTCTACCCTTGTATAAATTGATCAAATCTTTTGTACCACTGCCTTGGCCAGTCCGTACAAAGATTTAATCAACCTACACACATGATTTTCTTTTTCAACAACTCTGAAACCACAAGGCTGAATCATATAGATTTCCTCCTCCAAATCTCCATGTAAGAATGCCGTCTTAACATCCAATTGAGACAATTCTAACTCATATTCTGCAACTAAGGCAGGTAAGATACGAATGGAAGTATGTTTTACAACTGGAGAGAAAACTTCATTGTAGTCAATACCTTCCTTTTGAGCAAAACCTTTTGCCATAAGCCTTGCCTTGTATCGAGGAGTTGTTTGATTCGGAGATCTTTGTTTTTTGGTGTAGATCTATTTATTGCCAATAACCCTTTTCCCCTTTGGTAACTTTACAAGTTCCCAAGTTTGGTTTTGATGGAGAGATTTCATCTCTTCCTCCATGGCTAACTTCCACTGATTACTTTCACTGCTGCGTAATGCTTCACCAAAAGTGTTGGAGATGTCATCATCAATAACTGGAAGTGCATAGGCTACCACCATATCTTTAATAAGCCATCCGGGTTTCTTTATTTCTCTTATTGGCCTCCTTGTTGCTATAAAATCATCATTATCTACATCATCAATTGTTTCTTCATTTTTTGGGACATCAGAAGAAATAACCTCTTCTGAAACTTTAGGTGTCACCTCCATGGTTGAACCATTCTTCGATGTAGAACTAACTGGTACATATGGAGTTGCATCAAACTCCACTCGCTGCAATACCTCTTTGGTCTTGTTCTCCACCTACTGAGAACTTGAAGTTTTCATCATTGAAGCTTCATCAAATGTGACATCTCTACTACACACAAACTTTTTATCTTCGAGATCCCAAAGCTTGAAGCCCTTTACTCCACCTTTGAATCCCACAAAGATAACTTTTCTAGCACGAGGATCTAGTTTACCATCTTTGACATGATAATAAGCTGGACACCCGAATACACGAAGGGAATTATAGTCTTGTGCATGCTTTCCAGACCACATTTCCATAGGAGTTTTACCTCCAATTGCAGCAGAAGGCAACCGGTTTACTAAGTGACTTGCGTAGCTCACAGCTTCAGCCCAAAACTTTTTATCTAAACCAGTATTAGATAACATACACCGTACCTTCTCCAGTAAAGTACGATTCATACGCTCAGCCATACCGTTCTGTTGCGGAGTATGTCTCACCGTGAAATGTCTTTTAATACCCTCGTTCTGGCATACTTGCAAGAATGGATCAGAAGTATATTCACCCCCATTATCAGATCGTAATACTTTGATCTTTCTGCCAGTTTGAGTCTCCACCAATTTCTTCCATTTCACAAAAATCTCTAGAACATCATCCTTTGCTCGCATGGTGTACACCCACACACGTCTAGAGAAATCATTAACAAATGTAACAAAATAATGGCTTCTACCGATTAATGCAGTTTTGGTTGGTCCCCATACATCACTATGAACATATTCAAGGATCTCATGAGTATCGTGATTAGCTGTATCAAACTTGACCCTTGTTTTCTTGCCTACTACACAATGCTCACAAAAATTTAATTTACAGGTTTTGGTACGTTTTAAAAGTCCATGCCTTATCAGATTTTGCAAAGACTTCTCTCCAGCATGTCCCAGTCGTATATGCCATAGCTTGGTGGTGTTACTGTGCACCTCAACAACATTTTCTTTATCAATTGTACCTCCCTTCAAGTAGTACAGATTGTGACGCTGAACTCCTTGCAGAATCACCATAGCCCCATGTGTAAACTTCATTATACCATCTTCAATGGTAACCTTGTAATTTTTAGCTTCCAAAGCACCCATTCCCCATCACAACTGCACCGGATTCCAGATTACGAAAATCCGTAAACCATTCCTTAATAGGACACAAATGATAGGTTGCTCTAGTATCAAGTATCCACTCGCTCGAACTAGCCAAGTATGCTGCAGGAGTAATACTTAGTGAATAATCAGAGTCTTCATCTTTCCGTGCTATGTTTGCTACTGTTGGTTTCTTCATATCTCTCTTTTGAACATTTGGACAATCTTTTCTCCAATGACCCTTTTCATGACAAAAGGCACACTCGTCTCGAGCTATATTTCTGCTTCTCGATTTGGATCGAGAATTCTTTCCACCACGCTTCTTTTGTTTCTCCATCGCCCAATCTCTACTGACCAAAGCTTCAGACGATGCTCGTTCAAAATTTTTATCATTATTCCGAATCTCCAAGCTTGTCAATGCTGTGCAAACATTTTTGAAGACGATTACACTCTTTCCATATATCAAAGTAGTCACAAAATGGCTATATTCCTCTGGTAGTGAGTGTAACAGAATCATAGCCTTGACTTCATCCTTAATATCTTCATCAAGATTATTCAAATCAGCAAGTAACTTTTCAAATCTTGAGACATGATCGTGCATTGACACCCCATGCTTCATTCGAAAACCATATAATTGGCTCATTGCATGAAGGCGATTTTCAGGACTTTTCACCAGGTACTTCTCCTCCAATGTCTGCCACAAAGCCACCGCACACTCCTTATCTTTCACCAAGTATTTCACCTCTTTGGTCAAACAAGATCTGATCTGACCACAAACTTTCTCATTCATACGATCCCAAATTTCTTCATCATACCAATGTCTTTTATTTTTCAGAACAACATCGAGATCAATTTGAATAAGGGCATCCATAACTTCGCGCCTGCACATGCCGAAGTTGATTTTCCCATCAAACTTTTCAACATCGATCTTCTGGCCTCTTATACAGGTGCTGAATAGCGATTTGACAAGTCTCGTATCCCATCAAACTTTTCAACATCGATCTTCTTAGTAGATCTCTCTCTAATTCTGGAAGTTTCACCTTCTACTATTTTCTCAACGAACTATTTCCACTTGAAAAACAATCTCTATGATGTTAAATTCGCGTGAATAAATGCACCAGGAAAGTTTCCAGGAGACTGGACGGGAACTTGGTCCCAATTAAAATCTAGAATCCTTAAGGCTCTTATCGCCTTTGTTGACAGAACTTTCCTAGACATGCAAAAATACATACTACTTACAATAGGCTGTCTCCCAAGTACAAATGGCCGTCTCCACTGTATTTGTAAACATTACTGTATGTGAACAATACCGTATATGTGAATAATACCGTATACGTGAACAGTACCGTATCCCCCAAGTACGAACCGTCGGCTTTGATACCACTTGTTGTGCGCGGAATACGGAATCAAGCTCACCGAATATTAACAGAAAAATAAAGGACACAAAATTTACATGGTTTGGCAATATGCCTTTGTTCACGAGAGCAAAAGAAAAATAATTGTATTATTAACAATTATTTGAGTACAAATTTGAGTAAAGAAATCTCACTTTCCTAGAACCCAAATACACCCAGTACTCTCACACACACTCTCCAATTGCTCACTCTCAAAAGCTTAGAAACTTATAAGCTTAACAAATTTTGGGATAATTTCAAATGAATGAAATCCTTAGCTATTTATAGGAGACGTGAATTACTATGCTAAAAATAAAATAATTAAAAATATAATTTTTAATTATTATTATTTTTCAAATCCATCCCCTTTGTCCATTCTTTCTTTTCGGCTTGAAAAATCTTTACAATTGTTGGTGTAATCAACAATTTGACCTCAACAAATTGGGCTACCAACCTTGAAATTGGCAAGCTCTTCTTTGACTTTTCAACAGGTGATGGTTCCATATCGTCATTGTCCATCCCCTCAACCAACCCCCTATGCAACCCCAGCCTCAATAACATCTCAACAACCACGAACGTTTCTTCAACCTGCACTTGTGGCCACTTTTAATGGAATTCTCCCTGCCAACAAAATTCTCAAAGTTATATATAATAATTTATTATTCTAGCAGGAAGGATTGTTTAGTAATTTTGAATGTTTACTAACGGTTAACTTAATTAGTAACTAACGGCATAGGAGGTATGTGTAATTACATGAATACATTTCATCTAGATGTTAATACACCAAACCTCAAGAGAGGTCCCTAAAACTTATCCTTAAATTGTTTCAAGGTCAAGAAAGTTACTTAAATTGATCAAGGAAATTATGAACTTATTCAAAAATTTAATGGATTATAGTAACAGAAATCATAATTTAAATATTAACCGGAGGGGAGAAATTGTTATGTTTTGAAGTTAGAGTAGACAAAATGCATCAGTCTTATTATGTTTGGGGTGCAAGTGTCTCTTGCCCAAACTAGAGGGGAAAAAGTGTAGCAATGTTATTGATTTTGATTGAAATATTTCTTGATCACTGAAGGGAGAATGTGTGCAGTGTCCCTAAAAGGTAATTTGGAATGATGTTTAAGAGCACACTCGGCACATGATCCTGGCGCTTAGAAAATGTGGCACCTTCACACGGTCCTTAGTTGGGATTTTTTTTTTAATTTATATTTTCGCAATATTTATCTGCAACTTGGGATAATGCTACAGCTCAAAAGCTAATTCCATTATGAACAGAATACTTTTATTTAAGGAAAAAAATTGAAAAAGTTACAACTTGTGCAGTGAGCTTTTTCCAATAGAGGAAATACAATGAAAAGAAAGAGTACCTTAGTGATGCATTGGATCCCCGATTTAAGAATTCTTGTCTCTAATAATATTAAGGTAGGATTTTAGGAATTGTTGGAACAATGTTGTTGCATGGTCAAATTTTCTGCGACGAAAAAAAAAAATAATAAAAAGGAGACCATTAATAAATTAATTCTTTTACTTTTTGTTTCAAAAATAACAAATTAATGAGCCCAAGTAATAGACTTTTAAAATTTTGGATTTATTCCACCGAGAAGTAGTCAAAATTGATTCAAATATAGTCAATGGAACAGCTTTGTGTTTGATTTTAAAGAATTCAAGCTTCTAAATATAAGCAAAGCGCGTATCACTCAACAGCAATATAAATTGATACCGAGAGACTGAGGAGAGAATATTTATACCAGTGAAATTCCAACTATATTTAGAATTTCGAAGCAAAAGTATATGTTATTTGTATTTTTAAAATTCAAAAGATAATAGGAACATGACAATCAATTCTTAGGGCCACTTTAGTAATGTTTTAATTTTTAAAATAATTGTTATTAATTATGTTGTATAAATAATTAGCTGTGAAGACAATCAATTAGAGCATTATCAAAAATCTCTTTAAATAAGATTTTATTATTTATTTGAAGAGTCACATTAGTATTTAAGACTCCAAAAGACATTCTGATTAAAATTCTTCAAATAAGAGATGATTCTCTTTCTTTAAATTTGGAGAGTTGATTTCTCTCTCTTTAATTTATATTTTTTTATTTTTTATTGGAGAAACAGAGAGAAGTGCTTTAATTGTTATTGACTTTTTCTTTAAAAAAATAATTATCTAATGAAAATACTATTAACTTATTTATATTTGAAAAGTCTTTTGGAGAATAACATACTTTTTCACTCTTTTGTTTGCCACATAGGTAAGCAAATAGATATTTGAAGAGTAAAATTAATAGAGGCTTTTGGAGATGCTCTTAAATATATGATAAATTTGACTTTTAAAAGTGACTTGAATTTTAAAAAAAATTGTATATAGTTGGTAAATCTTTCTATTAAATTATTGTAAAAATACAAACGACTTCATCGGATATAATGTTAAATAAAATTTATTTACCTATTTATAAAGATGTATATAAAATATTTTTGTTATGCTTCTATAATAACTGATAACTAAAATACATATTTCATATTATTACTTTTAATTTTTTATTTTGTTATCTCCATATAATTGGTAATAATAGTAATTTCTTTAAAGTTAATGATATTATTTCTTGATTAATAAGGATAATTTTGGATTTTTATTATATATATGAGGATACATATGAATTTATATTAAATATAAAATTGATTATCAAAATCAGATCTTGAAAAATTACTCTTTCATTCTTTTCAAAATTTACAATAAAATAGAGTAATTTTTTTTTCTAAAAGTGATTTCTAAAAGAATTTATCAGGTAATAAAATTGGCTATTAATTTTTCAAGATTATTTTTGAATCTCTCAAAAACAATCCCAAAGGAGCCCTTAATCTAGTAGTGGATATTTAAAGGTAAGGTTTTGAGTCCTTAACGCATATACTCAATTTCTTCATTTTGTAGATAGATATTTTTAAATTGGGTTTCAATTATGTTACATTGAGCCAAATCCAAACATACTTATGATGCATTATTAGTAAAATTGTAATGTATTATAATAAAATAATAATAAAAATTAGAAAGTAAGATATAGGGAATAGACTAAAAAAATAAAAAATCAGCCGGTCAATATATACTTTATTATACAAGATCTCAAAATGTAATCAAGGAGTGATATTGGGATATGTAAAGTAAAAGATGTTGAAAGAATAATTGAACTTACAGATGTTCAAACAAAAAGGATCTGCCGGCATCTTTTGACCGAAATTTGTCACATGATTATTAATTTAAAGGCTTTCCTATTCTTACGCCAATATACAGTTAGAAAAATCTCTGACAACCAGTATTCTTTAAGAAAAACCTTAAAACAATTAAAAAAAGATCATACATACAATTTAAACTAAAAATTAAGAAAAATTAATTCAATTCAACTGATATCTAATTTGACAATTGGCATCGATTTCTAATTTGATATTATATCATTCATATGACTGTCCCAATTCAATTGATATCCCAATTGCGAGGAAAAAAGAAATTTAGATGCACTTTGACTTTTGAGTAATTAAGTTAATTTGTTAAAACCCCTTTCAAAAAATTGGAATTAAAGAAATTAATTAACTTGCTCACTAAGAAAATAGCAAAAGACCAAGTATTGTATTATTTTCAAGGTAATGACACGATAATAAGTCTACGTGATTTTTGTATGAACTGTAAGTCACGCAATTATATTTTCAATAATAATAGAGTTGGTATTGTTCATGCACTTTTATGGGACTTGGAGGAGTAGCTTTTTTTTTCCCTTCTTTTCTCTTTTTCTTAGTATTATTTAAGACAATGCAATACAAACAATTATTATAGCCCAATCTCAATAGGACCTGCCTTGACAAATTACCGTTGAAATTTGGTTTGTGCATTTGAAATTTAGAATAAAATAATCATACTTTCACAGATATGATGAGATTTGAACTCTGATCAATCTCATAAAAAGACGGAATATATATATATATGACCAATTTAACAAACGATAGTTTTTGGCTTTGAAGAATTAGCCTAAAGTTTAAACAAAAAGCCCAACAGTAGGGATAGCCTTAAGTTTAAACAAAAGGTCAATAGTGGAGCTAAACCCTAAATAATAATATTTTTTGCCTTAATCTATTATCAAAGGGTCAAAAAGAATATTAAGAAAAAGTCCAATAGTATTTTAATAAAAGAAAATAGGAAAAAACATGGCACCTTCTTTGCCTGTTGTCTAATTCAATAATCAACCTAGAAGATCCTGAGGATTCTTCACCAAATCTGCAGGATCTTGCTTTCCAAACTGTGCAGATATTCTAAAGATTTTGTCTTTGCATCACTTCCCCATTTATAACTCCCTTTGCCCTTTCCTTGTTTTTGCCCATATCATATTCTTCTTTGTTGCCCTTTGCTTCAAAACAATCAAGCCACACACTTGTTATATATTTTTCTCAGTTATGGGAATGGTAACTGATTCACAGTTTCACGTTCTTGCTGTTGACGATAGTATCATCGACAGAAAGTTGATTGAAAGACTCCTTAAAACATCTTCTTATCAAGGTAACAATTTATAAATTTTGCTTTCATCAAATATGGTATCATAGACAAAATTTATCGATAAAACTCGTAAAAGTTTAATGAAAATGTTTTTTTTTTTCAAAACTTTTTGCAGTTACTGCAGTAGATTCTGGTAACAAGGCTTTGGAATTTTTGGGTCTATTGAATGAAGATGAGCAAACAAATTCACAAGTTATACAAGTAAATTTGATTATTACAGACTACTGCATGCCAGGGATGACTGGCTATGATCTTCTTAGAAAGATCAAGGTAAATTAATTTTTCATTTATTTAAAAAAATTAAATATAATTCATACACATTAAATTCAAAATCTAAACAAAATTTTTTGTCTAAATTTCGCAGGAATCTGCATCTTTGAAAGACATTCCTGTTGTGATCATGTCCTCAGAAAATATCCCATCAAGAATTAACAGGTGAGATATAATTTTTTTT
The DNA here is from genome assembly GCA_029633175.1 of Citrus glauca. NCBI lineage: Eukaryota > Viridiplantae > Streptophyta > Magnoliopsida > Sapindales > Rutaceae > Citrus > Citrus glauca. The sequence continues at coordinate 23,421,019 of JAQOOD010000008.1, forward strand.
CCTCATTAATGAATTTTTTTCTTACAAAGTGTGTAATTTAAAGATTATGAAATTCTATTTATTTTTTCAATTTAATGATCAGATGTTTGGAAGAAGGAGCTGAAGAATTCTTTTTGAAGCCAGTTCAATTAGCAGATGTGAACAAGCTGAAACCTCATCTCATGAAAGGAATATCAAAGGAGATTAATGAACCCAACAATATTAACAAGAAGAGAAAAGGCTTAGAAGAAATTGACTCTGCAGATAGAACAAGAACAAGATTAAATGATACCATTGTTATTAATAATGATGGCCTGCCCGATTTGGAAATTGTCTAATTATTTTTTGGGCCATTTTTTACAATTATTATTTTAGTAGGAATTAATTTAATTAATTTCCTACAACATTTTTCTCCGAATTTTTTTCCCCTTTGTTTTCATGTACAGGCTCATAGATAAATTTTCAATTCACTTGAACAGAAGAGACGTAGGAATATTTGTTTAGGGTTCTATTGTAATACTTCAGCAATTAAAGAAAGAAATTAATTCAATTTTGATGGCTGATTAAGAGAATTAATTACTCTCTCTGTCTTTTTTTTTTTCCTTATTTGGTAATCAAATTAGGCTACGACTACAATATTTTTAGGCTACCATACTTTTTTAAGTTTTAACCATCTTAAAACACTGGACTACAAGATAAGGATACCGTAACTTAACCATCAACTGTAATTTAAAACAAATAATGGTAACTACGCATTAACCCATAAGAACGTGGGGTCATGAAAGTTGCTTTTTTATTTGTTTTCGGTTATTTTGCTTTACAAAGATTTACAGGATTTTCGTTGTTCGGTCCAATTCTCAATAATTGCTAATATTTGGATTCGATCGGGCACCGAGTGAAGAATACACATGAGAATTCTACGGTAATAATTATATTTTGTAAATTGTCATATAAAGTTAATTTCGATGAAAAGTGATCTATTAAGATTTTTAGGAATATAAATTTAAAATTTTTAACATATCTAATTAGATGTGGACTTTTAATTTGTAAAGACTTAAGAATAATTTTTATTTCTATGATGGACTGAAGTAGAAATACCTAAATATGATAGAAAAACTAGTCTATATAAATTGTTATAGTCACCAGGTTTGTTTTATTGTTTATGACATTCCGTCATTAGAGAGAGAGAGAGAGCAAAGTAAATTTAAAGGATTCTCTAAGAGAACGTGTTAATCTGGAGAGCCAACCACACGACTATTGAGAGTAATTGCGAATTATAGATTTAGGTACATTTTCGCATATTCGTTTATTGATTCTTGGTGAAACATTAATGTTCCTATATTATAGGTGTTGGCTTTCACCACATCAATGTTCCTATGTTAGAGTTTTTCATGTTGAATCATTAATAATAAAATTTATTTTTTGATTAATGATTAAAGTTTTGTTCTTTTTAAGGATTAAAAAAAGCATGTATTCGGTTCAAGTTTGTGCCCAGAGACAATGGTAGCCACCAACGTTGGCCTTGCTGGCCAGGCAAGGCACGACATGCACGCAAGTGGGTGCTTGAGGGAAAAGCGGCGGCCATGAGAAAAATAGAAAATAAAAAAAGAGTTTGCAGGTCGGGCAATATGCGACCATGGGCTATGCCCGCAAGCCAGCTGCAATCACCCACATTGTGTGGCTTGGTTAAACTATTGCCACCTAAGGAAAGAATAAAAAAAGAGATTAGGTTTTCAAGATTTGGGCTGATTCAAGATCCGGTTTGCTCAACCTAAATTACTCCAAACTGAACTGGTCAGCAGTTGACCGATCTATTGTTGATCACTGACTGTTGACTTTCACTTTGACCTAATTTTTTTGTGCAATTATGGTTACAATTTTTAAATTCAAATATTGGTATGTCTATTTATATTTTAAGATGAATTAATTGAAACAACATGTCAGTAAAATGGCCTCTCTTGTGGAAATTAATTTATTTTGGAATATAAATGATTGTGTGTATGTAATTTCTGTGAATATCAAATGGCCCAAAAGAAGGTCCATATATGATAGAATTACATGTGCACTTGTTGTAAAAAACGTGTAATGATTATTTGGTTTTACATGTGAACAATAAATTGGCTCAAAGGATGATTTACTGTTTGACAAGGTTTTACTATTAATTTTTAATTACTACACCAAGGTATCACTTACAAGTTAATATTTTGTTCAAAGATAAAATATTAATGGAGTGACATATATTTTGAGATGAGATTTATCTTTATTTGAATTTATTTTTATTTTGAGGCTTATATGAGATTATTTTGTTTGTTTGTGGTTCTATATTCAGTTATGTCTGTTACTAATATTATTACCAAAATCAATTTTATTCCTATGATAAATGACTTTAACTTTAAGTCATGGCATGAGAATCTCTTAATAATTCTCGTAGTCATGGATCTCGACCTTGTGATAAGGGTTGATTTTTCCTCACCTCTTACAGATGAGAGTAACCCTGATGATAAAAGGAAAATAAAATGGTGGAAGAGATCAAATCACATGTGTATTGTAATAATGAAGAAGGCCATTTCAAAAGAATTTAGAGGCTCAATGTTTGAAAAGACAATAATGGCTAAGAAGTTCCTTGCATAAATTGAAAAGATGTTTGTCAAGAACAAAAAGGCTGAAATTTGTATGCTTTTAACAAAGTTAATTTCAATGAGGTATACGGGTAAAGACCATATCAAAGAGTACATTACGAAGATGTTTCATCTTGCTTCTAAACTGAGAGCACTTAAGTTTGAACTCTTTGAGAACTTGCTAGTGCATTTAGTTTTAATATCTTTACCAACATAGTTTTACCAGTTTGAAGTGAACTATAACTGTCAGAAAGAAACATGGTCTCTCAATGAGCTCATATCACATTGTGTGCATGAAGAAGATAGGATGAAGAAAGAAAAGGCAGAAAGTGCTCACTTAGCCTCAACTTCTATTGCCAAGAAAGAGAACGAGGTTAAGGAAGCTGTAGATAAAGCACCTTAAAAGAAACAACAAAAGAAATCGGTTGATCTGAAAAATACTAGTTATTTCTTCTGTGGAGTTAAAGGATAGAAGAAGAAGCATTGCACTAATTATCACGCTTGTGCTGAGAAAGGTATGCTTTTTAATTTGGTTTATTTTGAGGTTGATTTAATGTAGGTACCTAGACACACGTAATGGATAAATTCTGGTGCAACCACTTACATCAGTGTGTCTACGCAAGGTTGCCTGAGTTACGATAGCCAATTGATGGTGAAAGATACCTCTATACATGCAATGGTAAGATGATTGAAGTTGAAACAATTGAAATTTTTAGATTATTATTAAGGACTAGATTTTATTTGGATCTTGATGAAACATTTATTATTTCATCCTCTAAACAGAATTTGATTTTCATTTTCTTTTTTGGTTAAATCTGGTTTTTCTTGTTTATTTGGGAATGAAAAATTTTGTTTGTTTCATGATATAAAATTGGTTGGTTCAAGTTCTTTGTCAGGCAATGATAATCTTTATATGCTTGATATAATTGCTTCATTTAATGAATCCTACAATTAAATACACAAGGTTTAAAGAGAAAATTTGCCAATGAGAATAGAGAGATTCTCAACTTCTTAGATTTTATTGATTTTGATATTTGTTTAACTATATCAAGGGGAAACAAACAAACAAAAGAAGATTTGAAGCCAACAAGACTTTGGACGTCTTAGAAATCATACATATGGATATTTTTAGGTCATTTCAATAATATTTTTTGACATTCATAAATGGTTTTTCTCGGCATGGCTACACATATCTTCTTTATGAAAAGTCACAGTTGTTAGATGTGTTTAAAAAGTTTAAGGGTTAAAGTTGAGAACCATCTTGATAAAAGAGTTAAAAGTATCAGATCTAACCATAATGGTGAATATTATGGCAAATATGATGGTTCAGGTAAACAATATTCAAGATTGTTCGCTAAGTTCCTAGAGGAATGTGGTATTATCTCACAATACATTATGTTGGGTTCACCCATTATGAATGATGTTACTAAAATACAAAACATGACATTTAAAGACATGGTAAGGAGTATGATTTGTTATTTTACTTTATCAAAATAGCTTTGGGAAAAGCATTTAAGATTGCAGGGTATATCCTTAAGAGGGTTCTAACTAAAGCAACTGTCGAATCCCTTATGAACTTTGGACGAACAAAAAGCCTAGTTTAAAATACTTACATGTTTGAGGATGTCCAACTGAGGCAAGGCCTTATAGGCCTAATGAAAAGAATCTGGTTCAAGGATGATGAGTTGTTATTTTGTTGGGTACTCTGAAAGATCTAGGGGTACTTATTTTATGATCTCACGACTAAGTCGATTTTTGAGTTGGAAAATGTTTAATTCTTTGAGGGTGTCAATTTTTTAAGAGGAGATATAGTTAGAGACTTTATCTTTAAAGTGAAATATATTGATATTCTTACAAGTATTATTGGCAACGATGAGGGTCTTATTCTTGACTTTGTTCAAGACACAACAGATCAAGCCAAGGTTGAAAAACCCCTATATAAGAAGTTGTTATAGAAAACAAACTGTATCAGCTCAAGAGCTTATATCATTAAGGAGATCCATTAGAGAAAGAAGAAGTGCAATGTCAGATGATTGCATTTTATTTTTTTAAGAAAATGAGATAGTCAGTGGAATCGTGGAAAACGATCTAATCAACTTTCATTAATTAATGGAAAGTTCTGACTCTCAAAAGTTAATTAGTGTCATGAATAGGAATACGAAGTCTATTAAAGAAAATTATTTATAGGGTCTTGTCCCATTAACAGAAGGTGTGAAACCTATTAGTTGCAAATGAATATTTAAGAATAAGAGGGATCTGAAAGGTAATATAGAGAGGTACAATGCACTTCTTGTCACAAAAGCTCTACACAGAATGAAGATATTGGCTATAAAAAGATTTTTTCTCTAGTTTCTTTGAAAAACTCTTTTAAGATTATAATTAATGGCGCATTTCAATCTTAAGTTACATTAGATGGATGTGAAGACAACGTTTCTTAGTGGGGATATTAATGACACAATCTATATGAAGTAGGTAGAAAACTTTGTGTTAGGAGATCTAAATAATATGATTTGCAAACTTAAGAAATCCATCTATGGGCTCAAGCAAACATCTTGACAATAATATTTCAATTTTCATCAAGTGATCATCTCATTTGGTTTTGAGATGAATTTGGTTGATGACTGGATATACCATAAGTTTTGTGGGAGCAAATATGTTTTTTTAGTTCTATATGTTGATGACATTTTGCTTGCAGCAATGATACTTGGTTATTGCATGACTCCAAGAGATTGCTAATTAAGAATTTTGAGATGAAAAATCTTCTTAATCTCTCTTTTGTATTAGATGACACAACTTAAAAATAATATTTAACTCCCAAGTATAAGAGTATCTTATTATATTATAAGTCGGTAAGTTCAAGGTCGATCCACAGAGAAAATATTTAATTTTTTTATTTTATTTTATCTAAAAATTGAAATTAAAACTTGAATATAACAACTTAATTTAAATGAAACTATGGAATTAAACTAGTTAGGGTTATGGATCCACTCTTAGAAGTAAATAAACACGTAATAAATTCTTTTTGCTAATTTTTTAGATTTATTACCCAAAAGATTAATTATACAAATTATTATTATTTTCCCTTTAATTTTATGATGGATTAAGTATTTATTGTGCCAAAATTTAATTTGTCTACAATAATTCAAAATACCATTTCACCATGCCTTATAATAAGATCTTAAGAATTTATTGTGCTAAATTCATTTGTTTGTCTACAATAAATCAAAATTTCAAAATATAAAACATATATAAAATTAAATGAAAATAATTTAATTTATAAAATTAAAAATAGAATTTGATTAAATCATATTTATTTCCTAAGAGTTTCACATTCCCCTAACTAATATTATTTAGTTAAGCATAATTAAAATAAAAAGAAGCAGTAAAATTGAATGATTGATAATTAAAAGTAATAAAAACAACTAAAATTGAAAATAAAACTAATTTTATTTATAAAAATAATTATACAAAATATTAAAAACAAGCCTGGAAATCAAGATTACAAGGAGATGGAGAGAATTTGAGAAGAAGAGAGTTGTAGAGAGATGATTAAAAACATAAAATGAGGCTCAATTTATAGAAAAAATAAATTCATAATTCAGTGCTTTGCGGTCCATCATAAACTTCATGCATGTGCTCCTCATAACCTTTAGATTAAGATCCAATTACTAGTCAAACTTCAAAAGTCAACATCACACGTGGCATCGTTTGACTCGTCCGATTTGCCCAAAGAATGGTTGAGATTTGGCGGGTTAATGGATGGATCGGGTCGACCCGAATATAAAGATTAAGATCCTACAACTTGCTTCACCAATCATTGCCACGTGGCACAATCATGGCCATTGAATCATGAACGGTTGAGATTTAGTCAAAATTGCCAGCTATCCAATGTACTCATATCTATTGTAAGCTCATTTCATCATTCAATCAGTGCTTGGTCAACAAGAAAAGTCAATTATTTTTACACAAGCCCAATTTTAAACCGATCTTGATTGATCTTAATGTTTTCGGACCTCCAGATCCAAATTTGACCTCCGTTTATCTATTTGGAGCCTCGAATTACGTGAAATTGATATTTTTCTTAATAAACACATAAAAATACACAAAATTAAATATATTTAAAACATAATTAATAATTCCTAATATATTACATAAACACAAATATAAATTATAACATAAGCATAAAATAACATATTATCGCTTGATAATTAAATAATTTTTAATACTAATCATTAGACGTATAGATATACTGAGATCACTCCCAAGGTATTCTTTAATTATCACAAAAGGGTTATATTAAAATATTTCTCAAGAGATATGGCAAAGAAGATTGCAAACTAAGTATACCCACGTGGCTAGTGAAGACAACTTTAGACTCAATTAGTGCCTTAAGAATAATTTTGAGAAAAAGAAAATGCAGAAGATTCTTTATACATCAGCAGTGGGAACTTTGGTGCACACTCAAGTTTGTACGTGGCCCATTACACATGTTGCTAGGTGTTGTACAAATATTTAAGTAATCCAAGAGTAAACCATTAGAAAGCAGCCAAACAAATCTTGCATTACTTATTCAGAGGTTAGATAAGCTTGAGATCACTAGTATACTGACTCTGATTTTGCTGGATTCCATGATAGCATAAAATCCACTTCGGGTTACATCTGCTAGCTAGGGGTGCTCTCTCTTAGAATAGTATTAAACAGTTTCTTATTGCCTCTTCTCTGATGGCAGTAGAGTTCATAGCTTGTTATAAGGTGTCTAATCATGAAATATGACTATGGAACTTTGTCACGGGGTAGTATCTAATAAATGGTGTTGATAGACTACTTAAAGTTATTTTGTGGCAATAAGTCAGCAATAATTTCGAATAACAATAGGAGCTCGACAAAGTTGAAGAATAAATGTATCAGCTTCTTGGTTGTTAAAGAAAGAGTTCAAAGTGAACAATTGTCTACAAAGCACATAAGTACAAACTTCATGATTGTGGATCTGCTTACGAAGGGTTTGCCACATAAGATAAGATGTTTCATGAGCATACTGCTGCTCATATAAATGTTGTGCCATTAAAAGATATTCAGTTTTAGTGAGAGTTTGTAATTTTAAATGCTCTTATAATACACATATTTTTTAGTTATTTCAGGTTATTATTTGAAGAAATAAAGTTTTGATTTATTCACATTATAATTTTAGTATAGTTTGATCCCATTAAGTTTTAAGGTGGACCAATTAGAAATAGGTATGTTAACATCAATTGCATGAAATATTCATGTCTTTGTTATTCAGTTGTATTGGTATAATGACAAATGGTGGGTCAAGTTATGATAGTTGTAACAAAAGTCGCTTTGATCTTATTTCGGTATGAATGATGGACTAGATTGATTGTAGATACATTTCTTAATGCTAGTGAGGTTAAGCTCATATGGGTTTTTTTTTGGTAAAGCATAATTATAAGGTTACACATATAGCGCAAGTAGAAGATTGTTAGATCCCTAATCCAATATTATGCTTATATGTGAATTATAATGTTTTGCGGACTATCATATATGGTCAACTCTAATTAAAAGTGATCTATTAAGGTTTTTATTTTATGTGTTTTAATGAATATGATAGGATATAGGCCTTTAATATGTAGAGACTTGAGAGTAATTTTTATTTTTATGATGGGTTGAAATAGAAATACTTAAAGACAATAGGAAAAATTGTCTATAAAGTGGTTGTGTTCCCCAAGTCACACATATTATTCTATTATTTCTAACATCCTTAATCAGAGAGAGCACAATGAAATTTAAAGGATTCTCGAGAAGATCGTGTTGATCTAGAAGGCCAATCACACGATTTTAGAGAGTAATTGCACATTATGGATTCAGGTGTGTTTCTACATATTCATTTATTCATTTTTTTTGACATCCCATCATTAGAGTGAGAGAGCACAATAAAATTTAAAGGATTCTCTAGGAAAACGTGTTAATTTGAAAGGCCAACCACGCGACTTTAGAGGGTTATTGCACATTATGGATTTAGGTACCCTTTTGCATTTTCGTTTATTGATTCTTGGTAGTATAACATGAATGTTCTTAAATTATGGGTGATGATTTTTATCAAAAGATTATTATTTTAACAAGTACAAATTTTAATTTTGATATTAAGACTATGATTTGACTACATTTTATATAAATACTTAATATACTTATAATATAAGATATGATTTATTGCATGTGTCGATGTGAGTATGGTGAACTTTGATTTGGAGATTGTAAGTCTTATATTAAAATTTTTTTAATTGAGATTTCACTACGCATGTAGCCATGCACTAAATCAAATTTTCCTATAATATGAGTATGTATGTAAAATAATTAAATTCATTATTAGTACAATGATTGTGCTAATATTTTTACCCTCACATTTGTTTAGTTATTAAATAAGGATGTATATGATAATTAAATCTCAATCATACACTATTATATGCACACACTTGTAGCATAAAATCTTTGAAAAATTATTATATCTTATGTTAGTTTTGGGATCCAACTTCATTTGGACATTAATTATTACGTGTTAAAGAATTTTTTTTTTCCGCTAAAGGACCATACACTAGATGAGTGGAGCACAACTCTAGTTAATGTAGAGCCCTCAAACATTTTAGTTTTCATGTCCTCTTAAGCTGAATGTAAGTTGGCATTAGAAAATAGTATAACGCTGGCTGAGCGGTGAGTTGCTGCTTGTACAAATCAGTTCAAGTCCCCATATTAAAATATAAGGACTTAGTTTCTCCTTTAATTAAAAAATAATTAAGTAAAAGTAGTTTTCTCCCTTATAACTTAGTTTTTTCTTTAATTAAAAAATAATTAAATGAAAGAAATTTTCTCTCTTATGAAATGTAAGTAGAGTAGAGAACTTTCGAATATTAGTGAGGGTAAAAAATTTAGGCAATACTTCATAAGATTTAATATAAATTAGTTTCAATAATTGTCTGATTATATGTATCAATAATTATCTAATTTAATTAAATTAGTTCTAACAACTTTCTAATGTTATATCAATTATGAGATAGTAATAATAGTATTAAAAAAAACAGAACACAACTTTAATCTATTGTTTGAAGTTGTTGTGATTGTCTGTAAACAATGACATTTTGTTATAGTACAACATAAGGACATACTATATAATAAGTAAACTTTTGTAGTATCATATTTTTGGTTAAGCATTTACTTATATAATTTGATTATAATATTTTTTGTGATTTTATTATTAGAGGATGCATACGAGCTATGTAGAAAAAAATGTTATGTTGTCAAATTTTATAAAATTTAATAGTTACATAAAATTGATAAGATCAATGAACTTGTATACAAGTACCTTTTTTATTTTTGGAAGGCAATACATATATATTTTTTCTTTTCTATTGCCCTGCATGGGATTACAGTTGAAATGTTGAAAACAACTCTTTTAATAATTTTTGATAAAATTAGTGTTTAGTAAATTTTAAAAAAATTGTTTATTTTATAACTTTATCCACTTTGATAACAGCTTTTACGAAAAGATAGCAGGCTGCTTGTCAAATGTAACTCATTAAATATGTCACCGCACGCTTCTAATGCCTCCATTATTACCTTTTTTTTGAACAAAGAGATAATTATATTTTATTTTTCATATATCCTACTACAAACATCATAACTCTGTCATATTACTACACTACATAATACCTAATTTTTATTTTATTTAGATGTATATATTATGCTATGAAGTCTATTATATTTTATATGACATATCATGAAAGTTCACTATATTATATTTAATAGCTTTTCTTCACTTTATGTAATCTTGTGTGTTAAAAAAATTTGTCTAGAAAATTTATTAAATTTACTATAAAAAAATTAAAAAAAGACAACTTAAACTTATTGTCATGCAAATTTTATTGAACCCGCAAGTGAACGAATCTATTGTACAATAGATTAATGGTGTCACCACTAGCAACAAAGTAGATAATGTATATTAGAAGTTAGTAGATATTAAACTTCTTCCACAATGCTACATAAAACGAGGAATGACAAAGTTCAACACTCAATTAAAGCTGCTTTTTCTATTATTTTGTTCAATTTGAAGAATAGAAAAACTTGTTACTAATGATAGTAACTGTAGTTACTTACATTTTTTGTATGTGTGGGATTATGTAAGTGGTTGGATTTAAAATTCAACAGATACATGACAAATAGGCCAACACTTCTTTTTTTCTTTTATTTTGATTGTTGGGGAAATTGAATATTTTATTGATGCCTCTGTGTGCTGAAGCCTTCATATGCACTTATTATGTAAGTTCATTTTATCAATGAAATCTATGTATTGCATTACCGAAACTACTACTATTTCTAGGGGCATTTGCGGATTAGATTTTACGGATTTGACATCAATCTATATCCAATCCATGATTTTATGGATTATTAATTTTCAATCCAATTCAATCCATGGATTTGTGAAATTTAATCTAAATCCAATCTATATGTCTACGAATTGGATGCGGATTTGACCCAATTTATATTCAATCCACCATTTGCGGATTCGTTTGTGGGCTAAAATTTTTTAATCATATCCTATCCACGAACTAGCTAAATAAAAGAATCAATATCAAAATGATTTTACTACCAATTAAATTCAAAATTAAATAAGATTTAAATAAATTAATTGTTTAAATAAAGCTTGAAAATACATTCTAAGTTTTAAAATATAACACAAAAAAAATTCATTTGTGTAATCAGTATATAAAAATTAACTGCACAGGAAACTATTTTTATTTAATTATTTTTATTTTATATTATTATCGGATAAGATATAAAATGATTTTAATGTAACTATATTTTAACTTATTTATTTATTAGTAAATATAATGCCATATTTACTACTTTAATTTTTATTAAATAAATATTTTTTTTATTTTTTTGTGGATTCGCGGATTTTTACGGATTTACAGAAGCAAATCCATATTCAATCCAATCCACATATCAAAATTTTACGGATCATACAGATTGAGCAGATTGGATTAGATTCTGAACACCCCTAACTATTTCATTCATGATTTTGAATTTCATAACTAAAGACTTGCATTAGAGCCTTAGTCCCTAGAGAGAATGATACACATGCACACAAATAGAAGAAAGGTCAACAACTTTAAACATGTCTAGGCACTATGTACGTTTCTTTCTATTTTGCTCAGCCCTTCTAAAATTTCATCACCAATGTGTTGATTCATTCTGGACCTTGGCAGACCGCTTTCTATCATTCTCATCCACTCTATAATTTCATTAGTAATCTATCAATCCATGTATGAATTCAGCCTTGTACCCTCTCTAATCAGCCTCCTCTCCACATTACATGGTGTCCACCATTTGAAATAGTCATACTGTTTAGGTAGCTTGCCATAATTGTAATATAGTCTTTTTGGATTGGCTAATGATTTTGATGATTTTAATAGTGCTCGTAAGCCAAAAAAACATATTTTGTTGGGAAATTGTAGGACCTCTCCATTGACTTCATTATTGTTTGAAGTGACCTCAAGGTTATTTGAATAGCTTGAGGGTGATTGCACTGTTGAGAGCTGTGATATGTAGGTGTGTGTTTGTGTTTGGGCAGGTTGTGGGGATGATGCTCTGTTTTTTAGTATTTAAGGTATGATGATAATGATAAAGCATTTGAAATTTGTCTTCAATGTTTGAATTATCAACAACTACATTTTTGGACACAATGGCCTTTTCATAGTTGGTCAACTTATAAATATTTGGACATCCAAGTGCAACTTTATAAACACTAGTTAGGGGTGGGCATTTTACCTTATCCGATTACAAATATTTTGGGTTTGGGTCGGATTGGGTCGGGAATGAAACCCGATCGAATTAAAAATTACAAACCCGATCAGGTTGTGATCGGGTTGGGTTGATCCGAATACTCGATTGGGTTCCAAAAAAAATTGGACCTAACATTCCACACCACAGCACACACACACACATGCTATACAACACACACATACACTGCACAACACACACATATGCTGCACGCACACACACATTGCAGATAGTCACTCAACAATTCACAAATTCACAAACCTAACACACACACACTGTCAGCCACACACCACTATCACAAGTTCACAACTTCACAAATCACAAGTTCACTGTCAAACTCAAACACAAACAAGGCAGCCACAAGTCCGCAACCAGCCACCACAAGACACACACACACCAGTCCACGATCTGTTGCTGCCAACTGCTGAAACCACGATCTGCTGTTGCCAAGTGAAGCCGTGACCAGCTGCTGCCAAGTCAAACCTGTCCAGCCGTGAGCCGTCCGCGTCTCCACGATCTACTACTGCCAACTCCCAAGTGAAGCCGCGATCTACTACCAAGTGAAATCACGTCCAGCCGTGAGCCATGGCTACTGATCTGTTGCTTGAAGGCTAAATCCTCACAATCCGACCTGACTTTCTCCCCACCTGAACCCAATTTTAAAGCTTTCCACTTTCAAGCTTCAACTTTCAAGTTTCAAGTTTCCTAAGTCGTTTCATGGTATATATATACTATATAATTAGTTAATTATATATGCTTAATTGTTTGCTATGTAATTCAGTAATTGGTTATTATTTAATTGTTGTAATAATGTATTTATAAATATTAGTAATAAAATCAAGGAAATTTTGTTAATTATTGAGTTCTTTAGAAATTTTTATTTTTTTATATATAAAAAGGAATTGTTGATTGGTGGATTTTGTTTTTATTTCATTGACTGTTATTGTTTGCTCTATTTAGCGAATATACCATATTGGTTATCAAGCATAAAGGACATATGAGAATGGTGTTAGCTAAGGAATAACAAAATTTTTGTTAATTATTAATAATTGTTAATAATAGTTAATAATTGATTTTTTAATGAATAAATTAGCACATTAGGTAGATTAAATATTAAAATTAAGTATTATGTTGTATATACTTTATAATTATAATGTGTTATGTGATTATGTGCACTTGTGCAGTAGCTTCAAGCCTTCAATCCTAAAATAAATAATTAATTAATTAATAGTTTATTGTATGTTAATCATCCGTTAAGTCATTAAGTACAATTAACTTGGTCTTGAAATTAAAGGGTTTATAATAAGAAATAAGACATAGATCGCACGACCCAACAAGAACGATTTCAGCGCCCCTCTCTAGATAAGAAGCAAAACATGCCATCGCTTACAGCCCTTTCCTCTGCCGGGGACTTCTATAAAATGAAAACAGGCGGCATCGTTGTATGTTCACATTTGTTGCCCTGGTTTATATCCTAGAGTACTCAAATGGTTGATCTGTCACCTAACCTACTTAAGGCTTGGCCCCGTCCCGTTTGAAGAATGACCCTTATGGCATGGCTTAGAAAAATAACATTATATTATTATGGAGAATGGGTAATTGGATATTATAAATTAATTAATTAATCATGAATGTCTTACTTTTTGTTTATGGATTATGTTAATAATATTTTTGTGTTTTGATTTTTGAATTAATGATTATTAATTATTATTTTGACTATTCATATGCTTGGGCACTCAAGATCGAATTCGATGAGTGACGATGAAGAACAAAGTGTACAAATGGAAGGAACCCATAGAGGAAAGGAAAAGTCGAAGCGGAAAAGACCACCAATGAAGAAAAGATCGGAACTATGGAATCATTTCACTTTACTTGAAGATAATCCAAACAAATGTAGGTGCAACTATTGTGGTAAGAAATCTCAATATCATTCAAGGCTTGATGGGATTACAAATATGACAAGGCATATAAAGACATGCGAATCATACAAGACATTTCGGGCACAACAAAGTGGAAGTCAAAAAAATTTGACAGCTGAGGGTGGCGAAGAAAATGTAAGTAATTTGGTTTTTGGTAAAGGATGGAGTCAAGATGTGTGTCAAAGGGCAATAACTAAAATGATTATTATGGGTGAGTTGCCGCTCAGTTTTATAGACAACAAAAGATTTAGACATTTCTGCAGTGTAATTATCCCGCAATCTGTTATGCCATCTAAATGAACTATTAGTAGAAATGTTATGGAGTTATTTTTGGAGGAAAAGGCAATGCTGAAGAATTTGATTTGCAACAACAAGCAGCTGGTGTCTCTTACAACTAATTTATGAACTTCTATTCAAAACATGAGCTACATGATGATTACAACTCATTTTATTGATAGTGATTGGTGTTTGAATAGGAGGATTATTAGTTTTAGCACAATCGAAGATCATAGAGGGAAGTTGATTGGTAAAAAGATTGTGGCTTGCTTACAAGATTGGGGCATAGAGAGGTTGTTTGCAGAAACTGTTGATAATGCCACTGCAAATGATATTGTTATTGGTTATGTCACTATGCAGTTGCTTGTTTGGAGGAATGATGATGCACTTGTATTGGCGGGATAATATATGCATGTGCGTTGTTGTGCACATATTTTGAATTTGATTGTTGTTTCAGGATTTGAATATGCATGTGAGTTGTTGTGCATATATTTTGACTTTGATTTTTGTTTTAGAATAGTGTTACCGCTATTCAAAATGTTGTGAAGTACTTGAGATCCTTCAGCACAAGGCTGCGGACATTTAAACAATGTGTTGAGCAGGTGAATTGTCCAAAATGAATTATTGTTTTAGATTGTTCTACCAGGTGGATTTTCACTGATTTGATGTTGATGACTGCACTGAAATTTCAAGCAACATTTGATAGAATGGCAGAAGTGGATAAACCTTATGAGGCATACTTTTCTGAGAAAGAAAATAATGTTAGAAGGGTAGGCCCACCTAGACTGGAGGACTAAGGGAGTACTGAACGAATTGTTAAGTTTTTGAATGTATTTTATAATGCCACATAATTGTTTTTTGCCTCTTTAAATATGACTTCTAATCTTTATTATGATACTATTGGCTTAATTGAGAGTTCATTGACTGCACTAGAAGAAAGTACAGATTCTTGGGTGTCATCTATGGCTTATAGTATAAGGGAAAAATTTGATAAGTATTGGGAGTCAACAAGAAAGATAAACAAAATGTTGATTGTTGCCTCTATTCTTGATCTGCGAGCGAAAATGGATTTTGCTAAACATATTTTTGAGATCATTTTTGGCAACGATAGCTTGATGGTTGAACAAATGACCAAAGCAGTGAATGACTTATTGAATGAGTTTTATTATACATATAGTGCATTCTCCGCTAGTTCCACACCATCGATATATGGTGAGAGTGGTCTTAGTGGCAGCTGTTGTGCAAATTTTATTGAACTCGCAAGCGCACGAATCTGTTGTAGTATAGCTTAATGGTGCGAGTGTCGATCCCACGAGGAGGTGGATTTTAATTATTTATAGAATTAATTCTGTAAATGGATGGTTGGATTTATGGTGGAAATGATTTGAAATATGCTAAAACTTAAATTAAAATGGCAAGATTAAATTCTGAAATTGGAAATAAAATGGCAGAAATAAATTGAAGTGTAAATCTATTAAATGACGTACTTGGGTATCTGGATCCGTATCAACATGCATCATGGGCTAAATATTCCATATTAATACCAATTAAATCATGAGAGGGAAATCCACACCTCATGAACCACGCTCTAATAAATATGGTGCTAAGGACTTATCGTGCCAAATAATAATAACCTTATACTAGGAAGCCGGTGAAACCAGGGCAGTACTAGACAAGATTAGTATTATTTGTCGACGAGAAGTCAAAACATCCGCAAAAACTAGAGGGGAAGAGAAAATAAATTTACCAAATCAAGCCCATGACACATGTTGAGACTTCACCTTCAACCCAAGCTTGAAAGAAAATTAGCCACTCATAGTTGAACTAGGGGCAAAATGGAAATTTATTAAAATACGAAGAAAATACAAGATAGAGAAAGAATTACAGAAAATGAACCCTAAAAATGGATTCAGAGGTGCCAAATTAGGGGGGGAGGCCCCCTTTTTATAGTTACATCGAGTAAATCATGGCCATCGGATTAAAAACAGTTTGGACGCTCAGGATTTCGCCACGTCATCAGCCACTATTTGCACAGTACAGTCAACAGCCACTATTTGCACAGTACAGTCAACCGCCACTATTTGTACAGTACCCGTATATGTGAATAGTACCGTACATGTGAACAATGTCATTTTTCCTTTTATACTCCTCCTAAGGTTTTCGACCGTCCTGAGCTCAAAAATGATGTCCGTTTTGCCATTTGATCTCTCGTTTATTGTGAAATGACTATGATGCCCCTAAAATACATCAAATACTTAATTAAAATAAAACACACATAATTAAAGTATAAGAAATTTAAACACATAAAAGTAACGGTTGTTAGCAATACTTGATATATAAAATAACGATTTCTCCTTTATAAATATGCACTTTCTAACACTCAACAGCAGCTATGGAGGTACAGGTTTCTCAACGTTTTACAACTTAGACTAATTTAGTGGATGTTGTTGTTGGTGAATGTGACGACTCTTTTCGAGTTGCTCGCCCTTTCCTTGGATATGTATTCTCCAATAGTTCCACACCATTGATGTATGGTGAGAGTGGTCTTAGTGGCAGCTATGTTGGTACAAGTTTCTCAACGTTTTACAACTAAGGCTAATTTGGTGGATGTTGCTGTTGGTGAATGTGATGACCCTTTTCGAGTTGCTTAGCCTTTCCTTGGATATACCAGGAAGATTTATATTCAGAATGAGAGCAAAAGAAGGATCTGAGGTGGAAATGTATTTAAAGGACACAGTTGAAGATCCCAACAATCTTAAACTTAATGTTTTTCTTTGGTTGAGGGTGAATGGATCGAGATATCTTATTCTAAAGAAATTTGCAAGAGATGTCCTCGTTGTTCCTGTTTCCACATTGGCATTTAAGTCCGTCTTTAGCATTGGGCGTCATATTATTGATGAGTATAGGAGTTCTTTAACCCTGGCTATGGTTAATGCATTGATATGCACTGAAAATTAGCTGCACTCTAAACTTTTTGTCAATCCCGTCTACAACCTCTAAGAAGATATTAAAGAGCAAATGTTTCATATGGAATTACAAGAAGGTAATATTTTTAATTTTTTATCATACATTCTGTACATAATTTATTTAAAATGCATTATAACTTTATGTAGAACATCTACATTCAGTCATGTACTTGAGTTACTAATTTTTTTTTGGATTTTATAGAGCTTATAAGATTGTAAGTTTCGACAGTAGAAACGGTGAGCGCCAACATTGGTGTTATGGATGTTTGAAATGTAACTTTTAATATATATTATTATTCATAGGGATATTTGAAATACTAAATAGGCAAACCAAGAGGAGGGTGAATTGGAATATTAAAAATTATTCAATTCTAAAACAAAACTCAATGCAAATCCAAAACTAATTTAAATCAATAACAAATAAATCAATCATAATATAAAAAGATAAGGGAAGAGATAGCAAACATAATGATTTTTACGTGGTTCGATAACCCCTGCTTACGTCCACACCTCCACCCTCATCGGGCTTGAGGGTTTCACTGAGCTAGTCTCTCAAGGCTTCAAACACTTACCATTGACTTCCAATGTGTCAATGAACATTTACAACAAGAGATTATCCCCAATCTCTTATTCTAAGTGTATCCCAACACTTACAACCTCTAAAGGATAAAGATTACAAATGAATTTTCTCTCACACAATGTGTTTGATTACAAATGAGTGCTCAATGTGTGAATCAAAGAAACAAAAACATGTTTAAAGCTCAATAATAATTTTATGCTCAATAGCAAGCTCAATGATAACTCTTAGATCTACATTTATTTGAATTACATTGAGCTTATTTATAGTTGGAGTTGAAAACTTATCGTTATTGACTTTCTGATCATTGTTGGATCGCCGTTAACTAGATGTCGGATTGTTGTTTGATTGGTCAATATGACCCTTAGGCTGAATTTTCAAATTGTCGGATCGCCGTTAGTGTCAGAGGCTAATCTTTAATTATGTTCAATGTCGGTGAGCCGTTATCAAGATATTGGATCGTCTTTTTCTACAGTGACTGCTACAGTGAACTATTTTAATAAAATTATAGTTTGGCCCCAAACTTCATAAAATTATACTATGGCCCAAATCGTCATAAAACTTTATAAATAAATCCATTTCTAGCGTTTCAAAACTTTTTTCAATTTGGACCATTAATTGAAAATTACTAATTTCATAAAATCGTTTTCCCATTAAGTATAAAACAATTATATTATGAAAATAATGATTTATTTAAAATAATTTGAGCTTTTAAAAACTTAATCATTCTTAATATTGTTTGTTATCATCAAAATCAACATTATGGATACATATATGCTAACAATCTCCCTTTTTTTATGATGACAAAGCTTGCATGTATTTAAAGAATGATTCCACAACTTGCTCCCCCTAAATGTAAGCTGCCTTTACAATTTGAGCTTAAAATATTAATCATTTTTAATCTTGTTTGTTATCATCAAAATCAACATTATGGAAATATATGTTAACATTCTCCCTTTTTTTGATGATGACAAATCTTTCATATATTTAAAGAATGATTTCACAAATTGCTCCCCTTAAATGTAAGCTTCTCTTACAATTTAGCTAAATTAACAAATTTAAATACATGTATTATTCTCTCCTTCATCATCGAAAAGAAAACTTAGTGGAAAAGAAAAAGAGGAGCAAATTTGTTACTCATGTTTGAGTAGAAATTGGGATAGATACTCCCTTAACAACAAGCATCACTTCAAATATAAGTTTAGTAATATTACTCCCAAATTATTATAAATCATGATACACACCATGTAATCAAATCATCATCATATCTCAAAATCATCACCATAATCACATATTAATAATAAAACAATATTCAAAAGTCTATATTATTTTCTTCTTTTTGATAACATTAAAATGATATACTACTTTGTCTCCCCCTTTGGACAACAAAAAAGTTCAAAATGCATATTATTCAAAATCATATTATATGCTCCCCTTAAATATATTGCCAATTTAAAATTTTAACCAAAACGATTTTATCCAAAAATATATCATATTTATCTCCTCCGTCATTATAAAAATGAAAAGATAGATAGATGCAATCGAAACAAGATCATACAAAATAATTCGATGAAGATATTACCAATTTTGTGCGAGCAAAAATTTCGGCAAAGTCTCCCCTTAAAAATGAACAAATCCTCAAATATATAACATGGTTAAAAATACTTCCATATAAGCTTAAACAATTATAACAAACCAATAACTCCATCAATTCATCAAGCAATACACATATAATCATCATTCATCAAGAAATAAATTTTAATAGTATTAATAACATTATTAGAGATATTAATAAATTTTATCATTCTAAGTTCATGCCGAATTTTAAAAAATTGTTCTTCACAAAAAGGTTTTGATTTGTTTACCGAATTGGCATGCAAAAGTTATAAGAACATATTATCAACTATCCAAGCTCCATAATAACTAAACACATGTTAAAAATTAAGACAATTAAACTCATCAAAGATCTAATATGACATTTTAATATAACTTAAAAAATCTCATATACTTAAAATTCTCGAAGTATATGTATTTTTCCCCTTTTTGATTTTATTTAAAGCAAGTAATGCATATCGACAATACATTAATAAAGTACAAAACATGCATCTAATCATAAATTGCATAAGATCAAAGTTTCATCAAATACAATGTAATCGTTAATGTACATTCTTTATCATAAAAACTTAAGTAAAACATAAGTACATAATGACAATATATAGATCATCAAAATCAACATATGACAATATATAGATCATATAAATCAACATAGTTATTAAGAAAAAGCTATCATTATAAGTAAATAACAAGTGATCAAATTCATAAGTGCAATACATCATTTGTACGAATTTTATAAATGATCTAACACAATTAATGGCATATGAATTCACACATACATAAGAGATGGACAATGATGATAGACAATTAAGAAGATGAAATCAAAGATCGTACAATCATCAAAATCAAACAAAGGCATCATGATAAATCACTTAATGTTATACACAATGATAATTCCATCATGTAAACATACAAGCATATTTTCGCAAATTCAAACTATTATCCATTTATCATGATCCACTCAACAAAATCAATATGGCAAGAATTGTTACCAAGCAATTAAATCATCTTACTCATCATTTTCTCTTAGATCATGATCAAATGAATATTCTCACAAGCTTTCATCAAGAAATTCTCCACTATTTCTTGATTATGGTACCTACAAATAAAATATTTAAATTGTGTACTTTGGTACCCAAATATTCTTGGGTTCTTAAGTGTTAGTAATGGTTCCTTTTGGAATCAAAATACATGTAGCTCCATAACTTGCATTTCTTTTAACTGGACATCTAAGCTTCATGTGACCATTTTGATTGCAATAATGGCATACAATTTGATCATTAATGGAGGTAGTTTTAACAAAGTAACTCTTATGATATTTTTGTTTCAAATTTGACTTATAACCAATGCCTTCCTTGTCAAACACACATTTTTTGTGAATTAAGCAAGTTATCCAAAATCTTTTGCCCATTTGTGAATTTTAACATAACATCACTAAGTTCAAGGTTCTTTTTCTTGAGCATTTCATTTTTTTTCCAAATTATCTACATGTGGCTCCAGATGCTCATGTGAAGTGCTTGGTTTCTCATTTGGTAATGCAACGCTATTATGCAAAGTTTTATTATCTATTTCTAGTCCTTTAATCTTTTCATTTAATGAATCATCGCATTTTTTTAAAGAATTCGTTTAATTTTTCAAGTCATCTACATGTGATTTTAAATGCTCGTGTGAAGTGCTACATTTCTCATTTGATAATGCAACTTTATCATGCAATGTTTTATTCTCTAATTCTAAGCATATAATCTTTGCACTTAGAGATTCATTTTCATTTGTGAGCTCTACCATTTTCTTTTTAAGACATGCATTCTTTTTACTAATTTTCATCCACTCATCCTACAATTTTTTAAACGCATCATGTAATTCATCATACGTAGGAAGATCATTTACCTCAACAAGTTCATCATCCGATTCATCTCCAATTGCCATGAGAGCTAGATTTTTCATTTCTTGATGCTCCTCATCATCACTTGTTTCCTCATCACTAACATCTCATGTGGCTACCATTGCTTTCTTCTTGAGCTTATTGAGAATATGACATTTCGTTCTTATATAGCCAGGCTTTTTGCACTCATAACATTTAATTACTTTCTTTTTCTCCTTTCGGCTCTTAAGATCTCTAAATTTTCTTCGCTTATTGAATTTCTTAAAAAAAATTTCTAAACCTCCTAGCCAGCATATCCATCTCCTCCTCATCCAGCTCGCTTTCCTCATCACTCTCATGTTTCGAGACTTTGAGAGCAATCTTTCTCTTCTTCTCCTCATTGCCTTTTTCGACTGCTAAGTCTTCCTCATAAGAAATAAGAGAACTAATTAAATAATCAATAAGTAAAATATTTAAATCTTTGGCTTCCTCAATGGTAGTCCTTTTTGGTCTTCATTCCTTAGGTAGTAACCTAATGATTTTCTTTACCTTTTTGCTATTTGAAAAGGTCTATCATAGGGCTCCTAGAGTGTTCACTATATCCGTAAATCTAGTATACATAAAATACACACTTTCATTTTATTCCATTTGGAACAATTCATATTGTCAAGTGTACCTACTAATTTTAAACTCTTTCACTTGATTCGTGCCTTCATAAACAAATTCAAGTTTGTGTTAAATTTCATTAGCACTTTCACAACTAGATACTCTATGAAACTCTTTCTTATGTAGTACACAAAATAAGGCATTCATAGCTTTGGAATTTAGATAAGCTTTTCTCTTTTCCAATTCATTCCATTCCCATGAAAGTTTTGGAATATCTTCCTGACTTCGTTTTGAGTTAAAGGCATAAATGAACCATCACAAACAATTTCCTAAATTTTATAATCTAAAGCTTGTAAATAAATTCTCATCCTAATTTTCCAATATGGGTAGTCATTACCATCAAAGAATGGTGGTCCAATTGTGGATTATCGTTCCTTAAAGGTTGAGTCATTATATGTTGTCATGCATCTTTAACTCTAAACAGTTAAATCTATACAGAGCACTTTGGTCTGATACCAAATGAAATACTAACTAGGCAACCCAAGAGGGGGTGAATTGGGATATTAAAAATTATTCAATTCTAAAACAAAACTCAATGCAAATCCAAAACTAATTTAAAGCAATAACAAATAAATCAATCATAATATAAAAAGATAAGGGAAAAGAGAGCAAACATAATGATTTTTACGTGGCTCAGCAACCCCCACCTACTTCCACGCCTCCAAGCTCACCGGGCTTGAGGATTTCACTAAGCTAGCCTTCCAAGGTTTCAAACACTTACAATTGACTTCCATGATGTTAATGAACCATTATAACAAGAGATTATTTCTAATCTTTTAACCCAATGTATCCCAATACTTACAACCTCTCAAGGATAAAGACTACAAATGAATTTTCTCTCACACAATGTGTTTGATTACAAATGAATGACTCAATGTGTGAATCAAAGCTCAATACTAGTTTTATACCCAATAGCAAGCTCAATGATAACTCTTAGATCCACCTTTATTTGAATTAGATTGAGGTTATTTATAGTTGGAGATGAAAACTAGCCGTTATTGACTTTCTGCTCATTGTCGGATCACCGTTATTTAGATATCGGATCGTCGTTTGACTGGTCAATATGACCATTGGGCTGAATTTTCAAATTGTTGGATCGCTGTTATCTAGACGTCGGATCGCCGTTTTCTACAGTGATTGCTACGGTGAACTATTTAATAAAATTATAATTTAGCCCCAAAACTTCATTAAATTATACTATGGCCTGAATCATCATAAAACTTTATAAATAAGTCCATTTCCAGAGTTTCAATTTTTTTTTTCAATTTAGACCATTAATTGAAAATAACTAATTTCATAAAATCATTTTTGCATCAAGTATAAAACAATTAATATTATGAAAATAATGATTTATTTAAAATAATTTGAGCTTTTAAAAACTTAATCATCTTAATCTTATTTGTTATTATCAAAATCAACATTATGGATACATATATGCTTACAATATTATCATTCGTATATCTTATAGATGCTATGTTATCAAAAATACTACAACACTTTGAGGGTGTATCAATTGTCCATCCTAAATTGACAAAAGTTATTTGTCGACCACTAAATCGTTAGCTGTCATTTGAAAGTTAACAGAATTATAGCGAATTGACGATTTTAGCCTTGAAAATTATCACTCGTATACCCTTAAATTCTTTTATTATCACTTGTATACCCTTAAATTATCAATTGTTTCATATGAAAAGACCAAATTATCCCTCTAGTGTCATCCTATTTAAACGGTAAGTAACGGTTTGGTGGACGGTAGATACATTTTGTCAACTTAGGGTGGACGGTTGATACACCATCAAAATATATACGAATGATAATTTCCCTTATTCATAATTTGATATTATAGTATTATTAGTATTTGGTTGTAATTTTAACTATAATTATAGTTGTTATAGTTTTAAATTTTAAGTATAATTTGTAATTGTCTTAGTTAGACAAGTTGAAAATGATAGAATATTATTATTGTCTCGTATTATTATTAACTTGATTTGGTGATAAATGCCATAAAATAAGCATGATTGACTTAATTACACACACACACATATATATATATAATCAAGTGTGTGTGTGTGTGGATTGAAAAATTTGGTAAACATATATATTTATTTGTAATTATAAATTTCTAATGATATAATAGAAATTAGAAAGATTGTAACACCCATTTAGCTCAATTAAAGATATGAATTAGATTTATTTATTTGTGTTTGTGTTTGATGTGTAACCTTATGGATTTGGTTTATTTGCTCAATTTTTTATATGAATTGAGTTTGTTCATTTGCAACGTGGCTTAAAGAAAATATTTATTGTACATTTTTTTAATTTTTCTCTAGGCAATCGACACTTGAACTAGAAGTTCAAAAATTTGAATTTAGAACTTGTCAAAATGCTTGCATGGGGCCATAGCGGAACCAAGAAAGCCTATTTAGTTTTAATGTTTAAACTTTGAACTTTGAACTTTATGATTTGTGTTTCTAAACAATTTAATGATGTTTAAATTTTTTGACTTTGTGTTTCAAATTTTCAAAAACTAATATTTGGAAATTGTGCTTTGGACTTTGTAAGTTTGTATTAATTTTAACTTTTATTAAGTTTGGATTTTGTTGGTTGAGCAAATAATAGTCCTAATCCTACCCTCCAAGCCAATAGGCAAATAATCCTATTCTAGCATTTTTACTTTATCCATTTGATTTAATAACATTTTCTTTTATTTTTTTTTCAGTTGAAAATTAGTAAAAAAGACTACAATTAAGAAAAATGTCTTAAAACTATCATAAAAACTACAAAAATAG
Source organism: Citrus glauca (assembly GCA_029633175.1). Taxonomy (NCBI): domain Eukaryota; kingdom Viridiplantae; phylum Streptophyta; class Magnoliopsida; order Sapindales; family Rutaceae; genus Citrus; species Citrus glauca. Next base: position 23,446,115 of record JAQOOD010000008.1, read on the forward strand.
GAAAAAAAAAGAGCTCAAAATTGCTTTAACCAAATGTAACCCAAATTACCCCAACCTGAATTGACCTGATTTTAACCGACCCGATTTGACCCAAACTCAATTTGACCTATTTTAAATCCAACTCGAACTTAACCCGAACTATTGACCTGACTCGATCCGACCCGAATATAATTCAGGTCGGGTCAATAATTTGAGTTAAGTTCGGATTGATTCTTGTCTAACCTGAAACTCGATCAGGTTGACCCAAACTCGACCTAAACCTGGTTTTGCCCACCCCGAGCGCTAGGCTTGGTAAAACCTCGGGTCTGGTCCGGGTTTGGTGCAATCCGGGACCGGACCAGATGCTAAAAATTGAAACCTGAATCCGAACAAAACCCGATTTTTGCATGTCCGGTCCGGGCTTGAGCCCGGCGTGTCCTGGGTCCGGGTTTCGACTTCCGGGCTTCTAAGCCCGCAAACAATTATTTCAAAAAAAAGTCTTTTAATTACATGAAATTCAATTAACTAGAGTATCGCAAATTGATTGTAACACCAAAAGTCCAAAACCGTGAAATTCAATTAACCACTAGAGTACCGCAAATTGATCTAATTAATTATTGATAAAATGAACATGAACACAGACAAAAGCAAGATAGAGGCATTGCCGCCGGTAATCAACACAGAGTTGATACTGTCACTTGAACGGGCAACCCTAATGGCCAAACAATTGCCGGCCACCACTAACCTGACCCACCATATGCAAATTTACTTTTACCTCCAACAAGCCAATCATAATCTTTCTTCTTTTCTATCCAATACTCAATTGCCTACACAAGCCACTAAAAATGAAAAATCCCTTTCTTCTTCTGCCACTCGCGGCGACGGCGACGACTCTGGATCTTGTGTATCAGTTTCACGGCTGAGAGTTGAGAAGGGCTTGGCGCATCAGCTACTCATGATGGTGTCGGAGGGGCTGCACTGCGATGCTGCCACTGCACGAACGACTCTGCAACTGAGCAAAACCGAATCAGGAAGTTAGCAAATGCAAACGAGAAGAGATGATGCCGACTGCTGAGTGCCGAGGGGCGACGATGAAGGACTGATGGTGGGTGCTAGCCGACGATGATGGTGGGTGCTGCTAGCCGACGATTTTGGTTTGGGTTAGGGATTTTCGGATTTGGGTGTTTAGTTTAGTGTTTTGCGATTTGGACTTTGGAGCTGTTTTTGTTGTTTTTTTTTTGTTTATTGCGAAAACGGGTCCAGGTTCGAGTTCCGGGTTTTTAGAGCTAAACCCGGACCGTGCCCGGATATATCCGGGTTTTAAATTCTGAAACTCAGATCCGCTTTTTCTGTATATGCGGTCCGAATTTTGCCCGGACCGGATTGGCCGGGTCCGGGCCCGGCCCGGATCCAGTCTAGGCATGTTTTTTGACTTCCCTACCTAGCGCTAGTTACTTTGTGTACAAAATCATCATTTTTGTATATGACACACTTGTAAATAAATGAGCAATCACTGACTTTTTCATCATCATAATTTTAAAAATGTGACAGAAATGCGGAAGCATCATTTCATCAAAATGTCACCAATTCTATTGAAGTTAATGGAAAAGTCACATATCTACCTACTTTTAAAAAATTTATTACATTTTTGTTATTTGTCAAAAAATGTGTCGCCTAGGTGACATTGACCCTTTTATTAATATTGTATTTTTTGTGATTAAATTTTCAGAGGATGTACATGAGTATATAAAAAATAAATAAATGTTATGCTGTTGAAATTTATAAAATTTAATAGTTACATAAAATTTGATATGATGATTGAACTTGTATACGAGTATTATTATTATTTTGGTATGGTAGCGCATACAATTTTTTTGTTTTCTAAATTCCTATATCGTGATTGCAGTTGAAATGTTAAAAATCACTTATTTCATAAATTTTGATAAAACTGGTGTTTAGTAAACTTTTTTAAAACTATTTATTTTATAACTTTATCCATTTTGATAGCATCTTTAAAAAAAAAGTGGGTTGCTTGCTAAAATAGCTCATTAAATATATAACCATGCGCTTTTAATGTTTATATTATATCCTTATTATTTTAATAGAAAGATAATAATTTATCATATGTCCAACTATGAAAATCATATATCTATCATCTTACTACACTACTTGTTACATAATTTTTATTTTATTTAGATTATGTATTATGCTATGGATTTTATCATATTTTATATAACATATAGTGAAGTTCATTATATTTCAACTAATAATTTATTTCACTTTATGTAATTTTGTGTGTTTAAAAAACGAAAAGAAAAGACATTCTAGAAAATTTATTAAATTTACTCTAGAAAAATGAAAAGGCAACTTAAACTTATGTCCATTTTTGTCATTATATAATTAAACAAAACTTTAGTAATAAAACTTACCAAATATATATACTTTATTTTTCAAACCCATGGTAATCTAAATAACATAATTTACAAAATATCTAGTTGTTTTTTATTCAACGGCTTATTTTATTAATATAGCATAAACAACTTATTTCATTAGCCGCAATAATCCCAAATTGACTCCAAGATATCACTTTAATCATGTAATTATGACATATTCCTAAAATGATATATGGTAAGTTATTTGTGCTAATTAAATTCTTTCATCTTTTCAATAAAATAAAATAAAACAAATCGTATACACTGAACATAGGATATAATAGATAAATAATATAGTACAGTGCAACATTAAATAATATGGGCATGTTTGGCATGCCTCATAAAGCGGGTTTGGATTGTATTTTAAAGCCTAATCCTTGTTTGGTGCAAACCAAATCATCCCTGGTCTGGTTAAATTCACTACACAAACTGTACTACACTTGCCCGCATCCGCCCTTGTGTTTAAGCGAGTTTTCTCAAAATTTAGCTTAAATATTGTTTATAGTTATTTTTGTGATATTTTATTTAAGTAAATTTATTTTTGTTAATTAAAAAATTCAAATTTTATTGATAACAACAACTAACAATAGCTTTTACCGTTGACTACCTTGTGTTGGCGTCGACCATTAGTCAATGGTGTCCTTTAAACTTGAATTATGTACCATTACAATCCTCGTCGTGGCCTCCATGCAACACTGCCAACATTTTCGGAATCGAAGATTCTGTTTGTCATAAATACACAATAAAAGTTTTAGATCCCAAAACTTTGATTGTAGATTTATAGTGACAGAAACTCCTTTGCTGGAGATATTAGTACCGTTGTGTAGAGCTGGAGATGAGGATTTCAATGGTACTAGTTATGATGTGAAAGAATAATAACTATAAATCATTGGTGGTAGCCAGTGGTGGCTAGTGATGGTTGTTCTATTTTTGAAATAATAAATCAAAATAATAATAATTTAACTTAAAATTATAATATACATATATGCATGCGCATATGTATGTATATATATACATACATACATAAAAATACAATAAATATAGCACCAGATAAAAATATTGTATTAAATTTAGAAAAATTATCTCTACATCACATTTTTTTTGTCATATGTACATATAACTATCACAAAATTTTAACATGTACTTTGCACAAAATTAACCACTTTAATACTCAAAATAACCATTTTATCTCGAAATGAATTAAAAGATTATTTTATACTATAAAATTTTGAAAAATTGAAAATCATAATTTTATGAATACACCTAAATTCAATAAAACAAAAAAAATCTCAAAATTTAAGATTATAACTTTTAAATAAAATTATAACTATAAAAAATAGCATCTTGTAATTATAATTCTTTGTAATTGTAATTTCATTTAATTTTTGTAATTAAATTAAGTATAGGGAAGTTTACAAAAATTAACAGGAAGAGAAAAAAAATCCCTATAATTATTGTAAACTTCTTTATTATTAATATTAGGAAACTTCCTTATACAAATTAAGTGAAATTATGATTAAAAAAATTAACATGATAATTTTTAAATGAAATTATATTTATAAAAAATTAACATATTAGATTCAAGATTTATTTATTTTAGTAAATACAAGGGTATTTTTATAATTATAATTTTTTATTTTTAAAATTTTATAGAATAAAATAGTCTTTTAATTCATTTAGGAATAAATTATTATTTTTTAGTATTAAAATAGTTATAGAAATTTAAAAATAAATTTAATATAAAGTACATGTCAACATTTTATAATAATTAAATATATATAATAAAAAGTAGTATAGAAATAATTTCCTTTAAATTTATTACCAATATCCAATTCAATTTAATATAATACAATGCCGCCCCAAACGCACCACTATATATGCATACAATATGGTGTTATTGAACAGAATACATTGTTGTACTGGACAAACACACTTTTTTTTCCTTTTTTAAATTTGAAGAAAAAAGCAACAGACTGAAAACGTGTCATGCTACACCTAGGGACTGTGGAGCCCACATCATAAACCAAAATGAATGGCGCACCCGACTGCGTGCTCCCTATCACGTCCGAACAAAGCAAAGCGGAGGCACAATTCTTTTGCGTACGTGGCTCCATTTCATTGGCTAGTAGACGAAACAAAACAGTGAAAGGTCAACGCAATACCCGTGGACTAAAAAAGCCAGCAAATGCAAATTAAAAATTCATTGGCTACAGCATATACCATTTCTCTCTGGACACAATCAATCATTTTCAATCACTTTTCTCAGTAGATTTTCTCATCACTCCTCGAACATACACTCTCTCTTTTACTAAATAATAAATAACAATAAAATAAATAACAAATAATAAAATTACAACGCATCACTCTTTATAGTTTTCTCACTCATTTTCCCTCAGGTTCCCTCGTACCAAACGGACCTCTCAAAGATTCTTCCTCTTCGGCCACATCACACATTCTGACCATTTCGTCTTGTCGTCTTGCACACACATTGGCAAACCCCCGCCCTGTTTATCTTTTAGTTTTGTGCGAATTCAAAAATTTAGTATTCAAGTTAAACTTTTCACGATTTGTTAGCTTCAATTTGTTTTTTTCTATTGGTTTTGTTTTTTGTTTTCTCAGCAAAATCGTGAATGGAGAAGTAAGTAATTATAAATGTGGAATGTCGGTTCTATTATATAAGTGCTTGTGATTGATCTTAGGGTTTGATGGCTACCACTGTGGCGGCGGCGGCGCCGGTGGAGAGAGACATTGAGTTGGTAAACTAACTTTTTAATTTTTTTATTTAGTTTTAATTTTATTTATTTTTGTGTTGCGCTGAAGTTGAATTTATATTTGATTTTTTTATTAAAAAAAGTTGAATTTATATTTGATGAAAAAAAAGTGAGAGAGAGAGAGAGAAATTGGTGTTTACTGTTTAAAGCTTAATTTTATCTGTGCGATTGGAAGTGTACAATGCTGGTTTGAAATATTAATTAAGTTCACTCTTTAGCTGATTGGCTGGTAATTAACAATGTGGGCTCAGCTAGTAACTATCAAGCAAGTAGCGTTTGGTATTATTAACTGATTCATTTATAGTAGATAATATTTTCAAATTCTCTAATAGTTGATAAAGGATTTGAAGTCATCATGTTAGGTGAAACTTAGTACTAGTGTCTGCCTTTGTACATGAAACATTTTTCCACTGCTTGTTTCATTAGCAGACTTGTCCAGATAAGAAATGTTTGATATTAACTTCGTTTTTCATTTTTTTTCCCCTGTAATTTTCTAGTGTCATACTTTCAGATTAAGTTCTTCTTATCGTATATATGACTTTAGTTGGTGTTCCTTTTATCTAAAATTCTGCTTGCTGCCTTCTTAGCTTCTTTTTTCAAATTATTGGCCTCCGCTCTCTCTCTCTCTCTCTTTTTATTTTTTATTTTTTTCCCATATCATAGGCCATCACTGCACTTAAAAAAGGAGCACACTTGCTAAAGTACGGGCGTAGAGGGAAGCCAAAATTTTGTCCCTTCAGACTTGCCAATGTAAGATTCAATATTCTGGAGTTCCAGTAATATTCTTTTTGCTTTTCTTACTTCCTAAAAAACAGAAATCATATTAAGGATTTGCATGAGTCATTCATTTGTAGGATTTGAAGGCCATTGTGTATCAATGTGCACTCATTTCGTTCTTATGTAGATCAGCACATAAAAATCATTTATGCTAATTAATTGGTTTCCATTGTATTACTGTGTCATAGAGGTTATAAATTTGATAAAATTATGGGTCACATATGTGTTTAATAATTTGAAATATGATAGCATCAATGTAGGCTTTATTTGACTCCTAGAACTCATGCAGTAACTGCAGTGCTCAACATTGTGCCTGAGTGATGCTTCCTTATTCCAACCATGTGTCGTTACCATCAAATCAAATAAAATAAGGGGCGAAATCGAACAAAAGACAACTGGGTCAAAGTGGCTCTAATACTATGCTAACTTACAACTCACTCCAAAGCTGAAGTTACAGGCAAAAAACTTATTTGTCGCTAATAAGATTCATTTTCTCTGTTAGGCAAAATGGTCAAAACTACATATAAGCATACAAGGATTCAGGTTATGGCAAGGACAAGGGCTCCTTGACCATGCAGTTCTCTCTATATGGAAAGAACTTAAGCTATTTTATTGATGTTCATAGGGAAGTACCTTGGTTAATATACAACCATGTTTGAGTTCAAGAACCCTTTCTAGGATTTTTCGGTTAGCATTTTTGTTTTACTGTGACTCTAAGGTTAATCATGTCTCTGTATAAATTTTGACTGCCATGCCGGACACCCTAGGTAGTATATAAGGTCACAAAAAGTTACAAATTATGGACTGTTACTTTTTGTAATTACAAAAATGTAACTGAATACTAAAAAATGAAAAGAGGTAAAAGAAAAGATCATGTTGTTGTGGCAAAATTTTTGGAATTGGCTTGTAGGATTTCAAAGAACTATTTCCTACCTGTCCTGTTATATATCTCTTTCCCTAATGAATGAAAAGGGACCTCCTTCTGTTGGAGTATCGAGTGATCATCTTATATGGTTCACGCATGAGCGTGCCTGAGTACCAGCTTGTGCAATTTGCTTTGTCTTTACTTGCTACAAATCCTCTAAGTACTTTCACTAAAATTTTTTCAAGACTTTTGAATTTCCTCACTTTCTTTGAATCGTTCAAGGCATCTGGCACTTTTATGTCAAGGGTTCATTTATCATATAGGTGTGTACACGCTTTTGGTGTTTTCTGCTAATGAAATCTGCTGTAATTTGACTTTACTAAAGCATCATATGTTGTATGTCATCTTTATGCTTTGTTCAGGATGAATCAATTCTGATATGGATATCGGGAAAAGAAGAGAAACACCTTAAACTAAGCCATGTCTCTCGAATTATACCTGGTCAGCGCACGGTAAGTTCACACATGGGGGCATGGAAAAAGTCAACGGATTTGCATGAAGATTTGTAATAGTTATTTCTGTTGTTGCCTCATGGTTATTTAGTGGTAACTTTTATTTATTTATTTGTTTATTATTATTGTTATTCTTTGCATATTTCTTAACCAAATATTACTGCATTAAGTTCTGATTATTTGTTCGCGAATTTGTCTCCCATTTTTTTCTCCTTTGGTTTTAAAATCATCAATCAGAAGAGTCTAATCTAAAAAGAGCAATGCTCAGGGCTTCATGGTTATTTTATGTGTCAGCTTCTTATAATATTTCATCATTAATTTCATGAAAGACGTGATGACTTTTTGTTTCTGGCTATCTACACAAATGTTCCCAATGATGGGCAGCATCATAAATGTTTGTACTTTTATCTTCTTCTTCATTATTTATCTTGGCTTGCGATAAGGATGCTTCAAAATGAGGGAGGTACATTTTTCTGTTTCTCATTTATGCAACCTTTTATCTATAAAGAATTCAAATGCTGCTCATCTTCTATACTGCAGTTTCAAAATTTCTAGCATTTTGATGTACTTATTAGGCAATTTATGTTATTGCAGCCAATATTTCAGAGGTATCCTAGACCTGAGAAAGAATATCAGTCTTTTTCTCTTATCTATAATGATAGGTCTTTAGATTTGGTAAGCAATTTTGATTTTGGTAGCCATTAATTAGTTTTTTTCCTCGCAAAACTTGTGTGGTGTCTTTTTTTTGAGTCTTTCCCTGGTGATTGTTTGATGATTTTTACATTATTTATTAGATTTGCAAGGATAAAGATGAAGCTGAGGTCTGGTTTACGGGTCTAAAAGCACTAATATCCCGCAGCCATTATCGGAAAGGGAGAGCAGAATCTAGAAGTGATGAAGTCTCATCTGTAGCAACTAGTCCCAGAGCGCACACACAAAGGAGTTCTCCTTTGAGCTCTCCCTTTGGTAGTGGTGGTAGCTCGCAGAAGGTTTTCTTTTTTGTCCTCTTCCCTTTGTACTATACTGCAGTTTTGTATGTTTCTTTAAAAAGAGAGAAAATGAAAAAGCGAAAAAGGAATATTGCATTGTTGTCTACATTTAGTGAGAGAACTTTCTTGCTGCTGATATAGGACGGATTGGATCCCCTTCATCTTCATACTTCATACGAAAGTCCTCCTAAAAATGTTTTGGACAAAGCATTATCTGATGCCGTATTATATGCTGCCCCTCCCAAAGTTTTACTTCCTTCAGAATCAGCTTGTGGATCAGTTAATTCTTTGTCATCTGGAGGTTCTGATGGAAGAACTGGTCACTTAAAGGGCATGAGCGGGGATACTTTTAGAGTTAGTTTATCAAGTGCTGTTAGTTCATCAAGTCAAGGATCCGGTCATGATGATGGTGATTCTTTAGGAGATGTTTTCATTTGGGGGGAGTGCACTGGTGATGGAATTTTGGGTGGCGGTATACATCGCTCTGGAAGTTATGCAGGTGTTAAGATGGATTCTTTTGTTCCTAAGGCTGTTGAATCTGCAGTTGTATTGGATGTTCAGAATATAGCTTGTGGTGGGCGACATGCTGCTTTAGTAACCAAGCAAGGAGAAGTTTTCTCTTGGGGAGAAGAGTTAGGTGGCAGACTTGGACATGGTGTAGACTCAGATGTCTCACATCCAAAGCTCATAGATGCTCTTAAAAACATCAATGTTGAACTTGTAGCTTGTGGGGAGCACCATACTTGTGCTGTTACACTGTCCGGAGATATGTACACCTGGGGTGGTAGTAACTGCAACTTTGGGCTTCTTGGACATGGAAATGAAATGAGTCTATGGCTGCCAAAAAAATTAAATGGACCTCTTGAGGGAATACATGTTTCTTCTGTTTCTTGTGGCCCATGGCACACAGCTGTTGTAACCTCTGCAGGGCAATTGTTTACTTTTGGTGATGGCACATTTGGTGTTTTAGGCCATGGGGATCGTATAAGTGTCTCTACACCAAGGGAAGTGGATTCCCTTAAGGGCCTCCGCACTGTGCGAGCAGCTTGTGGTGTTTGGCACACTGCTGCTGTTGTTGAAGTAATGGTTGGGTCTTCAAGTTCTAGCAACTGTTCTTCGGGAAAGCTTTTTACATGGGGAGATGGAGACAGAGGTCGTCTTGGGCATGGTGACAAGGAAGCAAGACTGGTTCCCACTTGTGTTGCTGCTCTTGTAGAACCCAACTTTTGTCAAGTTTCCTGTGGACACAGCCTCACCGTTGCACTAACAACTACAGGCCATGTTTACACAATGGGAAGTCCTGTTTATGGTCAGCTAGGGGATCCTAAAGCCAATGGGAAGCTCCCTACTCGTGTAGAAGGGAAGCTTACAAAGAATTTTGTTGAAGAAATAGCTTGTGGTGATTATCATGTTGCAGTTTTAGCTTCAAGAACTGAAGTTTACACCTGGGGAAAGGGTGCAAACGGTCGGTTAGGTCATGGTGACACTGATGATAGAAATTTCCCATCATTGGTTGAAGCTCTGAAAGACAAACAAGTCAAAAGTATTGTTTGTGGCACTAGTTTTACTGCAGCAATATGTCTTCATAAATGGGTTTCCGGTGTTGATCAATCAATGTGTTCTGGATGCCGTATTCCATTTAATTTCAAAAGGAAACGTCACAATTGTTATAATTGTGGACTTGTATATTGTCACACGTGCAGTAGTAAAAAGTCTGTCAAGGCCTCCATGGCACCAAATCCCAATAAACCTTATCGTGTCTGTGACAATTGTTTTGGCAAATTGACAAAAGCAACTGAAACCAGCTCTTCATCACATTCTACTGTGAGTAGAAGAGGGAGTATGAATCAGGGATTCAATGAGGCTGTTGAACATGGTGAAAATTTTGTTTCAAGATCTCATGTCCAATTTGGAACTTCTATGGAATCATTGAAAAAAGTGGAGAGTGGATCTTCCAAAAGAAACAAGAAACAAGAATTTAATCGTACATGGGGTTTGCCCCTTCCGAATGGAGTTTCACAGGGCAATGCTCTTAATAACTCTAAATCTTCTAATCCAGTATTTGGGTCAACCAAGAAGTTCTTTTCAGCTTCTCTTCCTGGATCAAGAATTATGTCTCGTGCAACATCTCCTACTTCAAGACGATCAAGTCCACCTCGTGCCACGACGCCAACCCCTACTCTTTCAGGGCTTGCATCACCAAAAATTGTTGTAGATGATGCTAAAAGGACAAGCGAAGAAGTTATTAAATTAAGGGCTCAGGTATGTGGCTTATCCTTGATTATCTCTATCATCTATCTTTGGAAATGTTCTTGATTGTATGATGCGTGTGCTGTTTCCTTCAGAAGTTGTTCCCTCTTCAATTAAGAGAACTTGCCACCTTTTAGCCGAGAATTGGTACAGAAGTTTGACCTCAAGGCATACATTAATATAAAAGCATTTAATACATGTAAGCATGTGATTTATTGACAACAACTGAGCGTATTTTGCTCCTAAGAATCGGAAGCTGATTAAATAGATTTTGACTAATGAAATTGAACATTTTGTTCATCATAATTATGGTTCAAATATACTCTTCTTCTTGATTTTTTTTTATTTTCAGTTCCTGAAAATTCCTGCTTTTTTCAGAAATAACTTTGTTTATATATCTTGTTAACTTAATAGTGAAGAGAAATTATTTTGCAACTGTTGTCATCTAACATCATAAAGTTGGGAAATTTGCAAATCCAAACTTGAATTTTTTTGATGACACAGTTCAGTTTAGTGATATGAAAAATTTTAGTTTTACCTTTGGATTTATATTTGCATTTCTAGACTATCATTTGTCAGTGAAGGCTTATGATTTTCTATTCATTTCTGGAAAGCACTCTGTAGTGGGTGCTAAATTTGTATGCCATGCTAATTCCAGTGTTATGTAGGTTGAAGAACTTACTTGTAAATCACAACTTCAAGAAATTGAGCTTGAAAGAACAACCAGACAGCTGAAGGAGGCTCTTGCAGTAGCTGGGGAAGAGACTGCAAAATGTAGAGCAGCAAAAGATGTGATTAAGTCTCTTACTGCCCAAGTGAGTTCAATTTTTCTGTTCATATTTGTACAAACTATCTGCGTATTCTTTCAGTTTAGGTATTTTGCAACAGGGAGACATGTTTCTCTGAATAGTACCTGAGTTGCTATTAGAAAATGGGTGCAGTCAAGCAAATTTGGCAAACATTAAAAAGTAGGATTTGTACAATTGAACTAGAATGTTTGCTTGGATTAAACTTTACTTTGTCTTATGCATTATAGTAGGACTTGATGAATTATATTATATATGTAATGTGGACATGGATTTTGTTCAGAAGTGTTTGGCAACACAAACTGTCATCAGTATCATATCCATTGATTATGTTGTGAAAAGCAAAACAGATATCTGTTTGTATTGTCTTTGTTGCATCCTATATAGGTCAATGATGTGATATTGATAGTTTGCCAAATGATTCAAGTAATAACTTTTAAGACTCTGAAGGGCATGTTTGTTTGAACCCTATTCCTTTTTCTTTTTAAGGGATATTAGGAGTTTTAAGAAAACCTGTTTGGTAATGAAATATTTTAAATTTGTTTTCTATGGCTTTCAAAGGATTATCTCTAAGTTGTTTCTGAACTTAAACAAATAAAGTACTCCTTTTTAATTAGAAACAAGCCTTCTATCGTCTTTATTTTGCTTTTCCCTTTCTTTCATTTCTGCCACAACTTCTGAGTTTGGAGAGACCTACACTGAACTCTGATATCTCATCCCCCCACTGGCTGGTGTTCAGTTCTCCACTACTGACATTGCACATTCATTGACTTGTTCAGAAGTGCCATGTTGGTATGATTTCTCTATTGGCCAGAACCATCTAATTGTTATGAGCTCTTTCTTTCATTTTCTGGCATTTAGATGCAACAGTAGAAGGCTGATGGAGTTAGAAATTTAGTTTTATGTCTATGGGAGAAGCTTTTCTTCAACATTTTGAAAAGTTTAAAATTGTCAAAAAATACCTTTTTTTAATTTAAAATATTCTGTCATTTGTCTCCGAACATAACCCGATAAAAACTTGTTTATTAATGTAATTACGCGATATATGTTTTTTTGATGCTCTAGTCATTAAAGCACTATTAGTCTAAGATCTGCTTTTATTTTCATTTTTATTTTTCTTAAACAGTATAGGATCCATCACCTCCTTTATTTCAGGAGGCTTCTCTTAAAATAAAGAGGGTGTAGCAGCTATGCTGCCCCAAGCAGGCCCTAAGGTCTACTTGAAGAAGCTCCAACAAAATGATCCTAACTCTAATATTCTTTTGACTCTTCCCTAGTTAAGTTTAAAGTTTTTGTTGTGAGGTTTTTTATATTTTTTTGTTCAATTAACTGACAGATGTTTATGTTATAGAGATGAGACTTGTTTCATATTTTTGGTATTCTTCAAAGCATTACTTTATTTTTATTGTTTTCACCCTTGCTTACAAAACCAAGGTGATCATGAGTATCGGACATTCTGTTTCATGTTTCAACTTGCAAAGTTACTGCTCATCTGTGGAGTTCAGGCGTTAGAAACCTAACTGACGTTGAGGAATACCCTACTTTTGTTACATTTACCTGTATGGAGAGGTTATATTTTATGTTTTCAAAACTTCAGTTTCTTGGCTAGGTCTTCTACTTTTAGATAGGTAGATAATGGCTTTTTTTGCAAACAGTAACTAATTTCAACCTCTTAGAAATGAAATGCTTGGTATTAAATTAAAAAACTGGGTCAAACTGGCATGGCACTACATAGCCTGGTGCCAGTTGCTCTTGGGTTGGCTGTGATCTGCCTAAATCTGGATTCGGAGATGGCAGTGCTGGACAGAGAATCCTAGGCTGGAGTATCTGTGTGCCATGCGTTCTTGCCTGGCTAAAACCAAAAACATTTTAGGGAAAAAATGTATGAAGAAAATGAGGCCAGAAGCATATCCTTTCTTTAATCAAAAGAGAGACTTGCTGGAGTTTGTGTGTTTATGTCACATTCAGGATTGTCTCTTGAAGCCAGTCTGACTTGCTGACTTATAATGAGATGAGGTCCAGTAATCATGGCTCTTCATTTGTTTTACTACCAAATCACTCGCTAATATGCCAGATGGTACTGTTATTTAAATTTGATTGTATCTAAGATAATTTCTTGCTTAGGTTTATTCAACTTCTCTGAATTTACTCAATGATTGACTTTTGGTAGTTGAAGGACATGGCTGAAATGTTACCTGTTGGAGCAGTGAGAAACAGCAATTCTTTTCATTCTAGCCCGACTCCTGCTTGGGATGTTTCTTCTGCAGCTATTGAGCAACCTAGCAGTCCTTTGACTTTCCAGGGAGCAATTCCAAATGGATCAAACAGCTTGATACTTTCTAATGGGTCAGACTTTGGTGATAATCGCTCGCCAAGTCAAACTGAAGCGTCGCATTGTGAAGCAACAACAAAAAACAAAAATAGAACAATGAAAGCTGAACCTGCCCAGGGTGATGAATGGGTTGAACAAGATGAGACTGGTGTGTATATTACCCTTGTTGCTTTGCCTGGAGGCCTTAAAGATCTTAAGCGAGTCCGCTTCAGGTATTTCAAAATCTACTGATGCCCAAATCTGGACTTTTGTTTGACATTTGGGTAAAATTTGCCACTGAAATATAAGTTATGGGTAACGATGGTTCATTCATGTCACCAGATAAGTCTGCACTTCTGTGGTTTGTAGAGTTTCGCACGCACCTTTATTGGCTTTTTCTGATTCTGATAAAAGAGTTAACATAGATAGTCACTAAACCTCCTTCAATCGTTTACTTTTGCTTGTTGCTTTCATTATGAAATGTCTTATATTCTATCCTTCTCATCAGTATTAACCATCCTTCTCATCTGCAATCAATAATGATCCACTGGTTTATGCGCAGTCGAAAGAAATTCAGCGAGAAACAAGCCGAACAGTGGTGGGCAGCAAACAGAGCTAGAGTATATCAGCAGTACAACGTATCCATGGTTGACAAATCTAGCGTAAGCATCGGCAGAGAAGGATTGGCTCATTGATCTGCCACATACAAATTCTGCTGTTAGGAAAAAGTTCAGAAGCTAGTGTTTTGGATTTTCTGCTTCTACGATTGAAGGAAGCATCGATCTAATACTCCCAATTTTGCTTTTTCAGTGGGAGTGTGGTAATTCTTCCCTCAGTCCCGGTTTATCTTTTAAATTTCCTGTAAATGTGTCCATTTTTTTTCCTGAATTTTCTTTTGATGGGAGTACGTATGACTTCTGTAAATTCTTTGTAAGTAGGTTCCTCCTATATATAAATCAATTCATTGTAAATTCAGGACAGAAACTATTTCGAAAGACTCCTCGTTATACACTGAAGTGAATCATCTTCCTTTCCATGTTTACTTTAATTCCAAAAGATTAACTTCCTCTTTCGTAAATAAGCTAGCTCTTAATTTTTTCTTGTTTCTTTTCTTTAATTGCTTAAAAACACATTATATTCCTCACTTTGTGACCATAACGAAAACCCTAATAACTCATATCAAGTTCACCGAAGAATATTTGAAACAATGATGGCTTCTCAAGCTTTGGATGTTTATTATTGGATTGAAGAAACAAAACGAATCCATGGGAAGGGGCTTCACAAACTTCTTGTTGGTCTTGACGGAGAATGGTGTTTGCCCAACAAGACAAACGAACACCAAAAAGTAGCTATCATCCAACTTTGTGTAGGAAAAAGATGTCTTATATTTCAACTATGTCAGACTATGTCACAAGGATAGAATGCAGCAATATGTTGTTAGAGTTTCTTAACGAAAAGAAGTTTACTCTCTGCATCTAGGAAAAAAGAAAATAAAAGCAGAAGCTGGTGTTATAGATTTTAGCTTCAACGATTGAAGAACTCATGGATACTCCCGATTTTGCTTTTCGAGTGGGAATGGTAATTTCTTCCCTCATCCAGTTTATCCTTTAAATTTCCTGCAAATGTATCCATTTATTTTCCCCGAATTTTCATTTTCTTTTTGGAATAGAAGTGGGTATGACTTCTGTAAATTGTTTGTAACTTGTGATAGGTTCCTGCTCTATACAAATCAGTTCATTGTAATTAAATTCACAATGATTAAGACTACTTGAACTAAAAACTAAACGTTATTGCTAAAGTAATTTTTCGTCCTTTCCACCTTTAAAGCAAAGGTGAGGCTATCTGCACTCTAAATAATATTATGAACACCCTAATACTTACCACATCCATTTATTAAATTTAAATTATAATTTTTACTTCTTACACTTAATAGAATTGCAAATATACTCTCAATTCACCCATTTCCCATTCTCACTTTCTCCTCTCCCTTAAAAATGAGATTCTCATTTCACATTTCCAATGTTGTGGACCCACTCAAATTTAATTGGTATTCCCCCTCCTTATCTTGGGAGTAAATAAGTTATTAAATCTCATTAACATTCTCAATTAGTAAACACATGATAAGAACTCTATTTATCATGTAAATAACTCTCCATTTCTCTTACCAAGGAGTTTCTACATGGTTGGCTTTATGGTGATTTTTTTATGGTATTTTTTTAAGTTTTTAGAAACTATCTTTAATGAATAAGTAGTCCTACAAATCCTAAAATCTTTTATCCTAAAACATTATCCTAAATATGGCATTTATCAATTTATTGATGAAATAATACAATTAGTTCACTTAGATTTTATAAAGAATTATCAGTTAATAAATTATATATCATTTGAATAAACTTCAGGATAAAAAATTTAGAATGCCTATTATTGCTCTTAATGAATTGATTGAGTTAATTGCTTTCTATCTCTCCATCTTATCAAGACAAGTGGCAATTCATGTAAATGGTGATAATTGTTAAGAATGATTCCATTTGATTCAATTAAACTAAGTTGTCCTTTGTAATAAATTACTTTAAGGATATTTTAGAAGTATTAAATTTTATTAAAGGGTCTGAGTATTTGTACCCATAAATATATGGGTGCAACTATTTGAATCTAACAATTTTCTCTCTTTACTTTTTTTTAATTAAGAATTTTATTATCTAAATATTTTTTTAGAAAATTGCTTAATTAACCCTTTCTTCTCTTTATCTTCGCAATTTCACAAATTTTCATGAATTCATTCTTATACTTTCTTTTATCTACAAATAATTGATATAACAAAATCAGGGAAACAAAATCCAGTATTTAAAAATAAACATCAACAAACAAAATCTAGTATTTAAAAATGAATATCAACAAATTTTTTCAGTCATAAAAGTTAATGAATATGAAGAAATTAATTTTTGCCAAACATGAAAGCTAATGTCAAGAAAAAAAAATTCTTGCATATAGAAATCATGAAATATACATCATTAAGAAAGGGAAAAAAAAAGAGAAAAGAATTCCAAAGAGAGTGAAATTGAGTGTTTAGTTTGTAAAACATGATAGTAGAGATTTAATATGTAACTGTAAGATAGAGAGAGAAGAAGATTAGTTAAGGCTAATTTTGAGATTTTAAAATTTTAAATTTTTATAATTTATTTATTTTTTAAAATAGGTGTTGAGAGGAACTTAATGGGTTCATATAAGCTACCCTAAATATATTTTTACACCCATTTTTTTTAAAAAAAATTTATATTACATAAATACCCATTAATAAAATTACCATTTGAGACAAAGATAAAGGTTAGGTATTTGGACCCATAAATATACTTTTTACACCCATTTTTTTAAAATAAAACTTTATATTACATAAATACCCACAAATAAAAAAACTACCATTAAATGTAGTGCCCAAGTAAATATTTTAGTTATAAACCATCATTAACAGTTAATAAATGTGAAGGTTTATAAACCGTTATTAAAAATAACACTTCTTTTAATGACCCTGCTAAAAATGACTCTTTTAAGACTGCCATCTTTATTCATTTAGATCGTCATTGTTTAACGATGTTGTAGTAGTGTCATCTTCCCCACATCCATGCTATCTTGTAAATTTAAATAATATGTCAATCATTCATGGCAACTAAAGCCTTATAAACACAACAATATAAATGGAGTCGTGGAGACTCACAAAAGTTACTTATGGTAACAAAGTTTACTTGATCGTAGAGTTCAACTTTTCTCATTGTTATAGTTAAAAAAACTATTATAGTAAGAAAATTAAAAAAAAGAAATCATATATTTGACTTTTGAGTAACCGGAAAATTTTTCTCATGGACTTTGGAAAAGCCGAACCCCCGCCCTTGAAGGATGATCGTTCAACCAAGAAAGCCAGATTTTGATCTCAAGGGGCTGACGGAGATAATCCGGTCACTCTCTCTTTCAGGGACAAACTGATGGAGCCTCAGAGAACTGTTGTGGAGGATCTAATTATTGAAGATAGTGCGTTGGATTTTGAACCCGAAGATATTATGGTTGAGCATGGGACGAATATGCCATCTATTTCTTTCTCTTCGAAAATTCATGCACAACTGGTTAGGCCATGCCAGTATGTGGTGGTGATTTAATTACTTGGGCGATCTATTGGCCATCGAGCCCTTTGTAATCGATTGGGAGCGTTATGGAATTCAACTACAGGCTTCAATGTCATTGATTTGGAAAATAACTATTTCTTAGTCCGGTTTAAATCCAAAGAACATTGAGTTTGTTCTAACAAAGGGACCGTGGACGATAATGGGGCATTAATTAATCGTCCAGCCGTGGTCTCCACAGTTGATAGTTCGAAGGAGGAGTGTGATTTTGTCATAGTATGGATTCGGCTACCTGGGATGGCGCTTCACTACTATCATAAGCGCATCCTTCGGATGATTGGACAAATAGTTCGCAATGTCGTTCGGATAGATTATAATACGGAGTCTGCGACGAGGCAAGTTTGCAAGAATTGCTGTTGAAGTCTCCCTTTCAAAGCCTCTGGTCTCACAATTTCTTTTGGATGGAAAGGTCCAGAAAGTCGAGTACGAGAATTTCCCAGTTATTTGTTTTAGTTGTGGAAAATATGGTCACTAATTTAGGGGCGGAGACATCACATTGATTGACTACGGGCTTGGAGACAGGACTAGGGATTGGAGACAGGAAGAGTAGTGCGCCATGTCATTACATTTTTAGTTTTTGCATATGCAAAAAAAAGAAAAGAAAAATAGTTTAGGAATTTTCTATGAGCGTTGGACTAATGGTGGAACTAGTTAATGTAAGATTAATTAAAAAAATTAATAAGCTTCTATGTTATTTAAAAAATTAAATTAATATTATTATTTATAGGCTTGATTTTAGTTTGAAAAGCCCAACTCTTTTAATTTGAATTTAAAATTCTTAAGGGTGAGAATTTAAGTGTAAATATATATTGGGGGCTGAAGTATAATTTACTGGAGCTCATGATGACAATTTATTAAAAACTTCTGGAAAAACACAAATAAATATCAAAGAAATTTTTTCATTTCAGTGGTGACTCAAGTCCCCACTCGTCCTTCAGCAAATCCACCCCACTATTACGAGGCATGTCCTGATAGAGTTACGAGAAATGAGAAAATTGGAGAGAAGGGGCTCGGTGGTGAGAAAACCACTACCGAAGTTGCACCGGGGAAGGATGCCAGAAGGGATGTTCCAAATGAACCGAAGTTTGCCCCGTAAATGGTGGTAACTAGAAAAGGAAAGAAAAAGAAGTTGCTACGGGATTTAGACCATGATCATCGGAGCAATTTTGGTGGTAGTTGCCGTTTTGGAGTTGCTTGATAGTGATATGGGTGGAGAGATTGACAAGGAAGCAAACTGTGAGGATTTTGTTCATAACCTAGACCACATGGACCCACCAATAACCTTAGCTGACACAAACTAAAACCTAAAAAACAGCTCTCATTTAAAAAGTCCCCCACTCCCATCCAACCAACCCTAACCCGAACTACACTATATGCGAATTAGGCTGTCGCTTAGGGCATCATATATTAGAATAATTTTAATATAGTCACTTAGACCCCATATATTAGGAAAGTTTTTTTTTTGTTTTCCTTGATATGCTCAAATTAATGGATTTTTTAAATTTACTTATATTAAGAAAATCTATTTTTAGGTCTCTCTTTAATTAATAATTATCATACAATTAAGAATTTTTATAGAATTTTATCCTTAATTTTAAAAAAATATAAATAATAGTATTATCTAACCATTAATTCATTATTAGTTCTTCTAAGAAAAAGATTAAATTCTTTATCAGTTTAAAAAAAAACTTAATTATTTAACATTATGAAATTTCGTGCGCTTTTCTTTATAAAGAAAATTATTGCATTTATTGGTTTCTTTTTGACGTAAAAAAAAGGATTTCTTGAAATAATAGTTCTAAAAAATATAAAAAAGATATCTTCTTAACTACTTTTTTTTTAATTTTCTTACTATTTTTTAATTGTTGATATTTAATATATAGTTAAAAGTTGATTGAATCTTATACTCTTTTATATTTTTATTTGAGTATTGAAGTTATTGAATGTAAAGAGCCCTCATTAAAAAAAAAAAAATCGCCTAAAGCCCCCACCATTCTAAAGCCGACCCTACAAAAGAATGCCATCCCTGAAAACCAAACAGCCTCTAGCCCCATCCAAAATTTACAAACTTCACGTGACTTGAACCAAGACCATGCAAATCAACCTAATCACCCCACCCCTGTTTTCGCCCATACCAGCTTAAATCCCCTTTTCCACACTACTATCTCTTTTCTAAATGACACAAATATCAACCCCATGTCAACGCCTTTCAACCCAACAGACCTCAAACACCGTGGTAGCAGAGACGCCTCAGCCACCGAGAGAGCCTCTGATGCTGGAACTTTGGAGGCGAATGAAAATGTTAAGGATGACAACAATGATAGTGACTTCATGCATGAGAGTGGAGATGAAGACTCTGACTCAACAGAGGATGATGTATCTCTAGGCGATGAAAATGACATAAACCTGGACCATGAGGTCTTGGAGAAGACGGTGTAAAGTTGTCCTTTCCTCTCTTTTTTATATTTTATTTCTAAGTCTATTTTGTTTTGGAATGTGCAAGGTGCAGCCTCTAAGAAGTTTCGACGAGCTTTTGCAACTCTTCTAAAGAACTACAAACCGGGCATAGTTGTCATCTTAGAGCCAAGAATTAGTGGTTGCAAGGCGGATGATTTTATTATGAACAATGGTTTTGCTCGGTCTCATCGTATCGAAGCTATTGGTTTTTCTGGGGGAATTTGGATTCTTTGGCAGGAAGATTTTGACATTAAAGTGGTGTTGCGTCATAAACAATTTGTTCACATGCAAATTGTTGAGAGTAATAATTTTGTACCTTGGTTTATGGCTGTTTATGCTAGTCCAAACCTAGTTCTGAGGAGGCATCTTTGGGTCCATCTCAATCAAATTGCAAAGTTTGTTCAGGGGCCCTAGATTTAGAGGTGGCCAATTGGCTGAACGACACGAGGAATGACACGTGTTTATATAGCACGAGACACGACATGTGTTCGTACAGTACGGTACGACACGTGTCCGTACAATACTGTACGACACGAGCACGTTTTGGTATAGAACGTGGCACGGCACATGCGCGCACATGGGCTGAGTCGGGCTTAAATTTTAGGCACGTGGGTTTTAAAAGCACGACACGATTAGAGATGGGTCAAATCACGACACGCGAAAAAGCACATTTTATTTTTTAATGAAAATAAACTTAAAATTTTATGATTTTATAAATAACTTGAAATTAAATCTTTTAATATATTTTATTAGCTCAAGTTTTTAAATTTATTTAATTCTTAGTTTAAAAAATAAAATTGATTTATGTTTATAATTTATTAAATAAATAATTGATATCATGATTTTATAAATGTGTAATAATATCATTATAAACTATGATATATGACTCTACGTATTTCCAAGTTAACAATTAAGTTAACCCTTAAAAAAATATTATTGTTGTTGTTGTTAAGTATTAAAAGAGAATTCTAATAAAGAGTCAAACTTAGTAATTAATATTACATTCTCTTATTACTATTAATTTATTGTTATTGAATATGAGCTTGAGTTTTGAATTCTTTATTCTATTAAATTTGAATAAAGGCACATGGATCCAAAAAAGTACATAGGCTTGAAAAAAAATAAGATAACAATTTGGCATGCATTCTTAAAAAAAAAAAAAAAGAAAAAAACTTAGTGAGTATTTTTTCTTAGGCATGGCAAAGCATGGCCCACGGCACGGCACGTGTAGTGGGCCGGGCCTAAGCAAAAAAAATTAAGCACGAAACACATAGTGGGCATGGCACGGCACGAGCACATGTGAGCTTCCTTTGATGGGCCTTGGCCAGCACGGCACGGCCTGTTGGGCACCTCTACCTAGATTGTAAGTGGCCATTTTAATGCTATTATGTATGCTTTGAAAAGAAAAGGGGTTCCCATAACTGAAGTGGAGTTTGTAATTTATTTCGGCAATGGTTTCACTCAAATAAGCTTCATGATCTCCATTATAAAGGGCCACGATACACTTGGGCTAGGGGTAATCTTTATAAAAGACTTGATAGAGTGATTTGTAATGATGATTGGTTCATAACTTTCACTAAAGGCTGGGTTTTACACCTTCCTAATATCGAGTCTGATCACAGACCTTTGTTGGCTCGTTTTGTTAATATGGAAAGGCGTATGCATGGTCCTAAGCTGTTCCAATTTTTAGCAGCTTGGATTACAAACAAAGACTTTGCTTATTTTGTTGCTTCCCGTTGGAGTTCCAATGTTCCATATATAGAGGCTGCTCAGATGTTTACTAGTTAGGTAATCCAATGGAACATGGATTGTTTTGGGAATATTTTTCATAAGAAAAAAAGGCTATTAGCTCGCCTGGGAGGAATCCAAAAGAGCTTTAGAGGTTTACGATTCCAAGAGCCTTCATCAATTGGAATGGAAACTTCGCAGAGAGTTGGAGGAAGTGCTGCATCACGAACAATTACTATGGTTACAAAAATCTCGAAAAGGATGGCTGAGTTCTGGTGATATTAATACAACTTTCTTCCATTGGAAAACTATTACTGGACAGAAGAAAAATCAAATCACAACTATTCAAGATGATTCAGGCCATTGGTTATACAACAACGATGACATTAAGAAGCACGCTGTTGAATTTTTTTCTTATTTATACACTTCGGATACGCGTGGCTCTCATCCTTATGTCCTCACGAGTTTTTTCCCTCCTATTGATACAGATATGCTTCATATGCTGCAAGCCCTTATAGATGATAATGAAGTCAGATCGACTATTTTCAATATGAAACTACTGAAAGCCCTTGGAGTGGATGGACTTCATGCGGTATTTTATCAATCTCAATGGTCTATCGTTGGGTCCTCAGTGTGTCGTTTAATTAAGAATATTTTTGAAAATAAGCACATCCGAAGGGAAATTAGAAGGACCATACTAGTCCTCATTCCGAAAGCTGCTAATCCTCTCAATTTGAAGATGTACCGACCAATAAGTCTCTGTACCGTGATTTACAAGACCGTGACTAAGCTGCTTGCTAATAGGCTTCAAACTATCCTTCCTCATGTCCTTGGGACACATCAAACAAGTTTCATTCCTAGGTGACAAATTATAGAGAACATTGTCGTCGCTCAGGAAGTGGTCCACTCTATGCAGAGAAAGTATGATAGGAGGGGTTATATGGCTATTAAAGTGATCTTGAAAAAGCTTATGACAGGTTAAGCTGGAGGTTTATTTTAGATATTTTATGAGAGACGGGAATCCCATTGGATTCATTCAGGTTACTATGGAATGTATTACCACCGCACGAATGAATGTTCGTTGGAATGGTGAGGTTACGGAGAACCTTGTACCGTATAGGGTCATTAGACAAGCGGATCATATTTCCCCTCATATCTTTGCGTTGTGTATTGAAAGGTTGAGCGATGGCATTTCTAAAGCAGTGACCGAGGGTGCGTGGAAGCCTGTGCGTTTATTACGGAATGGAACCCCCTTTTCACATTTATTTTTACAGATGATATGCTATTGTTGGCTGAAGCCTCGCGTGACTAGGCAAAGATAGTCAACTCAATTTTGGAGGATTTCTATATCAGCTCTGGAGCTAAGATTAACAGAACTAAAACTCAGCTATTTTTCTCAAAGAATGTCCATAATGGTAAGGCCTCCCGTAATGGCAATTTCCTTGTTTTTTCAAGCACAAAGGACCTTAGGAAGTATCTTGGAATGCCTTTGCTTAATTCATGAGTAACAAGGAATACTTATCATGATATTATTGACAAGGTAGAAAAGTGGCTTTCAGGTTGGAATGCTTCAAATTTATCTCTGGCGGGAATAATCACTCTTACTCAGTCTGTTTTACAAGCAATACCATTATATGTCATGCAAACGTCGGAGATTCCAGCCGGGGTTAATAATAAGATCAATCAAATCTGTAAGAGATTTATCGGAAGTGGGTTAGATGATCGTAGAAAGACGAGTCTTATCGGTTGGGATAAGGTTTGTCAATCAAAAATTTGTGGCGGCTTAGGGCTTAAAAATTTTGGGATGATGAACAAAGCCTTAATGATGAAATTAGCATGGGGTCTGATTTTTGAAACAACAAGTCTTTGGTGTAGAGTGCTCTCTACCAAATATGGTGTAGCTGATTTGGACTTCCCTCTTGTATTACCAACTCGCAGTGGGTCACATATGTGGAAATCAATTGGAAAGGTTTGGTCTGATACTCTAAAAAGGCTTCGATGGAATATAGGAAATGGTAGGAGGGTCCGATTTTAGTTGGATTGTTGGGTTACTAAGAACAAAA